>JBAHVQ010000482.1:543476-589748 GCA_036872915.1 Nanipora kamurai | reverse complement strand
TCAGACATTCAAGTACATGTATTACAACACATTGCTTGAGACACTTGAAGTGATGATGTGGATGAATAACAGTGGGCCTTTAATGGTCTGCCCAGTACAGTCAAACCTCAATTATCTGCACTCGTTGGATGACAGAAATAAGTCTGGATAATCAAGATTACAAATAGTGACAATTATGTTATTCACAAAAAATGGGACCATCACACAATGTCCAGATAATTAAAAAGTCCAGATAATGGAGGTCCAGATAATCAAGGTTCTACTTTAATATCATAACTTTCGTTAAATTTTCTTTATAAATTTTCTTTTCCTGCTGTATGAACATCAGGTCACATATATTTTACTGCACTTAGGGTAGATATTTCACGAACCATAATCTCAATTTCACCAGCATTGAAGAGATCATCTTGTGGTTTGTTCCCAGAGTTGGACAATTTGGCAAATAAGTTGGACAATGCACTTGACCAACTGACATTTTATGGCTGAGGTACAATACTACAGTGGCCAGATGGATGTTCTAGTGTCCCTCAGGGCTTTCAAAATAAGCTGGTGGTCACTGCAGCTCTGGAGGGTGCTACAAGGCTTGTTGCTGGTTACTTTACTTTTTTAGTATACAAACAAATCTGTTCTGTCCCCTTTTTCTCCACTCTATTCCCCAAACACGTAAACCATGTAGTAAACCAAAAAACCAAAGAAGAACATCTTGGGAACTCATGGAAATTGTGTTATAACATTGAGAATTTGTAAAATTTGAAGTATAGACACCCGTTTTGTTCTTTTTTTTTGCTATCAAAAAATATTAAGATGACTTTTCAAAAGATTTTCCTCCCCCCCAACAGCTGCCTACTTTCCCACATCAGCCACTTATTTGGAATGATTCTGAAAGTCATGTCCATATTTCCATCTGCCACTATACTTCATTGAGAGATTATGGTTTCACCTACCTTTCTTAGTTTATTCGTAAAAAATAATGTTTGTAAAAGTGAATTCATATAACATGTTGCCCCTTGGTTTTTTAATCCAACATATCCAGTATGTTTCTTAGAATCCCACCTGCAAAATCATTGTAAAAGACAGTGTCACTTCATGCCGACCAAGTGATAAAATATATTTCTAAAAATGGCAGTATATATATTCAAGATCTTAAAAGTTTTTCATAGCAAATACATAAGTCAAATGGTAGCAAATACATAAGTCAAAGAAAATTTCCCCAAAATTTCCCAAGTACACAACTAAAAAATAAACTCGCACAAAAAATTTGTCACAGAAGTAATCTGGGCTTTAACTCTTTGGTGCCAGATTCAGTCACCAGTGACTGATCGAGACTTTAGTATTTTATTCTGTCTAACATTAAAGTGAAAATTCATTGTCAATAATGGTGTATGGGCAAAATAATCTCAAACAACTACAGAAGAAAGGAACTGTGGTCTCGTTCAAATACCTGAGTGTAATATTGTTGCATAATTCAGATAATACTTACGCAACTCCATGTGGAGCTTCAGCAACAACATGTGCCTCTAATATGATGGTGTCATTGATTAAGAAACCATTTTCAGCATTGAGAATTTCCTGGAAATGAACATAATCTTCAAGAAAGAGCTTGCACTATTGAAGATTAACCCGAATTGATGAACCATATTGTTACATGCATGACTAAATTACTGCCTTCTTATTCATTGAGAGAAGTACAATTATTTTATTAAAAATCAAACTGCAGTGCAATTAATTATTTTACCATACACATGATAAACTAGTAACCATGTGATTTTGCTCATGTAATTAAGGATTAACAAGATTGCTGATATTTGAAAATAGAACCAAATTACCACTCACCTTAACTGGTCGTTTAATTTTGGCACAATTTTCAAATATCACATGCAGTGTAAATCCTTAATTGCACATAATTATTATATGAATACCAATATATAATATGTTAAAAACTCTAATTTTGTAATGGGTCAACAGGTTGGCAAAGGGTACTCCTGATGGATTTCCTATATATTTCTACCTCATGTTTTCCTAAGGCTATGGTAACCTTTTTCAAAGCCATTCAGGATTTTCCAATTTCTTAATAAAAATGGTTTTTGACTTACGGTCCATTCTTTAAAATTACTGAAGCCCCAGTCATTCTCTTTGACAAAAAATAAATGATGGATCTCTAAACAAGCAAGCAATGATACATTGAGGTGATACATGTACTATATCCTCATAATAAAGATATTGTATACTTTTAAAATCCAGAACCAGTTGACAACTTAAAGAAATAAAGGAAAAAACAGACTCTGAACATCTGACAAGCTTTCTTCTTCAGCAATGATGTCACCACACCGCTTGTGTATATAGATGGTGGCAATGTTTTTGTAATTAGTCTGTCCAAAGATGTCTTTGAAATAAAGATGAAATACCACAATTTCACTGTAATTCTCTTGATTTTAGCTCATATCTTGAGTTATCAAGATGACACTATTGTTCGGAGTTTGTTTCTTCCTGTATACTTTTAAACAAAGCACCTAATGGTGACAGAAACAAAAGAATAAACTGATATCCATAATCATATTCTCAGGGGTTCACTCAGCGACAAGTGAAGAAATGCTATGTAAACAATCAATGCCCTCAAACAATCATTTAGCAGTAAGTTGAAATATAAATACACTAATAACCATAGCAAACAGTATATTAAGCAATCTGAACATTGCCAAAGAGGGCCACTTTGCAATATAAGCCTGTTGTACTTTCATTCATGTACGCTAGATTCACTTTGCTTCTTTTAACTGTGGTTTCTGCAGGTTCTATGAAGGAAAACCAATTCTTTAACCAACTATCTAACCAGGAATGACTCAGACCAACAGCATACAAAGCCAATGACTAAACTGGTTGTCTATAGCATGATTTTATCTATTTAGGAGAGGGAACTCAGCTTATTTCAATCCCTGAGATGTTTGAACATCAAACATAACCAAGTATAACAAATCTACACATTTAGTGGACAAAGACTCCCTACTTTTCTTGAAAGACTTCTCTGGATTTCTTTGATTTACCAACACCAATTGAGCACTTGCATTACATGACCAAGACCTGTAGTAATTATAAAGTTTATAAAATCTGCAAATATAAGTTAAATTTACATAGACTTATAAATAGTCTAGACATTAGTTGTGCCTTAGAGGGCTCTGTTGCCATAGCAACAGCTTCAATCTAAAATGGTCATAAGCTGGAATCCTTAATCTTTTGTTGGTATCAGATGGTTGATCAAATAGTGCAGAGTTAGTCATCTTTCTGCAACAATTTTAGGGTTTTCTTCAGGTTTCTACTATTTCTTTTAACTGATGCACTAGCAAACTAACCATATAAATTTTAAACCTAAATAGCTTAACCCTTTCCCTGCCATGGGGGACTCTTATTATTTTACTCTGGCTAACACTAGACAATGTTACTTGTCAAATGGAGACCCCTGTCAGGGAAGGAGTTAATTTACAACTTTATAAAAAAGATTATGTAATTGGTTATTGAAAGGCCTAGATCAAAAGCAAGCCATATTTATCTGCAGCTAGTGAAATAATCTCAAAACACAAGCATGATACTATAAATTCTATGACTTACAAAGACTCAGTTTCAGGATTGCACTGGAGAAAAACTGCCAATGTCTTAATTCTTTCATGGTTGTGATTCGCTAATCTTTGCATACACATCAGTCGCCTGAAAGATCAAAGAACAGCAATAGGTAATTTAAATTTAGATAAATGCCAAACAGTGTGCTTGGCAGAGCATTCAAATTATACAAGAAAGCCTGCCGTGGGTATAGAATTATGGCTTGACTCAGTATGAAACAGATCATCCATTGATCCCAAACTATAATTTCAGTGTATCAGGTATCACAATGACATAACACTTCACTATAGCATGTTTCTTTGAAATGGATCATGAATACCATGGTTACGATTCTACTCTATTTCACAGTTATTAGTTAATAATTACCATTATTCCTGCTGCATTTTTCTCTCTTTTTTATAGTAAAATTGATTTCTCCTTACTTATTCTATCTCCTAGAAACTTTTTACAGCCTTTAAAAGATGACTTTGAGTATGTTTTTCCACTGGGTTAAAATATTTATGTGAGATCAGTAAAGATATTTACAATGGCTGGCCTTAGGCTCACCATTATAAATAACTATGCATATCTACTGCTTATCTATTACCTAAAACTTGCTCTCAGCCATCTTTGAAAGACTATCATGAATATACATATATATATACATACATACACACATGTATATACACTTATAAACATATACAATTATAAACACAAATATGAATACATACATACAAATATACATAACTTTAATAAAGTTAGAGATGCGTTTGCTACTCGGAGTTTCACATGTCTACAACTTTTGCTTTTGCTTTACAAATATACATATATATATAAACATAAATAAATGCATGTACATGCGCATATATATTATCAATCTCTTGTTATGAGGTTAAAGCTTTATAAGACTTCAATAAATATTTATTCACGTAACTTTCTTAGCACCTGGTCAATAATACCTTCAGTTAAGCATATACACCCCTATGACTGGGTTTAAATACTGATTAACTGGGGTGATTCCTGGCTTAGATGTATGGTAAATTGAAAAAAAAAATCAGCAGAATGCTCTGTGGGTTCAAAATTTCTGGCTTTTCATTAAATAAGGGGCACCTAAACCAGAAATGAACCAATTAATCACAGTGTGTGTGTATACACACTTAACAAGTTTATTTACATTATTTCTGAGAACAATCTTGTCAAAGACAATTTTGCTTTTGTAGAATACTGATTTCAGCAAGCTCCTGTTTTTGGCCCATGGCAAATATGCCTGGACTGAAGAAGAAACTGTCATCCAACAATTGGCAATCCTGTCATATTTAAAATAATTAAACATTATTTACCAATTTGAATACAATAAAACTAAGGGAAACACAATATGGCTGCTAATTTACTATACCTTAATAAACAAAAAGATTTCAAGCAACTTTTGGGACTACTGTCTGGAAAACATAAGTTTCCATTAAATTTCGTGTTAAAATAACTTCATTTTCATCACTTACCAAGGAAGATTTCTTACTAAAACTGGGTCACTCAATACGGTCTCCTTCAATCTACTGAAGTCTTTGACGACAAAACGAACAACCCCTTCAGGTCTCGCAGAATCTTCTTCCAGTAACACCTCTCCTTCTTTTGAATCCATTCCAGTAGTATCTGGAGACGTGTCCATTGGCTCTGCAACCACAACATGATGGAAAATTACTTGCCTTCAGATCAAAACAATTTTTTTCTTAGAAGATGCCTCACGCCGCAGTACCTTCCTTGGAATCCAGCTCGTCCTGATCAGCTTGGTCTGATCCATTCATTGTGGTCACCAACGTTGGTTTGTCTTCGGTAATGCTAGGTCTAGACAAGGAGTTGTCGAAAGTTTCCTCCTCGCTATGCTGGGAAACCTTCACGTGTTTACTAGTAATTCGGCCAATTTCTGTAAGTTTCCCCTCGCGGGGATCCACAAAACCAGGATTTTAATACATTAAAACGTTGAATACTATGAAACAACCAACGAAGCAGTTACTCCGTTTGCTGCCAACCTTCGTGCCAAACTGCGAGTTGTTATTACCCGCAAAGCATTGTGGGCAGGGGGCTCAACTCATTTCAGGGCTTTTTTGGAGGTGCTTTACTTCATGTAATCCCAGGATATACCAATTCCGTACCCAGGGATTTTTTTGGTGGGAGGGGAAGCAAAGTAAATCTCTTCTCTTCTCTGCTAAAAATGTACTTATTTTAAAAAGCTTTTGAGTTTCTGCTCTTGAAATGAAAGTGTATTTGATGCGTTTATCTTTTATCAATAAATTATTTTGTTCAATTATTCAAGAAAAGCCAGTTCCGACACTCCGCAATCAAAATGCGTTTAAAACAAATTGCTCTTGGCGTTTAAATATTATGTATGGCGGTATGAAATAAATACCACACTTTATATCCAGGGCTTCTCAAAGAACATTAAGCAGGTGGCGACTCATTTAGGTTTGTCTTACAATCAACAAGCTTTCACCGGAAGAAAGAAAAGAACTGCTTCGTTAGACCTGCTACAAGTTCTTCCCAGTCTCTTTTTAGCTCGCAGCTCGTCTCGCGACCTCGCCACTCGTGGTCCCGACCCTGACGATACAGAACTGCTCGACTTGTGGCAAGTCTACCGCCGAATCTTCAAAAAGCCGAACTTGAAAAAGTCCTTTTGGTCTTTAATTATTGTCTGCTTTCGATTTTTGCTGATATTTAAACGTTGTTTTAGTACGACTTTGGCAATTCAAGCTTTACATTAAAAAACAAAATGCAAACGCAAACAACCGTCGCGTTGAAGTGTTTCCCAGCTGTGAAGTGGGGTTTCCCAGCTGTGCTGTGCGTGTCTTCGTTCGACCTTGACGGATTTTATGGTGTAAAGGTTATCCAAATAAACAAGCTAGACTTTCTGCACCAAGAAAAAATTCAATGAAAACAGTAAAATTATTCAGCTGACCTTAATAAACAAAGTAACGAGACAACGATGTGGACTAAATTTAGATATTTATTCAAAAACAACACCCAGAAAAGACCGACAAAACAACACTCAAAAACAAGACTCGAAGGCATCCAACACCTTAGGTCCCGTTGGAAGACCAGGCAAAACTTCGTAGTCCAGGAATAACTTTTCCAATAAGCTTCCTTTAGTTTTTAAACAAGTTATAGGGTCCTTTTAACGATAGCTAAGATCAAACAGGAAAAGAGTTTTACAAGTCCTGTCGAATGTTGAACGAAGTCGTCGAGCGAAGTTATAACAATTCAAGAGAAGAGAGCCTCCCCGCCGGCTCAAACTTGTTTGTCCGGTGCTACGTCAGCGGCTCCTACCCAGTGACTTTTTAGAGTTAGTCTTTTCGGAGTTCACTGCTCCTACCAGGATATTTTCTCTCGCTTAGAGGAAAACCCACGGTTTGTAGAAATTCCGTATTTAACGAGCAATTTAATTTAGCGAATTTTTGAAGATTTAGAAGAGGAATAGAATAGATTTAGCAAGTTGAAATTAGTGCGACAACTAATTTTTGCGATTTTGTAAAAGCTTTATAGTAAAGCTTTATGGTCAAATGCTAATTTATCAATGACAATCAATACTATACTTTTCTTTAAATACTTTATCCACCTTTATAACTTATTCCTTGTAATATACATAATTTAAGATATACGAATGGGAAAACATATTCCACTGGTGTCTTCTGTACATAAATATTTTGTCTCTACTGACTGTTCAAATAAATTGTAGTCACTATATATGCCACGTGCATTAAAATTAATATTACACTTATTTGTCTCATTTGTGCTTGAATATAAACATTACGTACGATTTTTAATGAACAATCTCAAACGTTCTTTGCACTAAAAATTTCAAAAAAGACTGAACAGTGATTGGGTAGAACTGACGAGAATGGAAAATATTTTAAGTTGGACCTAATCACCACAACTTAATTTTCGCTTAACCAAAGCGCTGGATATAGGCCTTCACTATAAGTGAAAGTCTCTTTAATTTCACTTATCATGGAACAGATGCCAGTCTATACTTATTTAGCCGTCTTCCGGAAATAGTACCTCTAAAATATTCTGGAAGAAGAAACCGTGCGGACTTTTCGGCAAATTCGTTCGTGGACTTAATTGGAAAATTCTGGCTAAAATCAACCGACAGACACCAAGTTCTGGAGCACTGCAAGAACTTGTATGTTGTTATCTCGCCATGCAAGTCTACAGCTGAGGTTTTCCTTTAGCTAAAGGGTTCTTTATTGGTCCAGTTGGTATAAACTTCGGCTGCACAAGCACAGCTTCAGCACGATGGTCGTCTTCTGCAAAGAACGAAAAAAAAAATACATGAGTCAATTTACATGCATGCTTAAGTCCGACCAACACCCACCTGTACGATGTAACGAAAGGCGGTTTAACCAATGGAGTGAACCGCAACGGTTGGCGTAGCCACATTGTCGTCTACGACGGCTTTTCCACCGCATCATTTATTCTAAATAATCGTGGCGTTTCTATCCGTGCAACACGAGCAAAACATTTCTTGATCATCCTACACTACCACGGACATCCTAATTACACCAAGACTCGTTGTGTCCTCAAACAGGAAATGAAGAGCACTGTTCCCAGCTGACCCAATAAGTCAATTGGTAGACCAGCGCTCCAATGACTTGAAGGTTCGCTGGTTGAAATCTCAACTTTTCGAGTTAACTTTCCACGTCAGTCGTGGCATCTACCAACCTGGTTCACCGCGCTCAACACGACGTCTTTCCCACACCAATATACTTGTGTCCAATCCTCCAGCAGAGATCAACATCTTATCGTCGTGTGTCCATCTGACGTTCGTGACATGTGAAGAGTGACCGCTGAACTGACGAAATTTAGCACCCTGGGCCTGAATAAATAAAAAAAAACAAACAAATAAAATACTTCTCAGTCAATATCTGAACAGCTTGTGACACTAAACAAACCGCTTCTTATTTTTTGTGTACTACAGTAAGGTCGAGCGCCATATCTGAGCGTCCGATGACACTCTGTCGTAAGTGGTCACATTTTGTACGATCTTTTTGTTTAATTGAAGGAGGTTAAAGCAATCCATCGACAGAGGTCTCATCACTTCACATGCGATGATAAACTCATGAGACTGTATCAAACATGTCACTTGACACGCCTAGGCCTTGCATCATATCAGTTTTTCATCAACAACTTATATCACTTTCCACGCACACTATCACACCAAATCACATCACTCACTACACACCTCATATCACTTCACCACATCACTTGCCATATCATATCACACCAGTTGTCAAACCAAATTACGACACCCTTAAAATCATTCAAACCACACCTTGTCTTACCATCACCCAACATATCACCCATCTTCATAATACCTACCGTAACTGGATAATTAAACAACTTCACGTGACCAAAGTCATCCCCAGTCGCCAAAAGACGTTGATCTTTGCTTCGACACGTCGAATTGATGTCTGTAATATCAGTAGCAGGTGGAAAAATTCCCCTCAAGTTAGGTCCCAGGACACCAGTTACGGTTGCCCATTCTACTCTCATTACTGCGGTGTCATTCATGGTCTTTCGCACTGCTCGGGGTGCCTCGAATAGAAGATACTCACGAGCTCCAGAATTTGTCAAAAGAAGTTTTCCTGAAAAAAAGATTATGATCAAACGTAAAAACTTACGTTGCCACAACGTTTGCGATTATCGACAAAAGTTGACCGTCGAGCCATAGTGAAGTGTATGAATGTTTGCAATGAACGTGTGATCACGTGGTAAACAGGATAACCAAACGAACTTAATTTTCACGAAAGATTGTCACGCAATGCGCCGTTTGGGATGGGTTGCGGTTAAGCCGTAAAAAAACTGTTGGCCATGTCTGCTCCGCGCTTACGAATATAAGGGAAAAAAGTTTATAAATCGCAAAAATAGCGACCGTAGAAATGAGATTTATTTATGTATTTATTAATTTAATCATACTTGATTCAAACACGGTAGCTTACCAATAAACCATTGCTCGTACTAAAAGTTGAGAACAAAAAGTTTGATTTTCATTAAATCTGTGATTCCAAATTTTACAAATGTGAAGAACTGCTACAATTCTCTCACGGTGATCCATTCCAGAGAGTCGCAACTTTAATCGTGTTCAAACAAACCTTGCCAACAAAAACATTTGAAATGAAAATATATATAACTGTTAAGGTTGACATTATTATATTATATAGTTCCGGTCGTTCGTTTACTTCCGTTACACATGCTTTGCATCTCGCGAAGATCCACGGGATCGGTAGTTTTGCTCTTCCCACTTTTTCTTTGGATTATTTACGAAAGTTTGTACTGTAAATGAGAGATATTTCCGTTGTTATAAGCTGGCAACTTTCGATAATCCTTGTCAAGAGGGTAGCACTGTATAGGTCAGATATGTGAGTAAACATTTACATGTATTTTATAGTAAGCTAAATCTGTGTCTTAATCTTGCAAATCACCCGAGTGTCATTGCATAGTATTTAGCTTGATGTTCGGTAGTTTAAAACTTTATTTGCTAATCCTTGTAATCCTTAACCCTGTAATATTTGTAATCCTTGTTTTAGTTTACGAGAACTATCTTATGTTGGCATCAAATAAACAACAGTGACGAGTAGTTGGTACTTTGGTCGCCTTCACTTGATTGTTTTCATGTAAAATACAACCCTAATACCTGGCACGGCATGTCTTCATTTCAGACCTTGATAGCCGCTCCAAACTCTACAATAACAACTTTATGCAAACGACAGATGACCAGTTCATCTATTCGAAAACAAAATTTACCTTTAATGTCCCAGTCAACATGAGTGATATAGCTGGAATGTCCTTTACAAACTCCTATTCGCTTTCCACGTTTAACATTGTAGATATCCACAAAGTTATCGTGGGACGCAACGGCCAGGAATTTACCATCTAAATAACAATGAAAAAATGATCACCTATTTCAACAAGTATAACAAAAAAAAAATGACCAAACGTGGACTAAAACAAAACTATGTAGCTGATTTATTTGTTTTATCTCATAATCTTGTCATATCACCGATAATTAAAGGAGCAATGCATCAAAATTTTCCATTTTTTCCTATTGTTACAAGGTCATTTAGTTGGTCCACGGTCAAAGTGGAGAAGACAATTCAAGATTAGTGACGTCATAAATGGTGAGCCTCGATTTTCACGTAACAAACTCTGTCAACATTTAGAATGTTATCAACCATGTTACATTTTTGTGTATGAAAATTAGCGGCAATTTTAATTTTTACTTTCGGAACTACAAGGTTCGAGCTTACGAGTTGAAATTTTTGTAAAACTTGCGAGCTATGACGTCACATATTAAAGATTTGACTCTCTGGTCGAATCGGTAGGTCAGCGGTAAGGCAAACTACGAGTAACTTGTTCAATCCGCTGACTTTTCAGTATCGTCTGAATATTCCTACCTGGCGAGAACTTAACGTCAGATATTTCTTCTTTCCTATCCCTGAAGTTAACAATGACTGTAAGAGTTTGTGAATCCATGATGCTGAGACTGCCTTCATTGTGACCGATAGCCATCGTATCACTTCCTGGTGAATAACACACACATCTTGAACCCTTCTTTAATTTCTTCACTTGCTTTAGACGTATATTCCTTAAGTCCCAAACTCTTACGGTTTTATCATCGCTCACTGTAACGCATTCATCTTTATAAGGATGCACAGCTAAGCCCCAAACTTCTCCTTCACCGTGCCCCTAAAATAAAAGTGTGTTCTAGATAGGTGATCCGCCTCAGCAAAGCACTTGTCTAAAGCATGCTTCCCACTTGTCGCAAGAATCGAGAGAACCACGGTGGCTGATATTATTGTAATAATTCGATAAATGAGACTCGTTTCTATTTTAGAGACGAATTCTAGACGGTCATCGAGGATGATGATATTTAGAACTATTGAGAAAATGGCTGTCCTACGAATCGTAAAGAATCGTGGACAGAACTCTTATCGATTGGTCGCGATTCTTAGGACATTTATGTCAACCAGTGTTAAATATATCATGGTTACTAAACATAATTATCACCCCATTATCCACGTGATCTCTTGCTTTTTACCCGCACTATTTTTTAACGACACTTTAAACACCCACGGTTGTACCTATTGTTAGATTAACGTTTCCCTCAGTCCCTCACGCGGCCACATTAATTAGAACCAGTCTCTAACACATTGCTTCACTTTTTGATTAGCTAATTGGCTGGAGTCAGCCTTCCTGTCTATACAGAGTTGAGTGCGAAGAACAGTTGGGAACACTGAGATAAGACAACCAACGGACAAAAACGGCCGTCATCATGTAACGTCACGGCTACGTCAGTAATCGTACTTTAAGTTTTTGATCCTAAGGCTGGGTTTACACGCTGTGATTAATCGGGCCAATTTCTGCCTTAGATACATGTTAAAATGAGATTAAAAAAATAGAGTGTTGCGTCGGCAGTATTCAACGGCTTGTAGATAATCAAAAGGGTTGGGAAACTGTCGGAACTTAAGAATGGAGTAACTGCAGTTTCGAGCGAAGACCCTTTGTCGGAGTTAAACGTCAAAGAAAGGCCTTCATTCAAAACATCAGTTTCTCCATTCTTATGTTCCGGCAGTTTCCCAACCCTTTTGATTATCTACAAGTTGTTAAAGTGAATAGTCGTTAGCAGAATGAGCTGAGTTTGACTTGAATTTGTCAGCTGTTTATGAATTACCATCCACCTAAACCAGAGATCGGCCCGATTAATTGCACTGTGTAAAAGTACGTTAACGCATACAAATACAATTGAGTGCCATACACCTACCTGCGCAATGATACTCATCTTACCATCTTCTTCTATTTCAATCACCTGTAGTAAAAATTATCTTAAAATTATCACATCTGTAATTTACTATGTTGCAAGATTGCTAATCTAACGGATAAAATAAAAGATGAAAAATAAAACAAACTACCAAGATTAAGAAGTCTATTGTATTTTATTGCATTGCATTGTAGCATAGTGTATTGTAGTATTTTGTTTTCTATTGTATTTTATAGTATGGTATGCTGTAGGGTAGTATTGTATGGTATATGTCATGGTTTGGCGTGGTATGGTGCAGTATGACATGGCGTGGTATGGTATAGTATGGTAAGGTATGGTATATATAGTGTGGTATGTTATGGTATGGCACATTATTGCATTGTATTTCATATGATTGTATGACATGGTATCTTAAGGCATGGCACTGTATGGTATGGTATGGCTTGGTATGGTAAGGTATGGTACTGTATGGTAAGGTATGGTATGGCATGGCATGGTGTGGCTTGGTCTGGTAAGGTATTGCATGGTACGGAATAGTCTGGTAGGTTATGGTATTGTCTGGCATAGCATAATTTTTAACAATTTTTTTAGAGATTGTAAGGTGCAATAAGGCAAAGCATGGTATGGTGCTCGTAATTTTGTTACAATTGAAATTACAGGATTTAACGTGATGTCTGACGAACGCAACATTTCGTGGTGCATCATGAAAATCACCTCATCGTTTCCTGTTCCAATTAAAATTCTTGAAGCGTTCGTGTGAATAGAACGTATGGGAGGGCAGTCGTCCAGCAAGATTGAACCATAGTTCATCACAGAGCGTTCTACTCTGAAAGCTTTCAGACATTGTTCAAAAAATATGTCCCAAATAACAACTACGCCGTCTTTACCACCGGTTACGAAGCCCTAGAGGAAATAAAATAAGAAGTTCTTAAAAAAAGAAGTTTTTGCAAGAGTTATTTCACGGTGACACGTGGCAATTTTGTTGTGTATAGTGGAAGTGTTGCACTTGATTAGCAAACTTTGGTCGAAAACGTTTCATTCCATCTCAGCTACATCCCAAGTTTCGTTATCGGAAAATTGGGCCGAATGAACGAGATCATCGTAGGGAGATTGGACTTAAAATCTCGACTTCCCCAACTCTTGGTGTTTTCACAAAATACTGTAATTGCCACTGTCCCAGACATCAAGGCAATTACTACTATAGTAGCAGAAAATTTAGGGGTTTCTTATAGCCAGCGCACACATTGATCATGTCACTAGTACGGGAATAATATTTCAGTTGAATCTTTATTATATATATTTATTAATATTTCAGTTTCTTACTGTAAAACCTATATTGACAAAATTAATTTGGCAAAACACGCAAGCCGTTGAAGACATTATGATTCTAACATCTTATATATAAAGCGCATTTACCTCCTTGGAAGTATTTCTTAAAGAGTACATGGCATAAACAGCTCCTTTGTGTCCTTTGATTGTTCGACGTAACGTGGTCCCTTGCCACGCATAGATCTCTCCATTGTCTGCGCCTGCAAAGCACGTGTCATCATGCGGGCTGTGGCAGACACAGAGCATGGAAGAGACTTGGCCGGCTTTGCCGTATGTTACTGGTCGTTTTTCGATCTTCGAAACTGAAAACCAAACATTCGTAACGAAATTAAAACGCCATCGGACTCACAAGATGCAAGATAGTGAGTGCATGAACGCATTACCAGCGCCAATCAAGGATTATCAGCTAACCTGTTTACTGCACTATATCATTCTGACACTCGAAAATTTCCTTCACTAAATATCAATATCATTCAAAGTCTATTTAAGTGAATTCGAACCTTCTTCGACAGTATGCTTGGTATTGGTCCACAAAATTTCTAGGACCTAGTCCGGGATTAAAAACCTGAAATTACAACGTTATTGTTACCTCAATTCTGGTGTCCCACCAATCCAGACAACTCTACCTGTCAACATGCATGTAATCTTTGCACACACATATATATACATATTTTTATATAACATTAGCTAAAATGTCGACAGAAAATAGGGGTGGAGTCATGTGTTTAGCCCTAACTTGAAATCTCACCATTATGAGTCCAGAATTTAATATGCTTCTCTCCCACGGTTACAAAGTAATTATTGTTGAACGGGTTCCACTCCAAGACGTAGATGTTGTCCTTATGGCCACGCGTGGTAGCTAACTTTTCTGCTTTTTTCCAATCCCAAATACAAATGCAATGGTCATCATCAAGACCAATATCTGCCAGTTTCTTTCCATCTCCTGGAAATTTAAATACACAGTTGACAATTAAAAAAAAAAACTCAGAATGTTTTCCTCCTACAAGCTTCAGGCCGTGGCCAGACATGGAAACATTGTTGTGAAAACAAAACTGACTCCCCAGGAAGTTAAAAAAATGTTTCTCAGAGAAATCAGAAACATTGTTTTGCTTCCCAGCCTCGAGTTCTGTTTCGAAAACATTGCTTCTTTGTTTGTCCATCCAAGAAAAAATGTAGCCTAGTGCCGAGTGTTGCGTAGTCCCGAGTGTTCCCAAGTGCCTAAATTACAACACTCCTAAAAGTTTATCGCAAAGTGTTTCCTCGTTTAGCCATATTCGCGAAAAATTGCAAGGAAATACTGTTTCAGCACAATTTTTCCTCGTTTGTCCAGCTCTCAAAAAATAATGAAAATGTGTATTGCACTCTTTTGTTTCATTTTTATTTTTCTCTTATAATAAGGGACTGATTAATGGCTTACAAACTTGTTGCAGTATTGAGATTTCCGTCACTCTTATACCTGAAAAATCAATACAGATAATGCCTCTTTTGTGAAAACCCTTCAATATGGAGACAGTGCTCATTGTCTTGGTTTCCCATACATGCGTTGTAGGACTCTTACCAACCTAAATAGAAGATGGAGATATAGATTAATTGGGGTCTGGTAGAGCAAGTTGAGACAGAAAATACATCTTTCACCAAATGACTATAACAGATTGGTTATTTAAAATTTTCAAAAAAAATCTTGCACAGACAATATCTCTGATAATTTGCTGTGACAAAAATTGCTGGTTGGCATTATTAAGGTAATACTATGACTGAATGTTGATAATTTGAGGAATCCCCACATCTCTTGCTGCCTTGTTACTTAATTTTCAAAGGAGTGATATTCAAAACAACAAATCCCAATGTTTTGAATTTTTCTGATTTGATCAGCATTTATAATCCAAACACTTTCCAACCTTAATCTATCCACACTTTAATGAAACAGACATTACCACATAAATATTAACCCTTTGAACACTGAGCTCCTGAACATTTACCGAGGCCATACACTGGAAATCAGCTGCATGAGTTCCAAGGGTTATCAGCAGCTTATCAACTCACCTGTCCTGTTGCAACATAATCTTTATCATCATGCACAGTAAGGCAGAGAATGTCATCTGTGTGGCCTTTGTAAAACCGCTGATCATGTGTCTTGGGATCGTAGCAAATGCCCAGAGCTGCAGTATGGAAAACTATCTCACCAGAGGCAGTGTAAAAAACATTATTACATGCATTGTAGCCATGGTAACTAAAAAATAAAAATGTCCAAATACATGAAAAGTTGTACAACTGTACATTATACATGTAGTAACCAACAGAAATCTTCCATACCCAAAGGCAAACTTCAATTCAAGAGTTTCTTTTGGTACTTTTTGACTTCTCATGTTAGCAAAAGACTGTTTAGGACTCACAGACTCTTTCTGATGACCTGACGATATCACTCTAAAGAAAAAATCATGTTTAATGCATCTATTCAAAGCATTGCAATATGTACAGCAGACTTACAGTAACTGCTGAAGTTGTTCAAGTGATAACTAGGTTTCTTTGAGAGGTTTGCTGGACAAGTAAATAGTGTCATGGATCAGCAGGGGATAACATAGTACCACCAGATGTTTGCCAGTCTTAACTCCATCCCTAACTAGAGTTCCCATCTTGATGAGTAAAATCCTCTGGCATTAGGCAAGTCAAATACTAAAGTCTACATGGTTTATAAATCAAACCAATCAGGTCAGTTGAATTAGTATCCCATTCTGTACAATATCTTCATTACATACAGACAGAGAGCTTTCACATTGATTGCTACTTGACTGTCTTTTGACTATATGGCAAAATGTAACACATGCAAAATATAAGAGCCCCTGGTCAGGTGGATTGGTGTGCGTGGAACTCAGCAGTAACTATGCTCCAGCATATTCACTGTCCTTTTGAGGGGTTAGGAAAGTGGAGCAAAGATGGGTGTGCTTTCTGTTCAACTGTTTGGTGATTTTTTTACAACTTTAAAGTCAGGTTAGATCATTTGATTTGCCAAATTTTCACTGACAAAATTGCACAGAATAAACATGGAGTCATGTAAGGGCCTGATTAGTCCCTTGAAGGTTAACCATTGAGCTACTAAGGCTCCAATAGAGAGCAACAGGTTTCAATGCAGAAAATCCAAAGTCTCTGGAAGTGCCTAAGATTTATGTTTGTTCAGTTGATGAATGTTTGCACTACCTGAGCAGTACAGCTGAGTTTCAACAGACACCATTTCCTGTCATTTGTAAAATTTTTAAGAACTGTATAACAAATCTTGAATAAAATACTTTCTAGTTGAAGGTACATGACAGGTGATGTTTGCCCTGACTACTGACTGAGCAACAAGGATGTGGCTGGAAGGTTGGCCATGAACTTAACATGAAACATCGCCAAAAAAAAGTTTACATAATTTTTCATTGTGCTATACACACCTGCAGACCAAACTGCGGTATTACCACAGTATTACTACATTACCATCACATGTGAACTTACAAAGTTCCATTCAAATATACCAGGTATATTGAATGATACTTTATATGTCCACAAATAAACATCTATTTGATTATTTATTTAATGAAAAATTACCTGGACAATTCCTGACTACGAGATTGAACCATTTGATGGTTGTTGAATTCCTTTACTTGCTCTGAAAATGGACAGCTTGCATCATCATGTGTATAGGACAAACAAGACTTACAATTAACACTATACCTTGCTTCACTTGATGAAGCAAGCACCCACAGTTCTTTATCCCATTTTGACCATGTACCAAGTCGTCGTAATGAAGCTTTGCGGCGAAATGCCTCATCGTATCTCAACCATGCACCCTTTTCATCACTCCCTTGATATAACATTGATATGTTAACAACATAACCCAAAAGATCCCCAATCCTCTCTGGATATTCCTGACTAAGTACTGAAATATATACCATCATACACTGTATCCATTCCGAGAATTCATGCACTTTTGGTATACTAGAACCATCAAGGGTCCTCGATACATGTTTATTGTCCCAAGCGGTGACCTCAAGCACATTATGTGGTAAGAAATCCGAGAAATCAACATACTGATCACTTAAAATTTTTTCAGTCAGTTTTGCTGACATCGTTCGTTGGTCGGGGTTGGTTGATATTGTTCGCGCTAAACGACTCGAGTTAAGAAAATCGTTGTAACTCTGATCAAATCTTGAATATGATCTGACAGGACTCGGAGACCTGTTGTTCTTAGTATAACTTTCACTTCTACTCATCTCGCTTCGCATTCCCCAGGGAAATTGGTTGGTCGACTTGTTCAGTGGAGAAAATCGTGGAATTTCTTCGTCGCTTTCCGTGTCATACACGTCTTTGCGAGAGTCCTTTCTCAATGAACTGCTTTGATCACCGCTTTTTTCACGATGACCACTTGGTGAAGCAAACATTCCCTCCCATGCTGCAGTTTTTGTCCTTCTTCCCGCTCCTTTAACGCCTTTTGGCCGACTGTCGTGAGTTGACTGTTGGTCTCCAGCGATTCTTCCGTACATCTTGGTCAATTGATGGACAATACTACAGCCATTTAATCTCTTTGTACACTATACAACCTATTAACATTTCAGTGGCACTTGAAATGTACGTATACACCAATAAAAGATACACAACGCCGTACTATCAGTTCTCCAAGCAACGTAAACATGTCGTCTACCGTGGGAAACTGGGAGGAATAAGCAATTTGCTAGAGGCGAATGGGACGGTCAGCAGTAGTCTCCATGAATTTCACATTCCAAAAATTACATTTAGCGAACAACCTTGATCCGATCTCAAATTCATACCCTAATTCTAACCTATGGCTAATCCTTACCATAAAAACAGAGATGGAAACTAGTCCTTCCCAAACGTGATGAGCAAACGAGCTGTATTTCGTATGATAATAGACTTCTTCAGCTTCGATGTTTGTTTACCCATTCCAGAAGCCGTGATGTAACTCTGGAGGATTGTTTGTTTGAAATTTAATGATATTCAGATATGTATGAAAGCGTAATGATTAGAATGATAAGGAATCAAAACACCACCAGTCTGAAATGGGCAATTCACATACAAAGCTAAAGGTCAATTTACCACTTTCAAATCTCCCACAATACAGTTCGTTTTGGAGTTCTTTACATAAATACAGAGGACTCCAGCTCGTTGGACCATTTAATATGCTTCGATGAACTGGAAGTTCTAAGTTTTTTGTGCAAAGAACCGCCCCAAGCCAGCTGTATTATGCGAGATGTTAAAGGATCAATAATCAAACGTCTTCCACAGAACTGATATAGGTATGGTTTTCTGCGAGAAAGCCGATACAATAAGAGTGTTATAATTACTAGATAGATATATTATGATAGGATTGTAAAAGAGCGTTGTGAACCCAACATTAGCATATCAATTTCTAAGCCTGATGAGTTTGAGCCCTTTCAACATAAGTAATCTTTTCTTTGTTACTCGTTTTAAAGTTATCGAGTTTCTAGACCATTCCCTTAGATTGACTATAGTCTAAACGTATGGTCTATTTGTCTCCCACTTACTAGCTTCTCTTTTTTCTCGATTCCCTCAGACAGACCTTTGTGTCGTATTAAAAAAACAAAAACGTCTTGCATATTTCTTTAAGACCCATCGCCCTATTCCCGAGTTTCTTAAATCGTCCTTTAATCTTGCAATTTACCCCTTGAATTACTTAACAGAAAAACGTTCCTCTCTTTTTATTAAAACGTGAACTCTTAGTTAATGAAAACATCACCTGCGTTCCGCTTGGCTTGTTTTAATTCTCTCCTTCCTCTACCTTTCTCGTCTTATCTTCCACTTTCCTTAATTCCTGTTGGCTAAATTTATAATCTAATACCTTTAGTAAATATTGATTTTAGTCTTGTTATTCAATTTGACAATTTGAACAAGCCCTGCGTATCTCCTGTACGTGGTGTGTTCTGGCACGGACCCTTCGACACGCGGAGTGTGCCTTCGCTTAATTTCGGAATGTGCGTCCATTTTGGTCGTTACATTTGACATGCATAGAAAAAAGACACGAATAAAGTATAAAAGCTAAAACAGACTAAATGTAAGCATGGTGTTTTGCTAGGTTATCCAGTTTTCTTTGGCCTGAAAAGAAGTTTTGTGGGGGTCGATAATTTACATTAATAATCCAAAACGACTTAAGTAAACCGCGGTTTGTTATAAATGCTAAAATTTCCACGACAGCCACACTAGAAGCAGTTCTCGCCTACTTAAGTTGCGAACTGTCGTGCGATATATTTATTTTAATTACTTTTGTCTTGCAAATATGTGTAGTTTACAGCTCCATATCGTCCGAAAACTTATGTTATGTCCCAGTTATGAGTATAATAATGAAAATTCAATTCCTTCGTGTACCCGCGATGTCTGGTACAGTTATTGTCTTATGCTATGTAAAGTTGTTTTTTTCCAGTCAATGAAGAACTAAGAATGAAACTCGTTGTTTAGCAGACCATATTCATGATACTAAGTTCCCCGTGCAATGTAAGTAGTTTCAGTCTTTACAGGGGTAAATTTTTGTCACTCGGCCAAACTGGCCGTTTGTCACCAGGGAAGTCTGGAAGTACCTATAATGCATAACGAACTCACCAATATGAAGGTCTATTAAGCGACTGTAAGTTTTAAAAAGATGCAGCTTCGTCGTGTGTCTGTGGTTCGCTGCTGCATCCGAAAAAAGTACATTTTTAAAATAGTAAAAATAGATTTATGACAATGATAAATGTAACTAGTTCAGACTTTGCAAGCCAACAAACAGTGGTGCTTCTGCCGTGGATTTTGACCATATTGCAATATCATGTTTACATAAAGAGAGGAGAGCAGTAGGTGGTCTAAACAGGCCATATGTGCACTTGAGTTAGACAAACTTTTAAGTGGGAATAAAAAATGTGTGATAAATAAACACTAAAATGCTGACAAAATGTAAGTACTGTCATGGTACAAGAAATAATTATCTTCTAAAAGGGATTTTACTGTTGTTGTCTCCATAGATAGTTTTTTTGATTGTTTTAGTTGACTGTTATAGTATGTTGATTGCATAGTTAGTCTGTCAAGATATTTTTGGTAAGAAAAGATAAAGTGTTGTTTGTATTTCCATGTTTTGCAGTGCAAAAATTTAAGTAAAAGCCTTTCT
Source organism: Nanipora kamurai (assembly GCA_036872915.1). NCBI lineage: Eukaryota > Metazoa > Cnidaria > Anthozoa > Scleralcyonacea > Helioporidae > Nanipora > Nanipora kamurai. The sequence goes on along the minus strand of JBAHVQ010000482.1, from coordinate 568,875 downwards.
CATTCGTGTTTCGATGTTTTATAGCTTTGTACTGAGTTTTATAACAGATGACATTGGGTTGTTTTCATTTGCGGGTTGGGAACGTAGTTTGTTTATTGACAATCTCTGAGACTGTATATTATCATCGTGAAGTTTAGCTGGAATAAGTGGAATTTATTTCTCGCCGTTGGTCTTCAATACTTCGGCACTTCAATACTTCAAAACTAGAGATAAAAACTTTGCAACGTGACTACTACTGCGCATGTTAAAATCCACTCAAATGCATGTATAATACTCTTAAAAATAATGAAAATGTACAGCAATACCATGCATCAACCAATAACGGTATAAACTGCAGCTATTAGTCTTTGTTATTTATTATGTCTACAACAGATATCAATTACTCAATGACCTGCGGAGATCTCTGACAGACCGCGGACAAATCCGTTGTTTGGAGAGTAATCGCAAGGAGTAAAGACGATACCACTTTGATAACCTTGATAATCAACAGCTGTTATTGTTGCTGTTGGAGGTTTTACTGAAGGATAACACTTTTTACATAAATTACTGTAATGTTTTGATTCTTCTCCAGATAGAATTGATGTTTTGCGGCTTAAGAATTCGAATGAATCATTCAGCGATAACCATGTCCTTATCAGGCTGACTTAATTTGTAGTTTCGACACTGATCAGACCATCCACTGTTTTCTAACTAAAAGATACATTGCAAGGCCTGAAGAAAGCAAAAGGATCATTTAAGCATTGGCTTGAGTATGGCCTTTAGAGTTGAAATCTCGACTTCACACACCTCTTCCTCGAAAAAGATATATCAAATTCATCACATTCGCATCATACTGGCTAACGGTTAGCCAATTTGATAAAAATTTGTTCGACATGTTTAAAGTAGAACACCTTAAGAGACTTTATCTGAAACCATCGAAAAGACAACTTTGAAGTTCCTCGCCAAAAAGTTAACTGCATATGATCTTTAGCCAAATAAGACTGAAAGAGCTACAAGGCCATCTCGTAATTAAGCTACTACACGAGCAATACAAGGTCCACCATACCGCAACTTTTTGGCACTCTTATTCAAAATCAATCAAATGAAGTACTCCAGTTCAACACTCTACCAACCGTACTTCAAGGCCATTCAACCTGGACTTTACTTAATTCTCTACCACATGCAAAAGCCCAAAGCTTCACCAACAGCACAAACCAAAACATTCGACCAATTTGCGTCCTTTGTTGCCTAGTCGAATGCTAACTGAAGACCACTTAATCCACAGTCATTGGCATTTACTACACAGAATCCAAACCCCTAGATAGGAGTTAACTATATACGAGGGTAAAGAACTAAACGATGGCAACTAACATTGCTTCGAATGTGTAACATATATGGGTCTGACGTCGAAAAAATACACCCAGTCTCTGGATTGGAGTATAAACCACGAATTCTTGACGTTGAAGGTGATTCAAGACTCGACTGTGAAGATTCGACTGAGCCAAGACCCACTTCTCTCGACGACTATTCACTTATATAAACAACATATGGAATACGAAAAAATCCAGTTCGTCGTCGAATCATTTTTATCAACAATGCTAAAAGGTCATAAAAGGTTCTTCATTGCATTTTTTAAATGTATAAACAAACATGCCTTTAAAATAACGAAAACGACAATTTTAAAAGCAAGATCATTGCGATAGCAGAATGTTCTGTTTCCGTTGGCTGAAGTACAGACCTGCAAAAATACGATATGATAAAATCACGTAGCTGCCGAATAGTTTTTTTCTTCGTCCCGAAAACACTCAGATGATTTGATCGGAGATAAGTTGGTAACATTTTCTCATCATCCGTTTATATGGAAATTGTGCTTTTGAACTCGGAATATCGACATCCTTAATCTGAAAGTAAATAGAGACCTGCCAATTGACGAAAGTCGGCATGTTGCCCATAAGGAGGTAAGGAGCAGCAGATATCACATCTACGATACGGAGATGATTGGAGAATTAAAAAGTACGACTGACTTTTAGGCCTAAGGAAGGCAATAACAGGACCCGTCTATGTGAGAGTAATAATAGTACTGCTTCACAAATGACGCAACCTTACCTAAGCCCGAAACATTCATAGCAACAGTACAAAACAAATGTTCACGACTTACGAAAACCTCGTCGAACACAATCTGACGCATCGTACTCTTATAAATTGGCCAGTTGGCATATTATGCGTGGCGCATCTCATTTCTCCCAAACAAATGGTACTATTTTCCATCGCTGCTCTTAAATACGTTTTCAGACAGAAGCATGTTTGAGGCTATATTCCAAACATCACATGCAGGAACTGGCGGCGGATCAGTTAAACATAATAGGTTATGTAGTTCCCTGTGGGCTGACGGCGGTAAGTTGCGGCAGAAATGCTATGATTATTAACGATAAAAGGACAAAAATAACAAAGATTTGTTTTAACGACTTCAAGTTTTTACCCCCAGAGCAACGTTCGTGCAACTTGCGTAGTTAATGCTGACTGGAATGCTACGTTAAATGTAGGCGCATGAGTGTTTAGCTGGTACTTCCTGTGCTAACTGCTAAACCCTTTGATCCTGTCTGATGAGTATCCAGGGTATTTCTAAGGTACACAATAGAAAATCATTTGCAGACTTTGCCACTCCGTCAAAGTCGAGGGTGGAGACGTTGCGTGCGGATTAAAAAATGCTGAACGCAAACATGCAGTTGAAAAGAAACGCCGCCAAAACTTAATTTGACCAAAACAAACATTGAAAATTTATAAAGCAATGTGTCCCTTACACACAAACGCGTTTCAAATACTTAATGTTTATTTACAATTTCATTTCACATGTACAAATTATACATTTACAAACGTTTTGTTGTATTACATTAATTCACACTTCGAACCAGAGTAACAGTTGAGCAGATTCCAATAATTTGTCAAGTGAAAACTGAACAGTTTGATGAAATAACTCGTCTGAAGGAAAGCGTTCTTGGTATAGTGGTATTAGTTACAACGCAAACACCACGAATCTCGTGAAGTTCTTAATTGAATTAAAACTGTTGATTAGACGTACCTCTTGATCATTTTTCCAAAAGGAACTGTTTACTTGTAAATTACTCCCAGATTCCGGTTCCCCGACGAAGCACGAGAACATCAGGGGAACGCAGAATACTGCTTTGTTGCTTTTGTAAAGTAATTACGACTAAACCATTCGCGCGCACTTTCACAGTTTAACTGATCCTCATAAAACCGAAGCAGCGATAGTTAGCAGTTAATTTTACAATTGGGTTCATGGTATATAGGCATCGCCACTGTTCATATGCAAACACGCCAATTTTAGTGCTTATCAAACTCTTCCTCCATGTGAAACCATAATGTACTTGATCTCCTAATTTTAATAACGCTGGCAATTACTTGAAAATAAGCTGGCGTAAAGACCACCATTATAGAGGTTTTTCATAAAGTCCGACGAAGAAAATACATCCACGGGAGTAGTTGGAAGAGTTCTTCCTAAGTCAGTGGGGAAACCTCTTTCTGGAAGGTCAACCAAATCTTTCATCGTCCGAACGCCTCGGCTTTCGCAAAGCTTATTGCTGACAGAGACTTTCTCGCAGCCGTTGCTTGCTAAATGTTTCCGGCTTTCTTTCGTCGATAGTAAGTTTTTGATGCTGAAAGAGTGTTCGGCGCCATTTTTTACGCGGCTTTCCTTTAAAGTTCTAGACGTATTGGGACTGCTCGGAGGAGTTAAAATACTGGAAGACAATCTTTCATTCGCCGACCTTCCATCTTCTGTTTTCTTGACGGCTTCGTCGTCTTCTGTGGCTGGTGGAGCAATCGTTTGATCCCCATTGCTGACTTCATCAGTGCGTATTTTATCTTGTATGCCAGGTTGATCAACAGTTTCACCTTCTTCTGTTTTCTTCTCGTCCCTTTCTTTGCTCAAGTTGACCTTATTCGGTCTCCTCCGTCTTCTTCTGTAGTTGCCATTGTCGAACATGTTCTCGCAGTCTGGTTTCAATGTCCAGTAACAACCTTTTCCAGGGTCGGCTTTGTCTCGTTGTACTTTGACGAAGCATTCGTTCAGTGAGAGGTTGTGACGAATACTGTTCTGCCATCCACGTTTGTTGTACTGATAGTATGGGAAGTTCTTCATGATGAATTGATAGATAGCGTTCAATGTGATCTTTTGTTCTGGCGCCTGTTTTATAGCCATAGAGATTAAGGCAATATAGGAGTAAGGTGGTTTAGGATACGGCTGTACTTCGCCAAAACACATCGGACTTGGAACATTACTGCAGGTTGTGAATTGAGTTGGGACGTAAGGATGGTAGACAGAGCCACGAAAACATGTCTCCAAATCTCTGTTTGTGAAATAATTCAAGTATGATGACTGAGCGAGGTTGAACATAGCAAACAACTTCTACTTAAGCGAGATTTATGGTGAACAATTAAACCAAATCCGGTTGAACTTTGACGAGAGCCACTTGGCTGACAAACACAGGTATTGAATGCACTTGAGAAAGACAACTCGTTATATACGATTTGTGAATCCGGGGCTCTCGTACACCTCCTGGTGCGGTCTGGCCACCCAGCTCGATGACATGTTTCAGTTGAAAGATCTCCTAAACGATATCGTTATTAAAGTATGTTTACACACACGGCATCTTACTGCCCTCTGACCACACAAGAATGTCTAATTTTGTCAACACTTTTTAATGGACACGTACAATAGCTTCTCAACTCAATGGTTCCATACCCAGCTTAGCTGTGCGCCCGTTCAACAGAGACAAATCCGAAAAGTTCAGTTTTGCACGAAGATAGTGGTGGCTTCAGAAGACAACCAAGACGAACCTTCACAGCTTACGACGAAACCCTCTATTTATTTTATGATTTGTATTGTCGTATTGTGTTAGCTTTTCGGAGATTGCGAAGGGGAACTCAGCTAGTCTTATCGCTCCAACCAGTTTTCTAAATATTTATATTACTCGGAAATGAGACCTCTAGCCTCCATGACACATTTGTTTATCCTAATCATTTAGCAATGGTATGGGAGTTTGGACGTTTATCCAATTAAAAGGCGCACAGCAGTGAAATATAGAAATAGCTCAACTAAGAGAGTCGCCTGGAGGGAATCCGAATTGGAAATGCGACGCATACGGTCGCCTTAATGCGCTTAATAAAAACCCCAAGAAAGGGGATCAAAAATGGAGTTCAGAACATTTAAAAAGTTGTCGGCAGTGACACAATGTCGCCTGAACCAATACGACTGCGCCTAATTGAAGTTGTGGTTTTAATGAAAACCGTAAGAGACCGAGAGTTAGCCTTCTGCATAACGTCAAAGTTGCTACTGTAAACTTGAAGATTTTTCGTCTGAGTCACCTTTTCCTCCTAAATGTCCAACCATCGGAATCTCTGCGTTATATCTACGGCAAGACAAAGAAATATCAACCAATCAATTTCCTCTTCTGATAAGGAGCTTTACTGACAATGCGTTTCGGCCATCACATCTGGTCTCAATTGCGCTAAGGTTTCACTTGAACGCCCCGCTTTTCTGACATCTATTTTGGTAGTTTTTATATGGTAGCCTTGCTGTTTAAGCAACAGAAATATATGTCCTCTGTTTGTTTAAGGATAGCAAGTCGCGGTCACTTCAGGGAGCCCCTTGGCCACATTCCGTTTGGTAAGCCACACATCAAGAGTCTTCACTGATACCTGTCAACGTTCTTCTGACGCCTTCCTGAAACCAATCGAAAAGTACTTTCGAGTCGTGAGCCGTCGAGACACGTCTGTGGCTATCGTTAAGTTCAAACAAAGCAAGAATAAAGTTTGTGACTGTTTCGAGATTAACAAACGAAGATCTTTTCAAAGCCAACCACGTGCACCATTTTGAAGATAACAGTTTATCGGTCGACACTACATAAACGTCTCGAAAACCAGCCAACGACAGCACTAGTTATTCAAATCAATCCGTTCGGACATGTGCATGTGCAAGATAAAACACTGTTTTCCTACTTTTGTTACAGTTTTACAGATAAGTTAGCGCTGACAACACTATGGTGTGTAAATCTATCAAACTTGTGCTGGCAAATACGAGAGTTTTCGTATCACCGAAACAATTTTTTTACATACTTTACGAAATTTGCAAGCAAAACGACGGAATTCGTGTGGCTTGTCTCTCTTGATGGCTCAAGGATCAGTTTTTCGCAATGTTTGTGTAAAACCATACAAAAAACCTTCAGGCTTTAAAGGTGATTAACACTTGATAAGACGATAAAAGGGTTTCTTCTGTTTGTTTGTCATGGACCATTGATGGAATTTTGGCAGGTACCAGTGATACGTTCGTTCCTGTGACGAAGATTTTGTCATTCAGTATCACAATGTTTAAAAACAAAAACTACGGTCGCATGGAAACGCACAAAGACCTCGTTTGGGATTGTCACTGGCGTAAGTTCTTTTTTCAATCTTTGGAAACCATTTCTTAGTGCAGACTTTATTGAGAGAAAGGAACCACGAAATCGACAAAGTTTTTCTTTTTTATAACCAAATTAGGGTACAGTGTTTGTGGAGTGGCATCAAAGCGAGTTTTTGGGGCAGGGGGTGTGTATCTGAACGATCAAAATTTCAAACGGACAAGAACGTTTGACAAGCTGTGATTACCAGAAAAAGAAGCCGAGTCCAACCGGGAACGAAAACAGTATCGATTGGACTCAGAAACCTTTTCCGAATATCATGACTTGATTAACTTCCTCAATCATTTTTCTAATCCGATCTGGCGCATCTTTAATCATAATGCAATAGGTTTCGTCATACATTCATAATCAGCGGCAAAATGATTGTAAATTATACACCAACAAAATCAGGAAAGACGTTGAAGTAAGAAAAGAGGTGTAAAAATACTACGTACACCTTCACAGTAAAACTACAGATTGTACACTTCTCTCTCGTACTTCATACCGTGCCATCAAACCATAATCTGAAATAAGATTCTTAAGCACTTCGTAAGCCAAAAATGAGATCCTCTGTGAATCTACAACCAAACAAATAAACGTAGAAAGGTTTAACTTTCATCTGGGGATCTACTTTACTGACAAATTACCACACCAAAAATCTTATGTTATGGGTTGACATGTTGTGTCGGGTTAGGGGAGAGGATTTAGGCTCAAACCATCCCTTGTACAAACTTACTTAACACTTCAAACATTTAATCTAATAATGCTGTAAAACTCGTCAAGGTTAACAGAGTGCTCCATAAACTTATTAAATCCTTTAGCGATGACATGTATGGCGTCTGCTGTTCAATTTGAACACCATTTTTACCCCCTTTACTTTTTACACCGCCGCACATCGCGCAGGCACGTTCCCTGTAAACATGGCTTCATTTATGACACTACTATACCATAGCAGGTATATCCTGTGCTCAGATGCGCCGATATTCCGGTCAATTGCCCACTCACTCTCGCCCACTTTAACTTATCGTATTTTGCCATTGTTTGTTTTTCCTTATCCCGCTTTCAAACGATGGGCTGTTGCTGTAACTTTGCGCAAAAACTGCCATAAAAAAGTAGTTTAAATTTTTATCATCTAAACGAAACAACACATCGTAACCACTATATTTAATTTAAGATTTATATATATATTTTTTTCCGCGATGGGAAAGGAGGCGAACTACATGGAATTGGAGTTTCTCAGCGCGGTTAACCATAGCAAAAATGTCAGCCCAGGCTCTCGAAGAAATCTTTTCCAAAAGTTGTCTTGGCTCTTGCCACTTCTTGATGAAAATTTCTGACTGAGGTGAGATTATCAACTGTGACTCCAAGGTGAAATTTACTATCGCGTGACAATTTCTGAGGGGTTTTCTCCCTGAGACTGGGCAAACATCGGTTTCTATAGCGGCCCGTTCCTGCAGGATTCCAGAACAATCGTACAGGGCATATATACAATAACTGTGTTCTTTGAATCATTTTCCGGCTAAAGTGTTCAAGAACTGTTGTTTTGTCTGTTCAGAATTACTGGTCGGGAATGCAGAATGCTCGTGCAAACCAATAATTGTTAAAAAATAGTAACTAATAGAATGCTTCGTAGCCTACCCGAACAAAGTGTTAAAATATCGTTAGGATTATAATTGTGATCCAATAATGGTTAGGCTTATTCAAAATAGGCAAATTTGTGTTTACTAATTCCGAGATAGAACTGTTTGAATAAGCTTGAACGAATGTACCGTACGCAATTTCCTCTAACCTTAACTTTGTCCGCTGAACTGGACCTTCAAGAATTGACCAAACCTTATAAAAGGTAGCGTTCTCATAACAGGAGGGTAGAATTAGGTATGGAACAGGTATGAGTTGTGGAAGTCAATATCACTGTAGTATTTTCAAACGACGAACTTGAGAAATTGTAATTCAATAAGTTTATATTTTTGAACATAGTTGTAAGGGTTAGCCACAGCTTGCTAAACTATTTGGACATAACCACAATTATGATATTTTAATAGTGTATTTCACTGCCTAGAAATGCTAGCAGGACAAAGAGTGATTAGTTCTGTTTAGAAACAGCAAGGTGGTTACAGACAGGACGCTGAGACCGCGGTGACCAACTGTGAGACCGATACAACAGTACTACAAACATGGCAGTGATTGTAAGCCGCCAGTACCGTGCTACCGCCGACAAACCGCCGAATCTCACCGTTATGCAAAAACTCATGTTTAAATAAATCGTTTTGTACTGCTGTGACATTGACAAGATAAAAAATAAACACGACACCGCTCTAGGCTTATGTTTTCATAATTTACACTTTCAGCTCGGCACTGAAGTTGCACACAGTTCATTTTAAACTAATTCTGATTTTGGCTTACGTCAACCTTTCAAACAGTCACTTCACAAAGCAGGTTCAGTGAAGGGAAGACATAGGAAAAAATTAGGCCATCATGTCGTTATAGTCCAGAGTTTAGACTTTACGGCAGCATAAATGACGTCTCAACATGAGGGTGCTCAGAAAGTTTGCCGGAAAAGATTTACCACATTAGTCCAAAAATTTCATGTTAAAACTGTTTTAGTCATTTTAAATAAGTCAGATCGTTTGTATAAGATTTCAATAAATCCTACAGCATAACCAGCTCAAGTATGTAAGGAGGTTCCCTAGGGTAATTTAAAATGCGAGAGATAGATTTTTAATCTATCAGGACAGCACCGTCCACGTCACTACAAATGTTAAACTTTTTTGTGTTTGCTTCGGTGAATTTATTTAAACTCGGTAATTAAAGGAAACAGAGTAAGTTCCACAGCATATCTAATTTCAAAATTTTTCATGAGGACACAATTTTTTAAAATCCACTAAGTTTATAGCAAAACATGTCTTGACATCCTACGCTGACGTTTTTATATTTTATTTTTTAGTGGAATATCTCGCCTCACACCAATTTTTAGAAAAATTCACCTAGGATATCCGAAGATAATGTGCTTTAAATGTGATAATCATGAAAATATGCCGATGTTCCAACGTTATTGTTACCATCTTAACAATCGAAAATTGCACAATTCGACAAATATCTAATGTTTATCATGCCTCTTCTACAGTAAGACACACTTTGTACCAAACTTACAACTAATTTAAAGATAGAAATGCCAATAAATGGTTCTAATTGCATCTTGTAAACACAGAAACTGTCGGGAGCCACCAAGTGACAAAAAAAAGAAAAAGAAAGAAAAGAAAAAAAAGAAAGAAAAAAATCGATCAAATTATTTAGCATTTTTTTCCACATTGTTTAACATCAAAAGTACAACATTTACAAGACACTACGTAACATTACAAATTGCCAGTTTTGATTAATGAGGTGGCTAGTGTTGTACTTCTACTTCCCAAACGCAAAGATTTGAAATTGTTTAACATCATCAAACGATATTGAATTTGTGGAAGGTTAAAACAGTTTTACTAAGGCTTTCTACTTTGTTAAAAGTCGACTGTAATATAAATGTTGAATGAATGTTGAAGGACAATTTGGACTTCTTCAAACTTTGTTCTCAAAATGAACTGATCAGTTAGCAGGGAGCTTCATTCAGTCACGTGCATGGAGTTCCATTCACCAATTAAACATTAAGGAATTCGATGTTAACGTCGCGAGTGTTTGATAAAATATAAACATAAGTGAATGGCTGTCTCAACGTAAAAAGATCCATATGATAGAAGGCGTGATACGCAGCGTTGTTGGATTACATGGACAACCAGAAACAAACGCGTTAATCAGTCGTTACTTTTTAGTTGTATTGGCATAGTAGGTTTTAACATTTTTATGCCAAGACCGTCGATCGTTAAATCGAATACCAAGCTTTAATTACACTAATCCCTCATACCTTCCCATTTTTTGTCCCAACAGATTAATTGCACTAACAATACCAACAATACCATTAGCAGAAGATCAAAATTCTAAAGCCAATTTCTGCTCTCGCAGCTTATGTGCCACACCCGCTTTTCAACCTAATCCCCCAACTTTTTCACCTCAGGCAACGCCCATGACCAGAAAACTCACAGACACATTCCAAAATGACGGCATGTCTGTTCTCTAGTGTTCATAATTTAAAAGAAAGATATTTCGAACTAACAACCACTCCCTAAAGGTGCTGTTGAACCTTGAAGATAAATTTCTGTCTACATTCTTGACATGACCCCACATTCAGGTTGTGACCAACTAGTTTGATGTACGTTTATATACAAACCATCACAAGCTTGCTGTAAAAATAGAATTATTAGACATAGAATCCGGGTTCCTATCTCTTGTCAACAATCCGGTGGGGTGGACTATGAGGGTCGCCATTTTCCATTGTTTTGCCCTCAAAAATCCGCCATTTTGTTCAAAAGGACCTCTTTCCAGGACTATTTTTGCACAAAAACAAACGTGGTTCTTTCGGGCATCGCTGACAATTTCTTTCTTTTGTGCATACTGTAATGTATAGAACAAAGTCGGTTAGTAGATCTGAACATGGTATTCCTGTCGTCTCACAGGAAAACAGCCGAGCTTTATTTTTGAGCCACTTTTTACAGTCGGCCACCGGACACGTAAATTCAATACGGTGGATTTGTAGAGGCAAAAAAATTGTTCAAGTTGTCCCTGTCACGTGACTAAGCACGCATTCTAGACCTAGTAACTCTACGGTTGTAACGAAGCGAGCTAAACTACACGCACGCGTTAAAAAAACACGAATTGCTAGTTACAGTTGTTACAGTATCAGGCGTGAGCAATGGTGCGGTGTACCTCGTGAACAGCGTGGCCAACGAAGTCGTTCAGCCGCAAGAAAGATGTTGTCAAGGAATTGTTCAACCATCAGTGCTGTCATATGAACAATAGTGAACACGGTTGTTGTATTATTAGGCTTTCTTTCCACGTTCCAACAACCACGAGCAACCGTTGTTGCTTTATCAATAGAGAGTTTAAGCAAACACTACACCAACGCCTACGGCAACGTCTTCATACAATTGAATCTTTCGCTCAAATTAAAAGGAATAATTTGTAGTTCTAAGGGTATCTCCAACGCCGTCGTAGTTCTACACAGTACGTCCTTCGGATCATTTCCACGGTTTCATGGCTACGTTGGCATGCAGTACGTAGAATGTTTTTGGTCGTTTAAATGTTAACAAACTGGCCGGAGCCACTTTGAATATTTTCGGTGATACAAAAACAACATTTATAATCCCTTAAAATGTAAAATTAATGAACTTTGTTAAATGCCGTCGCCGTACTAGCGCGCTTAAACTCCCTATTGTCGAACAACGACCAGTAGATGTTCACCAAGCTCATGATCTCAGAAAGACGATTTCTGAGCCGTAGATGGGAATCAAACCCGCAACCTTCTGATGACCGGTGACAAGGTTGCGGGTTCGATTCCCGTTTAGGGCGCATAAATCGTTTTTCTGAGGTCATAAGCTTGACGAAAGTCCGTTGGTCATCCGATATACTCTAAGCTCCAACATGAACAATTTTTGTGTTCAGCTTTCAATGTTGAACGTTCTTGAAAAAATGTAGAACATCATTGCTGGTTCACCAATGCGGTTCATCCATGATAGCAATGTTGTAGTGATATTGTTTAGTTACCGTGACAACATGTGAGATTTTTTGTCTCATTTATGACAACATCTTTATTGTTGGATAAAGTGTTCGCATCTAGTACAAACGAAATACAGTCTGAACTAAAATTCAAAATTAAAATAATATTAAGTTAAAATGTAAAACAAATGACATTAAAATTAAATTAAAATAATGTAATTATAAATTAATTCATAATTAATAAAATATAATAGATAAAAATGTATTCGTAGCGAAAATGAATATGTAGAATAATTTCCAAAGGATGTGAAATCTGTTGGACTAACATGAATTGGTACTCAGCCCAGTCCCTTATCGTTTGAGGAAAAAGGCTGCAAAGATAATAATCTTGCCTTGCACCAACTTGAATGAAATGAGTTACGAAAGTGAGACCGTACAATGAGCCGGGTAAGTAAAAAATATTTTGGAACTGGTAATGCAATCCAACCATTAATTACAGAATAAAAAATGTTCAAGTGGTGAATTTTTCAAGCGGTAAAAATTGCAGCCTTATAAATACCTAAGCGATTTTGGTTAGATATCTAACTAAAGATTTTAATCAAAAAATTTCTTGTAACGGCGTATCAACATGGGGATTTTGACGTCAAATTAAGACGGTTAATACCTTATCAAGCAACAAACATTGCGAATTACCAGCTTTATTAACAAAGGAGTCCGGATTTCAAATGCAAAACTTGACTAACTTATCAATTTAATAACATTTACCATGTCAGACACCAGGCGTTTATGGTACTCCTGGCTGTTTGGCCAACATAACAAAACATTTGAAGGCAATAAATCATTTATCATCTCACTTTTTATACAGTCTCAAAGTCTAAAACTCGTTGTTTATATGTAACCTCAACAAAGTACAACACGGAGGTCAACTCCATTGAACATGTTGAATTAATTAAAATGTTGAACAATGTTGAATGTAACGTTGACAGTTTTTGATCGAACCTTTACGTTCAATCTGCATTAACAACCATACTTCCAACCCCGATTTCCAAAATAAACCAAACGTCTCCGTTCTACCTCACCTAAAAGTCCACATTTTGTTGCCGTCTGATGTCATTGTCGCCCAAGTCTCCGCCCGTGAAATATAACAGAAGAAAACAGCTTTCGCAGGGAAAGCGTCAATCGAATGACTCAGTTAGACACTAAACAAACACGATGTCTACTAAAATGTTATGAAACAAACATTCTGACGGAGCAAGAGACTACCAGGTGATACATCTCCCCTCACATTCGTTAAAAATTTCAGTTATTTATCAAAACATCTGGAATAACTCTTCACGAAACGAACTACTACTTACATTCTGCATCTCATTACACTCAAGTTCATACAGTTTACAAAGAATAATAATAAGGAAAAATAAACACTTGGAATGATCGAGATACAGTTCGCAGTTAAGTGCTGTGTTTCTTTGTCCAGGCATCAGGTTCTCCTAGATTGTTGAAATACGCGGGTAAAGAAAACAAAATTAAAGGTTCGCGGTTTGTTTACACAAATAACTTAGGTCTGTAAGTGTATTTACAAATTGACAAATTGTTCTAACTTAATCAGCGATACCATCGCCGACTGGGTGGTCAAGCTGAATATCACACTGCGTGGTGACTGGAGGAAATCCTCCCGACTGGACTGCTGGAAATTGGTAAATCCGCTGTAGAACTTGGCTTGCTGTCGTTGATTGTCCTCGTTTCCATGACCATGGGGGGCACTTTAATTTGGATTCACAGAAACTAACCAAGAGACGTCTGAAGAGAAATTTTACAGTCATCAATAGAATTAAATTCCAAGCCTTCGTAAAAATGTCGGTACCACGGCGCTTAAAACAGTTATTTTCACTCTCAGTAAATCTTTATTTACGACGAGTGGGGTATGAAAAAGATATTACCACCTGCACGAAGTAAATTTTTGGTTTATATTGTTGGTCAAAGTTCAAGAATAGATATCTCTTCAACTGGTAAAAGAAACTTTCTCCTCGTCTGCCGTTTGTACATCAATTCTTCCGTGATTAATGCAGAATGCCTCAAGAAATTCACAGCAATGTATGTTGGTCAGTGTTTGATGACGAAAGAGCCTATCAGCTTCCCTGGCACTCGTTATTTCTTCCCATAATTTTCAAATGGCGCGCAAGTCTGGCACGTGGTTTTAGATGTCGCCATATCATTAGCTACAGTTACTGGTGAACGGACCACGCATATTCCAATCAGTTCTAGGAAGAGGTAGCAGAAAATGCCACCCATGTGGCAACATTTCGGAAAACGGATCTCGTTTGATTGCCTTTATAATGTTTCACAGCCTGTAGTGAATGCTAATTTTTTTTTTTTTACCCTTAGATATGTTAACATTTAAATTACCAAGTTTCTCAGTGCCTTTGTAAAAAATCTACAATTTGTAGGACGGATATCGTCAGGCAAATGAACGTTCTAGAACACTAATTTACTTTTCTCGAACTTTGTGGTGTATAATTAACGCAGTAAAACCGCAGTATCTTTCCTTCCAATAAGTCTTATTACCTTATTATCTTAAATCTGATAAAAAACATGCAATTCGCGATAGCTTTTCATGAACTGTGTCGGCATCCTATCGTCCAAAGAAGATGCTTCCACCGACCTTTCCGGATACACAGATGTCGGCACAGCGATATAGAAAGGACTAACGTAAATCTTGAAAGCCATACGAACACTCAAGGTTACAGTAAAAAGAGGACTTGCGTGAACTTAGAATTTTACCATTATCTAGATTGTTTTTGTTCATTGATCTTGGGTCTTGGGAGAGAATAGCACATATGTACCTCGTAAACTGCCCAGCTTAACTAAATGGATGTTACCAATTGACCGATATATTTCATTACGATCGTTTTTCACGCACAGATCAGCTGTTATTTTAATATTTATTATTACTGTATTTTCAAAATAGAGAGCCTTTACCAGCTTGCAACGCATACGACTGTCAGTTTCTCATCCCCCCATAGTACAGAGTATTGTTCAATTATTATCAATTGCTAAATGGACATTAGGGCAATTAATAGCCGTGTGTCCGCTTGTTCTTATTTTGTTGTTGCGAATCTTCACTGAACTCATTATCACCTCCATCGATTCCTATCTAAGTGTAGACTCTCAAAAAGGTTTCCCTGGAAACCGCAACAACTACGGTCGCCTTCAAAATAATCCCATCAAATCGTAAGGTTTCTCGATTTTCTTGATAACCAGGTTAACTTTTGGATCCCATAGTCTTCTCCTAGCAAGTTAGACATCGAGAGCATTTTACTTTAAAGTTGTATCGGGGAGCAGCCTTTCTAAAACATCAAGTTACTTGGTGCTTTTAGTTAAGAATATCTTTCTTTGGTTTAACAAACGTAATCGTCTATTGGCGGTAAAACATCGTTTGAATCCAATTATTAAAGACCTCGTTTGTATTCTGGATTAACATTCCATTGGAAGCTTCAAACAAATGTTTATGTGGCACAGCTTACTTCTCGGACGCCTTTGATCTGAAGTACGATTATGACAAACTTGTTTTGATAAAAAAGATTTATTCCATTAAATCTTTGTTGTTTTAATCCAATTTTGATGACTTTAAGCGTCGTTAGGTTCAATGTGTAAAGCGACTTATTACGGAAAAGAATATTTTTTGACAGTTTGACAGTTATTGTTAAATTAAGTACGATGCAATGTTTTTTCAATATATTAAAGCTAAAAAATGCGATTAATGAACGTGTATAGCAGAAGCGACCAAAAAGAACAACACTTCTCTGGGCAGATCAATGCCACAAAATCTGACAAACCTGAAATGATTTCTTTCTTCGATGATGTGGTCCAAATGTGTGTAGACTGGGCCGGATATTATTGCCATTATACCAAGTTACATTGGTAAATGATGACCGGATTTGCTCGTCAGTCACGAGATCCAGGTTATAAAAAATCGATCTGCTCAACACCCAGAATATTTGCGGTCGCTCATATACCAAACCTGGATGTTCCTGGACTATATTCGGCAAACCAAAATAACTTTTATCCCAGTTTTCAATGATAATCTGATGCAAGGGATGAACAGGGGTCCCATAAACAGAATGTAGAAGAAATACAGTGTTGAAAACCAAAGCTGCTTTTCGAGATAACATCCCAGCTCCTTATTTACTTAAGCTATTTGTCCAAACATGGTTTCACATGTGAAGTCACGAATTGATGTTCTTCGTACTAGATTGTTTGGTACAGAAAATATGTTTTCTAGTATACCCCAGCGTTATGTTCCACAAATTTTCGAACAACGATGCTAATCTTTATCAGTCGATGAAATCATATCTATTCAGGTATCTCCATGTAGTCTGTCGCTTACGTTGGACTATCTGCTGATGTTCGTTTGAGACGTTTTGAGTGTATCTTGAGTCGGTAGCCGATGCAATTCTAATTCGATTGCGCTTTCACGATACAGGTATAACAAACCATAATGATACTAAATGGTCAGAAACAACGAAATGAGACTACAATGAAACTACAATAAAACTACAATGAAACAATTTGAAAATGATCAGTTCATTCTTCCAAATGTTTTTTCCAAGCTTGAAGGAATGAAGTTAATGAAACGACTTCATAAAGAATTTCGAAACCACAGCACAGTATCATTCTCTTATGTGTTTTAACAGACCAGCGCGGTTGGAGAAGCGGTGCAATTTTCTATCTACAAACTGGAAACCGAGTCGATCTCTCTGTCCTGCATACAAATTTCGTAATTGTGTGAAAGGCTTGTTAAGCTTTCAATAAATTTCAGCGGGTTCGTGTGAGAATAACGAGATTCTACCGTCATTCTTTCGTACCGCCATAACAACGGCTTTCGATTAATATGGCGTCCTAGCAATTAATTTCATCTTTACAAGAACCAAAGTCTAACTTTCGTACGCTCCAGTTCGTTAAGCTCAGAAACTGTTCTTCTTATAAAAACAGACCAAATATATCAATCATTTGCGAAAAAAGCCGTAGTTCGGAACAGATTGGACATTCATGTACCCCAATACAAAATAAATAGCTTCAGAGCCTCTCCTGAAATAACGACGAAAACAGACACTTTATTGTCACAACACCAATCTAACACCAACAATAGGTAGGTCAGATTTTTGTGTCTTTTCGGATGATGAGATGCAATCACGAGCACTCCCGGAGCTCTGTTGATTGAACTGACGATATTCTTGGTGCGCTTGCTACGCCACTGTCGCCATATTGGATGAACTTACCAAAAGATTTTGCTTATTTAGAATTGTTATTTCGTCCAACATGGCAAAAATATCTTTCTCACTTGAATCTCTAGAGATTAGTTACACACCACCAACAAAAACGCTACGATGACTTCTTTATATATGTGCAACAATTAATGCTCGTTTAAAAGCACATTAAAAATACAAAACTTCAAGAAAATTTGAGTTTTGAAATTGAATATAACATGTCGGCTACAGTTTACTTTGGAAAGGTGGAAGTTATCCTTTCAAAATTTCGATCCGGTACTTTAGTCATTCATTACGAAATTCAACAAAGGTCAGGTGCTATACAATACGACACAAGGTAAGGTTGGATTAAAACCAGCTGTGGACTTTGCACGTAGACATTGATCTTTTATTTAGTGGCTTTGGATCTCAACGAGATCTCATCTACTAAAGTACAAATCATTCTCTAATCGTCAATTCGCCGCATGATTTTCTCTTATAATTGTCGCTTTCGAACGATTCCGCTCGTCTTTCATTGCATGACTCACCGTTTTGGCAAAGATACACATTGTTTATTTACAAAATATTTTTAAGTCACCAACTATCAAGTGCGGTTCACGGATATATACTGGAGGACAAATCTACTTACGCAACAAACCGATTATTAAATAATTGGCATTCGGCGGCGGATCAGAAGCCCCCCACCAATGTTGTAGGACAGTGAATCAAAATGAGCGGGATAGAGTCTGCACACGAGCAAGACAATGAAACACGCTATCATTTTAGAATTGGTATCTTGGGATTTTTTAAATCGTTTGACTAATACTCTTATTTTAAAACCTTCAGCATACTCTCGTCCCCTTTACTTGTTTCTTTAGCAGTTCCGTGGTGAGCCTCTTATCGCGCTAAGTACAACTTTCCAAAATACAGCATGCGTTTTGCGGCTCGCGAGATTTTAAGCTTAATAGGTGTGAAGCTCTCGTCCTAAAACTGTCCTTGATAATCTAAAGACGAACATAATCGTTCTTAATTGCTTTCCACACCAATAATGCAATTTTCTGATCTTTAACCTCGTTTGTGAGGATTACGTGAACGAACGCTTGCCAGCAGTAACATTATTAACTGCCGAGGTTCAGACAGAAGTGGTCCATGGCAATGGGCCCTCCTTAACCCTGAGGCAACAATTTTGTAGGCGAGAGGAGAAAACTTCGAGCATAAAATGATTCAAGGAGAAACAAACGCTAGACCCACCGAGACCTAGTGTTCTGACAAATCCAACTCAAGGCACATTTTCGGAAATGGAACAACTCGGCAGCTTCAGCCAACACTATTTATTACTCAACTTTGCTTCGACGTTCACGATTAGGGACTTTATAATAACATTACGACTACCAGTACGGCTACGTCTTTGGACAATAGAATCCATGCCAAATACAAAGAACGCATCCAAAAATTAGTCCCAAGAGAAGATTTAATCTTTACGCCGTTATGACTCTATTTACAACGTAGTAAAAGCATTCTAGAGAGTTTACGAAAGCTGCAACGCTGACGCCAGCAAACAAAGTGCTTTAAGCAAATCGTACATACTAAAGTTAGGATGTTTTTCTCCTTACTGGCAAACGCTTACAAGCAGTTCTGGTCAGTTAATTAATGTTTGTCGTCTTGTACAGCCCAAAGCTCTTCGTATTTGAAGAGCCAGCGTCGCCTTTAAGACGAAGGAATGATCATCCTCACGTCTTGTGTGGAGCCAGGACGGCGTGGAGAATACTCTAGAGACAACAAATTATTTCTTTCTTTTGTTTTGGAAGAGAAATCTTATTGTAAGGCCGCGTCGTCCTGTATTCGTAAACTTCCTTTTAACGTACTTGAGACAAGGTGGTACGCGGGTGACTAAACTTTTGCTGCAGCAACATGTTCTGTTAAAAACCATTGTTGAAGACCAGTATAGAAATTACTTTAAGTTCCACGGCCTTGTAACACAAGCACAGATAAACTGTGGATTAACTCCTTGCTGACCGTATTGGCCCTAAACGACCTATGGGGACTTTAGTATTTTACTCTGGCTAACGCCAGACGATTTTACTCGTCAAGGGGACAGTCCTCGGTCAGGAAAGGGTTAACGTTTCTCGCTAACGTATTAAAGTTCGAGTAAATTAAAAAACGGTTGGAAAACTGTTACTAAACTATTCCTAGACTTGTCGTATTAATCGAATTTGTGTTTTGTTAAGCTTCCTAATCTCGAAGGATTGATTTAAACAGACCTCGATGAAGAGCAGTTGTTTCTGGTAGGATGTTCAACCTCAATCTCGAATTAACTTTATGGAGAACATTAACACGAATGTAACGTTTTCCCCATCATAGAAAATAGGAGATTCACATCACGAAGACAAGTTTAACCTAGAAGAAGAGTCATCCTTAATCCTAATCCAACATTCCTTACCATTTATACGAAGATAGTCGTCCTTGATCCTTTAGTCACAACGAATCATAAGCCAACTATTTATTTATTTCAATATATGTAAACACGGTAACCTTTCGTTTGTATAACTTTCGAAGGGCAATAGAAAATAAAATAAAATAAAAGAGAAAATACAAATATGTAGATGTCCTAATAAGCTGAAATAAAGCTATTTGCAACCAAAGTAATAATTAATTATATGGTCAAACCACGAGATTGATATTCTAGGATGTTGATTTACTTTTAGTTTCAGATATTTTATTCCAAGATGCAGCTCCTCGATTGGAAACATATTTTTAATTAAATCTGAACTTTTTATGAAATTTGTTCTGGGTTTTGGTAAATAAAGTTTCAAACTGTTGCTGCGCAGTTGGTGGTTAATGTTGCAACATGCATGACAAAACTGGTCAGTTAGGTAATCTGAAGCCGAACATTTCAGGAACTTAAACGTCATATTTAAAATTTGTTGTCGAAATTAGTTTCTATCGGCTTACACTTAAGTGTTTTATAGATAGTGGAAGATCTTATTCTATAATTTAAGTTGGTTTCCACATATGTAAACGTTGGAAAGACCATCTTCAGTAACATTGTTTTCTTATTATTTCTATACATATTTCTATACTTATGTAAGTAATATTTAAAAATCGAGTAGGAGTGCTTTATCAGATATAAAACACAAGGCGACAGCCGAGTGTTTTTGATCCCATAAACTACGAACTACGAGTTTTTTAGATGTCTTCTAAAACGAAACCCTTTATACACTAATTGACGAAGAAATTTTTGCAATTACTACTTTTTGAGTCGCAATAATTTGATGAGAAAAGTAAGCGAGATCTACATCAGATATATAGATCCGTTACGGTTATGATTTTCCTTTGTGTTTTCTTCATGAATTGTCAATGAGCTTTAGAAGGGAAAGTAAAGATTCATGTTTATATCTAGAGACGTTGCCCCTGTTGGTAAGTTCATCCTTAATCTCAAGCAATCCAAAGTTGTCACTTGTGACCAAATGTAGCGTTACTATGTCCATCCTAAACCGAAGTCACCGAAGTCACCGTGTTCATATGAAGAAGATGTAAAGGGCGGGCAAGTTAAACTGCTTAGAACTTGCAACGCCCTTCTCCACATGCACTGCGCTTTGCGGTTTCTCTTGCGAATAGTTCACCATGAATCATTACGAAATGTGTAAAATATCTTTCTCGATAGCTCCCCGGGGTGACTCGGTCATGTTGGGTTGACGTCGTACCAGGGACGACTTGTCGTTTTATAAACAGGCCCTGACCAGCATGAGCTCAACGTGGGAGGTAGGATAATTAACAGTGATATGAAAAAACAAATACTGTCTACGAAATTCCACCCACCTCGATCTGTAAACCGCCATGTACATCTTTTCTTGTCCATTCCTCAGTTAGAATCATTCTGGAAATTTAGAAAGAAAGGCAGAAAAAATTCGTGGTTTTCATACTACTCTTTACATGTAACTGGACTAAATATGTCTAAATCTGTTGCCAAGACAACATAAAGCCATTGTTATAAAATTTATTTATATTTGGGGACGTTGAAATTCATCATCGAAACTGAAGGGGACACTAATGTGCACCGCTGGTTTAAAGAATTCAGGCTCTTGGCTACTTTTGTTACCCGGATACCGCCTCCTTGCAGAACGTTTTGACGAAAATACTTCAAGAAAAAAGAAATCTAAAAATCCCATACTTTTATGTATCGATTACTTGAAATACTTTATAATTTTTTTGTCGTCCATTTCCTGTTCATATTTTAACACGTGACACCGTTTTCTCGGATTTCATATAATTTTTCAGTAACCAGATTAATTAATGACTTTTTTGGGATGTGACTGATCCACGGTTCATTTCCGGTAAAAGTAAGTGATGTGATTGGTCGTCAGTCTTTCTTTAGATACTTACTCCTCGTGATTCGATATCCGTAAATACTATTTAAAATATGAGTTGCCGAACTGTATGGGGATTTACAAGGCGAGCCGTAGTAAATCCCATGAAGTTCGGACGCGAATATTGTAAATTATTTATCCAATGAATGCATGTGAATGTTTATAATTACAAACTATTTTAAGTATACGAAGCATTTGAGCCAAGCAATTCGATGGAAACGGTGCCTGTAAATTCGGACGATCTATATCCATATTTACAATATTGATTAAATATATGAATTGGATAATATTATTTACAGCGCGCAACACATCATTGTTTACGGTGTGCAGCACAATATTGCTCATAGTTTCAAAACAACATCGTTCACGGGGAGTAGCATGACATGGTTCACACTTGTCCATAAACATGAATAAGTTATGCATACAACACGAGTAGATGTATTTGTAAACCTAAATAAAATAGTTAAACATTGAAAAAGTGAAGAATCTTTTTGTGGAAGGTACAAAAACCATAGTTACCATTAATTGCGTAAGTTTATAAGGTACCCAGCCAGTTTTATCTCTTGCTTCAACAGTAAGGAAACCAGCTTTTGGAGAGGCTCCAATAACTTTGACCGTCTCACCGTAATTAAATAGGACATCTTGTCCATTTGTTACGTCTGCAAAAAATAATAACAATTAATGTTTGCAGCTAAGACGTTTGAAACTCAACAAGAGATGGAACGCAATTATAGATCAGGCAGGGCACTCGGAATGTATTGTTAGTTAAAATTAGCTGTTCTGGAGACAAGGCTGCCGATATTGAAGAGGACGAATGACGATTGAAGTGTCGACAGTTCTGAGAAATAGAAGCAACAAAAGGAACCTTGAGAAACGAGCAAACCAAATGGGAAAATAAGTGATGAGTCATAATTTAACGGCATATTTCGTTGTCGAGATAAAAGATTTAGCAAGCTAAAGTTCAATAATGAATGTAAATACTTAGATCAAAATTTGGTCATTCATGGTCATATCCGATACGAATTACGAAATAGGCCAGTTGCACCAAGAGGTGATGTTACCTGAATCCTCTTATACATAAAACAGCAGACATGAGATTATAAACTACGAAAACGTAGGAACTAATGTAAAATAACCTGTAAAATAACCTGTAGAGGTTCTTAGTCTATTGAGAGTCAACATCTAATATATATCCCTAGCTGAATTTCCTTTTTTATTCACCTCTATAATCTTCTTTCATTACTCGGATTTGAGGAAACGCTATCTTCTTGTCGTCGATTACTGTATAGCTACGTCGCCTAGGAATGGGCGGTGGAGTGCTCTAAAAAGGATAATGATGCTCCTTTACCATAAATCAATCACCGTATAGATGAATTAGAAGTGTAACAGCGTAAAAATAAAACTTGATTAAAACGTCTTTGTCTTCACCATAAACAACGAGGTGAGCGATAAAGCAATGGAAGCTTTGTTAGCTACCGTTTTTGGTTGGTCCGTGTAGAGAAATATTTTCCCCCTGTCTGAATGACAACCCTTGGGATAAGGACGCCAGCCGTTTTCGAGACCTCGATAAAGTAATTTTCTTACACGGACCCCCCAGGTGTTAAATAACACATACATATGCGTTTATTAAAATATTTATTCATAATTTTGCTACCGTACGTTATGTTTTTGGTAAAATGCTTGAGATTCATTAGTGCTCATGTTTACCTTTCTATTTCGTCTCGTCAATTTCGTTCTTAAGGATCTTTTACCCTCGTGCGTCGAGTAGAGCATCTCAACGAGTGCATGTTCTACAATCCTCATTGTGCATGGGAGATACTCATGTACATCCGAAGAAATTTGTCGAGGTATTTTTATAGTAAGCTCTCTCCTCGTCCAGTAAACTCCCTTGGTAATCAGTCTCTCTTTATTGCTAAACCAGCATGTGGATTAATAGTAGAAAATGAGGTAGTCTAAGACCTACAACAACTCGCAAGAGTCTGATAACTGAGAACAGAGAACTACGAAGTTCTGAACAAGCTGTTTGCAAACGTAGTCCCGGTGTAGGACCGTGAAACATACGTAGACAAAGTTCAGAACTGTTCATCGCAGGATTAAGTAGTCCTGATGAAATTTAAATGCACGTTGTAAATGCTGGAAAATTAGAAAAAAACGGGCAACAAAAGATTTTCGATGAACCTGAAGTTTGTAACTACCAGATACACTCAAATAAACAAATTAAGGGAGAAAAGTAGTATACCACCACCTTGATGTCTGCAAGAACACACGTTGCCTCAGTGATTTCGTCGGAAGAGGTGGAAGAAAGTTCCTCGTTTCTATAGGACAGAAGTAAACATAATCAAAAACTCTTGGTGTAACTTTGTCCACTCCCCACTTTTCTTCGTTCCTTTGTTGATTTGTTCGTCCAGTTATAGAGTGGTTCGTTTCTCCGTCCGTTCTTCCGTTCGTTTGTACTTTCGTCCGTTCCTTCCTTTGCTCGTCCGATCAGTCATCCGTTTGTCTATCTGTCCGGTCATCCATATTTCCGTTTGTCTGTTCGTTCTCTTATATTTATGCTTCATCCTTTTCTTACCCCAGTTTCCTTTCTCTTAACGAAAATGTTTCTTTATTGGCAAACTTCGTATATCGCAAATTCCCCACAGCGACTTTTTTTTCCCTCAGGTCTTTTTCTAGATCCTGCCACAACAGCTCACTACAAGATAAAAAACAAGGATAGTTCAAGACAGAACTGAGATATTCCTCAGTCGGTTTGTCATATATTATACATCATCGGCAGAAATTAAAATGTATGTCTTTCATTTTATTCCACACGTAAGTAATGATAAAAAAGGACAGTGTTGCGTAGGAATTTTTGAACGACCTGTACAAAACCAAAAGGGTCGGGAAACTGCCGTAACTTGGATCAAGAAAAACGGACATTTCGAGTGAAGGCTTTCGAGCTAAGACCACGTTTGAATCCGATGGAGGGTCTTGGCTCGAAACGTCAGGTTTCCTAGATCTAAGTTCCGGCAGTTTCCCAACTCTTTTTGTTTAGTTAAGACGTTTTTACGTCCAGTCACCTCCTTATCCTCTCTTCAATCCCACCAAAATAAAGGCAGTTAAAACTCGCTGTGTTAATTCAAATTAGCTTCAATTTCTACTCTCTTTTATTTTTTTTCACCTATTTCCTGTGAATTGCTTTCCTGGTCGCCATATTCCATAATGCCGTATATATACATATACATATACATATACATATACACATACACATACACATACATATACATATACATATACATATACATATATATATAAACTTCAAAAGAGAACTAAACTTTATTTCGCTAATACGTTTCGTGGAGCAGCCCCTTCTTCTATTTATATTTATATATATATATATCGAAATTGCGCATGCTCTTTAAATTTGTTAACTCAAAAAAGTTATCTGGCCCCTTGACGGGAATCGAACCATTAACGTTCTGATCGCCGGTGAGATGCTCTAACCATTGAGGTACATGGAGTCAGATGGAAGAGCAAAGATTACTATTTACCAAACCTGAGGGGTGTTCGCAATGTCGATCTATATACACCAAGTTACCACATACTACACAACATCGAACTACACACACACACAAACACACATATCACTATCAATTTGATAAAGTTCAAATAAAGTGATTCAAATTTTCCCTTTTGTCGAACTATTCCACTCTCCTCGTGGCAGTTTGAGCACTCTGGCCCAATACCACTTCACGCTCTCTGGATGTGCGCATGTTCGTATTGTCCCACA
>JBAHVQ010000482.1:493328-507496 GCA_036872915.1 Nanipora kamurai | reverse complement strand
GCCGAAACATGTATACAATTAAAAAATTTGTCGTTTATTTGAAATGTTTGACTGGTATTGTGCTATTACGAAACTACTGAATCATGTATATTTAGACAAACCATTGCTAACGGTTGTTCCAGTGACCTTTAGAAATGATCTTAGGGAGAATTGCTTACAGTAGATATTATCTGTCATCATTGTAAATGACTGTAAAAAATGTTTTTCAAATTTTGGAATTTTTATATTCTAGAAAATCCTAATAAACCTGAGTTGGCATTAAAGCCTGTATCTCCTCTTGTGTGCTTGGAATATAATCCCAAAGATCCACATATCTTGGTAGCTGGCTGCTATAATGGTCAAATTGGTAGGGTAGATTAACTGATGCTGTCTACACTCTTTTGATTCATTACATAGAAAAGCATTCACATCAAGTTCCACTGTTATCAGTGTAAACCATAATTGTGAGGGCATTATCATCCACCTAGGTTTCTGGGATACAAGGAAAGGTTCCCATCCTGTTGAGATGACACCAATAGAGAGGAGCCACAGGGATCCAGTGTACAAGGGGATATTTTTACAGTCAAAAACAGGTATAGGGTTAGTCTAATTAACCTTTTGAAATGAAAAGAAAATTAAAACAAATAATTTTACCAATAAAAACTCACTGTAGATAATGGCATCATTGTCAGTAAATGTGATACACAACTAATAACTAATTAAACGCATTAGTGCTTGTAAATATGACTAATAACTGACATTTTTTTTTGTGCAATCAGGTCTATTAATATATTTATACAGATAATAATTAAACTTTAATTTTGTTTGAATTTTGCCAATGAATGGTTATTTAGTTTTATAAGTAGAAATAGACAACCTGAAATGTGAAATACCATAGTAAATAATTGATAATGAACAAATGAATAACTGTACAAGAAAATGAGTGTAGAGAGTAAAAGCTTTATTGTTACAACTGAAGATGCCTCTTGGGCTATTTTAATTGTGAAAAAATTCTGAACCTCAGATGGGAATTGAACCAGACAGTAATATTCAGTTTGCTGGTGAAGATTCTCTAGCCTTGGAGGTACTGGTACATAGGCAGCAAAATATAGGTTACTTTTGAGATTACAGTATTTGACTTGATATTTGTACAGCTAAACACTAGTACTTGAAAAAGCCTCAAAAGCAAATGCCCCACTATTAATTTGAGTCCCAGTAGCTCAATTGCTCACCAGCTGTCAGGTTATGGATTTGATTACAATTTGAAGGTTAGACATTTTTCTGTGTAAAATAGCTCTAGGAGCAACAGCAAAATGTATCTCAACTCTGAGGTAGCAAACTTCCTAAAATATTCAAGACAAGGCTTTGTTGTATCAATTATTTGTATTAACTTTCATTCTTCTATTTCCCTTTTCTATCTTCTTCCCTATTTTTCTATATATTTTTTTAAACTTATGTGTACCTACTCTTTGTCATTCTTTAACTCCTTTTTAACCTACCACAACATTGTATAAACAAGTGCATCTCTTTGTTCTACCAGGAACTGAGTGTTTCTCCACCAGCACAGATGGCCAGGTCTTGTGGTGGGACATTCGTAAACTGGGAGAACCCACAGAAAACTTATTATTGGTACCCAATCCAAAAGAAAATCCTCGTCCTATGGGTGGAATGTCACTTGAATATGAGCCTACTATGCCCACAAAGTTCATGGTAGGAACAGAACAGGGGTCAGTGCTGCTATGCAACCGCAAAGCAAAGACACCAAGTGATAAAATTGTTTGTTCATTTACTCAGCATTATGGACCAGTCTATGCAGTTCAAGTGAGTATTGCTAAAAAAGTTTCAAATTCTCCATAGCATATTGTTTTCAACATTTTATAATTGTTTGGTGTACAGTAGTAGTTCTTATTATTTATGATTAATGATGCATGAAAATGTTTCAGCAATTGAAAAATGACAACAAAAATGGGACTGGGGCAAAGAGGCCATAGGACTCCATTCCAAATTTCAATTTTAGATTGGATAAGGTCACCCAAAATGGATACTGAAAATTTTTAAAGTGGAAACTTGTTCATTGACATCAGTTACTCAGCAAGACAACTGAACTGATTTTTTTTTTTTTTAATATTTCCCACCAGAGATACCTAGTTTGTTCTTGGCCTTCAAGCTTGAGTCTGCTTTAATGGTGTTAAAAAAATCCCATGTTATGCACTGAATATGTAATATTTATTGGTAGATATTCTGTCATAATTATCAAAAAATTAACCGAAATTAATGTTCCAAGATTTAAGGTAATTTCACTGACTTCCGCTTATTTCTCTCTGCAGAGGAATCCATTCTTTCCCAAACAGTTCTTGAGTGTGGGCGACTGGACAGCAAGGGTAGGCCTTATTGTTGGACATTTTTTCATGTTTTTTCGTGTAACCCTAATTTTTTTACTTCTCAAAATTCCAGACGAATATTTTTGTCGTTATATCTTGTCTATGAATCTAGATTTGGTCGGAAGACTTACGCGAATCTTCCATTATGTGGACGAGGTAACTTACTTGATCGTGATTCTCTCCCTTATTCGTGCACTCAAGTCGAGAATTTATTGGATAATTCACAGAATTGACTTCTGCTTTTTTGCTGTTCTTTGACAGTTGACATATTTCTGCAATGGAACAAAATACTTTTTTCAACATGAAGCTATTTCTCGATTTCTTCTCAAACTCATAAAACATTCACTAGTAAAATACGAATGAAACACAAAGGAAAATGATACCCGAGACATCTTTTCAAAACGCGATCAAACACTCGCATAATTTTAGCCAACTTTTACGTCGGTTTTCTCATAAAATATTGGTTGACTTGAGAAGATATACCAGAAATTCTTAGAAACGCACTTATATTCTTACGTAGGTAATTTTTTTAAGAAGGAATGCATTTCTAACTTTTCTACCGTCATCCTCGCCTCAGCTTGAAAAAATATACCGTGGGTTAGATACCACAACCAACTTATACTTCAGAATTTTAGAAAACAAATCTCCGAAAAATGCTATCTCTCAATGTAAACTTGACTTTGTAATAAAATCGCATTATTACAGTCTCACTTATTTTATCTCGTTGCGACTTTTCTGAATTTTTTATTTTACAAAATGGTCTTTTTCGGAAGTTGTTTTCATGTATTGGTTGGATCTGTACGGTTTGCTTATGAACATTTTGTCATGTCGTTTGTCTTTCTTTCCTTTGTTATGCGATATAACTCACTGAAGTATCAAAAAATGTTAATCCTCCTCCTCTTTTTCATTTATTTATAATTTCAATTCTCGTCTTATTAGGGAGCACATGTCTTACTTGACCGATGGATGTTGGAGTCCAGTACGCCCTGCCGTATTTTTCACAACTAAAATGGACGGAACAGTTGATGTATGGGACTATCTCTTCAAGCAAAATGATCCAACACTAAGTATACAGGTATGCTCCAGTATATACGATTGTTCCAAAAACTACCTTTACTTCAAATTGCACCTTCTCAGCTGTAGTGGAAGGTTGCTACAAACGTCCCGTAACCCTACGACACACTTGGACTTCTTTCATATGCACACCATGAAGTTAGAACCATCACCGAAACGTCGAAAACTAAGGCATACAAATATGCTATTTGATTCTGGAATTTCAAGGCCAGAAGCATGGGGGGTCGGTATTAGAATATTTTTTTTTTGGTATCAAGTTATCAAATTAATACTGTTCGATCTAACCAGTGTTATAAAATAGTGTCTTAAAAAGTCAATAATGCATAAAGGATTACTGAAACCCCAAGTCTCCCATTGGCCTCGGGGGTCACCTCAGAGCCCCAAGTCCTGAAAACTCCCAAAATTAAATTCCACGCTCCGTGCCTGATTCCTAGCATATCCTGCGGCACCCCGCGGAATGTAATACGTTGTTGATTTTCTGCTTAGTTTCTGATAATTCAATATAGTATTTGAAGGACATCTCTGCTTGTTCGTTGTCGAAATTTGCATTTACAGACGACAACTATGAACGTCGACCAAGCTCGTGCCCTCAGAATATATGGTTTGCAACCAATCCCTTGAGTTTCGGAAGATAATGATACGCCATGTTGGAAGAAAACAGCAGAAAATAAAATAGTGATTACTGAGATTCTTTTGTTAAAGATTGACGCAGGTTCACATGTCACGAGCTTGACGCTGGTTTACATGTCATCTACAATAAACCAAGCTCTCACATGAACACTAATCTGTGTTTAACGTTCGGGCTAGGTGTAGCTTCTTTACAATCTTTGTAGGTTTGTGATGAAGCTTTGAACTCTCTTCGCGTTCAAGACCAAGGCCGCTTGGTGGCCTGTGGCTCACATACAGGGACTGTTACATTACTGGAACTTTCCGACGGACTTTGTAATATCCAGAGAAACGAAAAATTGTCGGTAAATTCGGTGAGTAAATCAAAGGCGAGGAATTTTTCTGGATACGAAATTTAACTGTCTGCGGGCAAAAACCCAAAAAGATCCGAGTGCAGATCCTCTCATCTTTCTACGAAAATATTCACGTTTATTTCTAGATGTTTGAACGGGAAACAAAACGCGAGAAAATTCTTGAAACGAGACATCGAGAGATGAAGTTGAAAGAGAGATCAAAAAGTCAGCAGGAAAAGTAAGTGACTGTTGTACTAATAAATCTGCCACAATACGTAAAGCCTGATCAACAAAATCTATTCTTATACTTATATATTCTTATCATTTGAAAATTTAATTAATGCGTACTTTCAAGAACATGTACAAGGTTTTCACACGTGAGAATATGGCCAACGAAAAGCCAAAGAATATAAAGCTTGGTCGATCGGAAGACACGAAGTCCAGTAGAAAAAGCACAAAAAATTGTATGATGAATAAATGAAACCTGAAAGCAAATACTTATAGCTCTGGGTCGAAAATGGTCAAACAAAATTCTTGTCATGCAGTTTATAAACAGAAAAAGTATGAAAACTGCTGTGTATGCGTGAATTCTTGTTTGGAAATGAAAGCTGAGGGGTCAATCGCGATCATCTGAACTAGGGTTACTGAATGGTAGTCAGTCCTCATAACTAATTCTCATAATATCCATTATAGTAATCTGGGTAGCATCGCTGTGGCAGGCAGAGAGAAGTACAATTATGTTGCTTGTCTCCTTACCTTATATGCTACTGTTCTGGGCTTAAAACAAGGCGGTCAAGCTAACAGAAAGAACTAAAGAATTTGGCCTTGCTTGCAAGCATTTCCATTATTGATATAAAATATCGAAGGCCCGATAAAGAAGAAACGTCAATTTCTCTGTCTGAAATTTTCTGCGGCACCCTGACCCTTTTGGTTTTATACTATCGATGATGCAGATTTGTTGAAATTAATGGCACTGCCTTGTTTTTCAGAGAAGAGGCAGAAAAACGCGAGGATGATGATGAGGAAGACCTCATTCAAAAGGCTGAGGAAGACTTCTTCGCAGTAATTGAAGCGGAAAGGAAAATACGAGAAACAAAAGAAAAACAGCAACTGGAATCTCTGAAACAAATGAAGAAAACCTTAACTGGGGAGGTTACGCAAGAGGAATATGTAAAAGCTAAGGAGAACGAACTGCGAGAGGAGGATGAGGTAAACAGGATAAAGCTTGTTTAGAATCTTCTCAATCCAGACTGGGACATCAAACGAAGTGAGCAAGTTTAGCCCTGATTTTGTTGCTAGCATCATTTCCTTCACAGTGTATTATTTTCGCTCTTTCAATATTCCCATCGTGATGCTGTATAAATAGAGTACTTAATTGCTTACTTTATCGATCATTGAGTAATTACCATAGTAAAGCGGTCGGAAAAAAATATGAGGTGCAAATGCGGTCAACTTATACTGTAAAGTGGTTTAATGAGTTAAGCTTTCGTTGTGTTATGACATCATCAGAACGGTCGGGTTACCCACAGTCCGTTGATTTCACTAGATGTTGTCACTTGTCAGTTTTTATAATTGACCAGACCGAAAGAGACGGCGACATTCGCTTTTAACCAAATCCTTTGTACACAGTCAGGTCGGCAGAAATGAATTTTAGAAAGACAAGTTTTCTTATGAAATATGTCATTTATTTTACCTGTTACAGATTACTGTAGTACTGTATGAAACCGCTGTGGCAAAGTAAATACTGAATTAATTGAAAAACTACAAAGGAGAGCTGCCTGCGTAATAATGAAGTCCTCTAACAGTGATGAGGCATTAGATCAACTTAGGTTTGATGTTCTCGAAAGTAGACGAGAGAAACACACCTATAAGTTGGTTCGAAAATGTTTAAATGGACGAGTCCCACAATTTTTTTACTAATAATTTTATTTTTAATAAAGATGTTAAGCGGACTACTAGGTTGAGTGGTCTACTTCATCTGCCTGGTGTAAGACTGGAGTTAGCTAAGAAATCTTTTTATCATGGACGTAGTTTTTATTATTACGCATAAATTTTATTATTTGGTTGTGTTTTTTTTTCATTTTGTGACACTTCTTTCGATATTAAACCATTTTTATTATTAATTTTATGTTCGCAGGACGAAGAGGAAGCTTTTGAATCATCACGTGACGAAGAAGTCTAAATTTCGCTCGTTATAAGAGAATGTATGATGTATTTTGAACTATTTTGGTTGGATATATGTAAATAGGGAGTCTAAAGACACGCGAGATTTAAGAATTTTCCTGTGGAGTTATTTCCCTCAAGATACATCGCACTTACTGAGGGTCTCAACTTGTTCTTGCTGTAAATAAATTGTTCCATCTACTTGGTTAATGTACATTAATTTGCATTAGATGTGGACAACTTAAGTTTTTGTATTTCGAGATTCATACTGACATCTCAAGTTGAAAATTTAGTAACGATCACTTTCTTGTTTTTGAAACAGTCAGTAATCGCCAATTATTTCTCTCGTCTGTAAGGACCGGAAGTGCTTCCACACGATATTACGTCAGGGATAACTAATAACACAATAAACCAGTTCGGAGTTACAATTGCGCTAGGGAACTGAATCGGGATCAGACTTATTTCACTTATGACATCAGGCTAAAATCGTGGTATTAATTTGCATTTACATTTGTAACTTCAAAATCTTTAAAACTGCGGCCTAATAGCGGTTATTTATGAAATACGTTTTATCCCAACCCAAAACTCCGAAATGGCTTTTTAGATCGTCACCAAACAATAATTGAACAATGATAACTCCTCAGTAGAACACAAACTCTCACATGGCAACATTTCTAAGAAAAATTTTTCTTACATATGAGTTTTGGTTGGCTTCACCATCAACAGTGTAAGAATATGCACCAGTCGCATGTTTTCTAAAATTTTCTACGCAAAATACATCGTTGAATTCATGTTTTCGTGTATCTTCACAGCTCTTATCATTTCATCCGGAGGAAGGCTTACTCCAGTGTCATCACCTGACGCCACGCTTCCCTCACTGCTACCTCTTTCCACTTCACTTAAATGATAGCGGGCTCGGAAGGCTACATGGTGAGCGTAGTAGGCTGGTGCAGGAATGGATACCGCCCTTGCACACCGCACGTAGGTGTGACACAACTGATTGGTCAGAATCTGTAGGTCGTCTGACTTCAAATTGTTGTCGTCATAGAGCACGTGATAATGAGCTGGTTTGCTTGTACCTTGTATCCCAGCATGACTGCACAGATACCAGTCGAACTCAAATGGATGACATACTTGCTTATCTACCACTGTCCCGGCTGGAATGTTCTTGCTCTTTCCGCGCTGATCCCTGGGATTCTCGGCGAAGAACCTGGTGTGGTGCCGTTTCTGGACAACGATGAAAGTTATTCCAGGTTTGAAACTCTCGTGAAGCTCCAGACACGCTCGTTGGATGGCTTGTAGCTCGTAGATCAAGATTTCTCGGAATTGACCCTCGCTTACACCGTCCCGGTAGAACAAAATCTTTTCAGGTTTAACTCCTGTTGATCTTCTGAATTTCTGCAGAAGTACTTTGACCATGTCTTGTAATTCTGCTATCATCTCTTGACGGTGCCTCTGTACGCGTACCTCGGCACTGTAGAGGTTTGGAAACGAATCCATGCTGGCCACAACGGCAGCAATTGACGGAGAAGTTTCGTCACGTGGAGAAGGATGAGTGACGTCAGCACCGAATATGATTACAGGACGACGGAGAATTGGTGACTTAATTCCTTTGTCTAGGATGGAGGCCGTTCCTCCAAGTTTGGCGTTGATCTTCAAGCAGAGGTTAGACATTGTTTGATCGTCCGTTTTCCTCGCAGCAGTATTCGCTCTGACACACTGGGTACGAATGCCATATTCGACGTCACCATAATGTTTCACCGCCTCATAGAATTCGTCAAGGCTACCTTTTCCAGGAAGAATGACGACGATTAGTTGTAGGTTTGGATAGTTTTTATGCAACTGACCAAAGAGACGTCCAGTTCCTTCATATCCACGTTGATTCGCACGGTAGCATGGTGATGGATGTATGCGAAATCCTTTTCCCTTTCCAGCTTGAACAAGTTTGTTGATGAAGTTGTCAATTCCACGATCGTTAAGGAACTGCGGGTTTTCATATGAAACTATCGCCCACTCGTTTAACTCAACTGGTTGATACATGGATTTTTGTTGCATGTTCCACGCACCGTCACGGGGGAATTCCGTCGACGGTCGATCCCGTGGACCATAGCTGATCACTGGAGGGTCTAACACCCGACCGGTTATCTGTGCCATATCTTGACCGACTCTGATACCAAAGTCTCGACAAAAAGGATCTTGATCATAATTGATATTGCGAATTAACTGGCTTATTTTTTGCAGACGTTGTGGTGCTGGCAAGGCGGTATGCCGTATCATTTGCCGGATCTGATCTGCCGTCAGCTTGCCTTGTTTACGCTGGCCTTGGATGATGTTACATAGTTCTATCGGAACACAATTACCCTTCTGACCTAGCTTCACGCAAGGTAGATCCGGATACCTCAGCGTAATTCCATGTTTAGTCCTGAAATAGTCGTACACAGAGGTCTTTATGCCCTCGCAGTCGAAGAATTCGGTTTTTGCTGAGTTACTAGACAAACCAGAAACCTTTTGTTTCCTTTTGATATGCGTCGTTTCGATCTTTAGGGTTTTCATTTCTTTGCCGAAAGTCTTGTGTTCTTCTCTACTGAGTCTTGGTGGTATGTTGGGAAGACCGAGGTACTCGTACATGAAGTCGAGTACAGGTTGCGCTTTGTAAAACGCAGTTGAAGACGTGTCCACGTTTAGCATCATCTTCCATTGAGTAGGACGGATGCTGACAAACGTGCCATTCCATATTTGCAGACCATATCCCAGGTCTTTCTCCTGTCCATTTGGGTAACTGAAAAATGACGCACTGACAGGAATGCTGGTCATGGAAGGTAGATGACGTAATACGATATCTATGGCTTGTATTGTGTCAGTGGGTATCTCTGTAAGCTTTCCTTCAAGCGCTTGATTTAGATAATACAGACTTACTTGACTAACCCACTTCACTTCCACTGTAAAATCTTTTTCTTTACCATTTTCAGTGGTAAATTTGACGTTAAACTGACGTTTATCTTTCCCTATTCCTGGAATGGGACATCGGCAGTACAAGTTCTTTCCGTTCTTGTCGTAAACCAACTTTGGACCTTGTGGATTAGCTTTTTCATATTGTTTCACGATATTTTGTATTATTTGTGGCGCTTCCCTACTTGTGTATCCCTCACCTCTTTTATGTCCCTTTGCTTTTATCTCCGTGTCGTAATGGTGGATATCGTTCTCCGGCAGTTTCACTGGGAGGAAGTTTACTCGTAATTTTATTGGCCTTCCTGATTTACCTCCACCATCTGGTCGCAAAGGAGGCTTTATTTCTGCTTTGCTAGATCGTGGTGTGGGTTGGACGGATCTGGCAGGAGGTTGGGCAGTAGCTTGTGGTTTAGCTTCAGTGGAAGTTGGCTGGGCTTGTTGTTGTTGTCTTTCTTTTTGTCCTGTTGATGGAGGAGGAGCGTGGCTTTTGGGGGCTGGAGAGGTCTTCTTCTTTACACCACTTTCATCTGGGGTAAGTCCAGATGAATACTCGGAGTGAGACGTTGACTCAGTTGGTTGTTTAGCTTTGCCTTGTTTTTGAGACGGTTTTTTTTCTTGAGGTGTTTGACTTACTGCTTGTGCTTTGGCTTGTTGAGGAGAGGGTTGAGTCGTTTGGGCAACAGGAGGAGCTGTTGCTTCTTCCCTTTCTTGTAGACTTTGCTGTAATCCACCGGGAACACTTTCGCTCTGTCGTTGTTGACTTCCACGTCCTCTATTTCGACGTTGTCTCCCTCTCCCCTTTCCTTTCCTCGATCCTTGATCACTTGACATTGCTAAATATCGTTGGTATATTCGCATAAATATTCGCACATTCTGTCGTTTGAAAAAAAGGTGTAGAACCACTGTATCTTTCACTTTTACTTCTGGGAATATCTAGGCCTTCCAGGAGAAACTCGGATTCAGTCTCTCTCAGCAATATCCTAGCGCGACCAGCCCGACAAACGCCTGACAAGGTTGGTTTAAACAAATTACTTTTTTGGCTCCTTTTAACGTTAGGAAAATCTCTCACGAAATGCTAGTACCCAAAAATAATGCTGAGGTCACCGCTCGTTCACCCCCATAATGCGCTTTTTGTTTTAGGTTTGTATGAGATGATAAATTTCGTTGGAGAAGCACCGAAAAGGCGAAAATGGTCTTAACATTAAAAAGAAACATTGTGAGTGAGAGAATTGCTCGTGAATTGCGTAGGAAATAACACTATTGGAGAAGAATCACTGAAAAATTAAACACAAACGGAGACGAACCACTGACAGCCATATAGAGATTTGGCCCTTAAGATTTAACCATGATCTATTGAAATGCCTATCAAGCTGGTACATGATTTGTTTTGATTGAAAGTACACCGCTGACCATTTAATGATATTGTAATATGCAAATAAGGTAGGTGATGACGTCAAGCAGAATTGTAGCAAATCATAAAGTCGTGGATATCAAAATTTATTTATCGCAATCTTTCAATACTTTGCATGGATATGCAGACCACCAAACTGAAGAAGATAGTCCAAGTCGTGCTGTAGTCACAGGAACGGCTTCATTTCCAGACCTCTAACTTTCCGTTTCAAAAATCTTTGTTTTTTGCCATAACAGGCTTTACTTCAACTTAGGTTGGTGGAAACTTGTACCAACCCCCAAAAAGTTTAATGAGTGAAGAGATCTGGAAACAATGTGTTGCTATGACAACTAAATAACTTAAACTGTCTTCTTCAGTTTGGTGGTCTGTATATACATGCAAAGTTTAGAGAGATTATGACAGATAGATTTTGTGATATCCACAACTTTTTGATTTGCTACAATTCTGCTTGACTCGATTGACATCATCACATGCCTTATTTGCATATTACAAAAAACTTCAAGCACTCAAGAACAAAAATTGATGTCACTAAATGGTCAATGGCACTCTTCGTAATTTTAGGTGTGCTTTCAATAGAAACAAATCTAATTTGGGGGTGACAGATGCATGGATAGCATCACAAAACCAGTGAACCAATCACAACTCTGTGTTTTCATCATGCACCACGATGTTGTTTCATTTGTATTGATTGTGGATCAAGTCAAATTGCAGTTTTTGTGTTTTTCAAAGCCCCACAGGCTTTCAGTCAACATTTCAGATATTTTTGTTTTATTTGTTTATTGTATAAAACCTTCAGATTTCATTGTAAAATAAAGATCAGTGGGTTGAAGGCATATTCAAGGAAAATCCATTGGCAGGGATGTCACTGGAGGGAGGGTTGTGGCTGCCTCATCTTCCCCTTTTGAATTTTGAAAAAACAGTTTATGTATCATACTGGTCAACAAAAATATCAAATAAAATCAGTCACGCTATTCCTTAGGGTAATAGCATTACACAGCCTAAAATAAAAAATACAACATAGAACTGGACTGTGTCCAATACTTGTGTATTACATGTAGTATTTCCTCTGAATGTTTATAGCCAAAATTATGGTACATTGTGATCCAAGGCATGCAAACAATGAAATAACTCATTCAACTCCAGTCTTGTAAATGAGGTCATTAGCCAGAATGAAATTTTGAGTACACTCTTGCCCCCCCCAGTGGGTTAACTAAATAGGTAGCTAGGCTATTAAGGAGGGGATACCTCACTCAGCTGAATAAAATTTGTAAATACTATTGAAAGTCCTAAGAGTGCTAAACATAATAATTCTTCTTGGTTTGTCCGGATGAGAGACAATGGTTTATGAGAAAATGATAAAAAAGATTGCTATTAGTGGCTGATTATCCAATCTCTTACCCCAGACCAGAGAAAGTATCCATTACAACTTATGTGATTATAACCATTGGACTATATTCAAATGTAGGACAGATCGTTTTAAAAAAGTGTTTTCGTAGTATGATTCCAATTTTAAATGAATCATCATGACCTGTTCTCATTTATTATATCTTATTAATAGTTAATTTTTTAGATTAATTGTATTATAAGAAGTTTTTGATAAGAATTTGGCAGCATATTGTAATACAATTCTTGCGATGATGTTCTAATAAACCTGATATTATTATGATTAATTATTATTATTACCTTCGGTGTTTGGGCTTGATGCAACAGCTTTACCATGGAGGCTCCAAATACTCACTTTTGTATTGATATGGGGCATGGTAGCTTCCCATTACATTCTGGCATGCATATCTCAACATAATTTTCTGAAGCAATAGCTCGTCTCAGGCTAATATTGATGCTGATATCCTATCGTCCCTTGTTGAACATAAAAGAATAGCTGGATCAAGTTCAACTGCAGATCTATTTCTAATTTGCCCGAAGAAATGCAGAACGCCGACCATCCAGAGCAGGGCCGTAGCAACCGGGGGGCTGCAGCTCCCCCAATAATTTGTGAAATAAATTACAATTAACATTTCACCTACAATTGATTTACAATAATTACTTAAACATCATTAAAAACACTTTAGTAACATCTTGGAGAAGGTAATTACACAGGTCTCTGGCAGGACGGGAATGTAAAAGGTAATTTCATAAGGTTCTGTTTGAACGAAAATGCTGGAAAGAGTATTTCAGAGACCTTAGATCTTCACACTTTTCTGGGGGAGGATAACCCTCCTCCCAAATGTTATTGACAGCCCCCGAATCTAAAAGGGCTTTCTATGGCACTGCAGAGCTCCTCTGGTTTGTTAAAATTTGTGCAACTTCATCGTTTATTACCATCCACACCGACAAACATTTCTAATTAAACTTGTTTTTTGTAAATTTGTTCAAATGTTCAACCGCCATTTCGAGTTTAATTATGAATGGTTTCACCTTCCCGGTGAAAGATATTTGATCAGGCAAAGTTTTGTCAACTTTGAAATCATTGTGGAAAATAGGAGTTTTATTACAAAGCTGGTTTAAATACTTTTAAACACCTGTATACCTACCTCAGATATGGTCTGTTCAACATTTATACCGAAGATTAATATTAGTAAAAATATTTTTCTGAAAATTGCCTCTACTAAATGCTGTCTAATGGTACCAATTAACATATAACTTAGAATAAACTTGAAATCGTCACAAACAACAACCGAACAATGGTAATTTGACCGCAAAACAATCTCGTGATATGTCTGATTTCAAAATATGAGATGTTTTTGTTCCTGAGTTTACAGGACGAAAGCTTGGTAAAATTTCTCATCCTGTATGTTTAGTTGCTTTTGCATCAGAGTTTTGGCTGGTATCACAGCAGAAATTCCACAAATTTGCAGCAGTATCTTTCATTCCCTAACTTCTTTTCTAGGCAAAATACATTGTTGAGTTCATGTTTTCGTGGATTTTCACAGCTCTTATCATTGCATCCGGAGGAAGGTCTGCTCCTGTGGCACCACCTGACGCCACGCTTCCCTCACTGCTACCTCTTTCCACTTCACTTAAATGATAGCGGGCTCGGAAGGCTACGTGGTGAGCGTAGTAGGCTGGTGCGGGTATGGATACCGCCCTTGCACATCGCACGTAGGTGTGACACAACTGATTAGTCAAGATCTGTAGGTCGTCTGACTTCAAGTTGTTGTCGTCATAGAGCACGTGATAATGAGCTGGTTTGCTTGTACCTTGTATCCCAGCATGACTGCACAGATACCAGTCGAACTCAAATGGATGACATAC
>JBAHVQ010000482.1:458030-471867 GCA_036872915.1 Nanipora kamurai | reverse complement strand
GGAGGATCGAATCGAGTTAATGTTCCAAGTACCGTGTCTGTGGACCGATGGTAATCACGATGTTTCCAGAATTAAAGTCTGGAATTATAACAAAAAGATGAAGGTAACATACCAGACAAGTCCTGCTTTTCTACGATTTTTACACTTTTCGATTCTCTGATTTCTTCTATCCTTACATTAACATTTCATTTTTTGATTTCTACTTTTTTCCAATGAACCTTTTTCGCAGGATGTCTCCCCTTGACGGGTAAAGTTTCCCAAAGCTGGCCAAAATAAAATAATGTACACTTAATGTGTGATCTCGAGGATAACAGTTTTGTTTGTCCCGAGGGTCACGATGTTTTCTGAGACAAAGTCTAGGAAAACATCAAGACTCGAGGTAAAACAAAACTAACTACTTTCCCGATGGATCAGACATTAAGTGTTTTGTTACATAGCAAAGTTTTCGCTGGATTTTCCCAAAATGTAGGTTTTTTAACTGAATTTTCGCTGAGTTGTTGTTTCCCAAGCGGTCAATAATTGTTGCACTTACTGCCCGCACGGGATACATTTGATTTGCCACGTGAACACAAATCAACTAATGGCAATCTCAGAGGCAGGAAAAATCAGAACCTGCAAGGAAACAGTTAATTGAGCTACGTTATAACCATTTTCCGGTGGGATATCTGCCGTACCGTTTTATTATCCTGTATCATTATCCTTTTTTGCTTTTTTCTTTACTGTTCTTCTGTAAATTACACTACTGAAGCCCCTGTTTTGATCGTGCGACGTAGGATTTAAATGTCGGTGTGAAAGATATGAGAATATTCATCGGAGGAGAGTTGGTTTGGGATGGCGTCGTCGATAAGGTACAGATGTTATAGATCTTGCGATTGCAGCTGTTGATCTCTTAGTTTTTTTTCTTCTTTTCCTGATTTATAGTAAAAGGTATTACAAACGTTTTTAAGGCATTAAAAAGTTTAATTTTCAACTTTTAATGCCTTTTAATATAATAACTTACGTGGCGAAAGATGTCTTTTTGTTCTGATTTGTTTTACAGCTAACGATTTCACGTTTTTCAGGGATGTGGAAACCAGATATACGACTATGCCGAAGTTATTTACTTGAAGTCGAAACAAGATGAGAAAACAACCAAAGATACTGAGGTTTGTTCGCGTATATTAAGCAGATCGAATTCTCGTTCGTACGTGCTATGAGGAAACGTTTGGTTAACTTTTCTTTTCGTAATGGACAGTTGGTAAAACCATACTTTTTTTATGTTTGTTTTGTTTTCTTTATACAGTCTACAGACCGTGATCCAGTTATTCGAACTGAAACGATCACCCTTCGCAGAAGTGAAAATGAAATTCTTCATGATAGCTGTGAGAAAGAAATTCCCGTGGTATCCTTTAGCTATGAGCTAAAATCGACTGATGCGTTTACAAGGTACGGAAGCAATGTTTCCTAAGAGTTGAAAGCGATGAAATTTTTATTGGAAAAAAAAACACTTATTGTAACAGACCAAAAGCGTTAGAAAACTGTGGAAACTTTAGAATAGAAAATGACGATGTTTCGGAGAAGCTTCCTTTGTCTTTTTCGTTCGTTTCCTGTCCCTGTAATGTTCCACATTTATAAAAATATGGTTATATCGCAATCTTTTAATAACAATAAGGTATTGACAATTGGCTGTACCTTCTCAACAAATCTAAGTCTGTACTATTGAGTATAGTGGATTGTAATGACCGTAATTAATGGTTGTCATTTGTCTCCAAGTTCGTCACCCCAAGTGGAAGACATTCATGAGCGCCAGCTACCAGAAGATACAGCCATAGCTAAGTAAGTAAAATCTGTTTTAATTAAACAAAAAGAAGTGAAGTTGTTTAACGTATTTATGTGACAAATACCCTTAAGGTCTATTAACGAAGGCGTCCAGGACGATGTTTCCATGACCAATTTCGAAATTTTAAACTGTCGTTTTCAATGCAATTGAGCCACGAGTTAGAATATTTTTGTTGGTTTCTGATGATGATCGGGTAGAGCTCACACATGGTTTTAAGTCTATCTCCTTCAATTTACCTTACGCAGTTTTACTCATGAGATGACTAACACTAATGCTGCCCCTGGCTACCATCAGTAACTATGGACAGCTGTTTCCCCCCGTGGAGCTCATCGGTACACTGTAGCTGATGGTAAGCCAGCACATCGACATTCTAAATCATTCACAGACCAACCATAAGATTAGTCGATCAGCATAAAAATGGACAATCCAAAACAGTCGTTTATATATGAACTGATGTAAAAATTGTTGGGAGAAGCCATGAGTATTCACCTACACAAGAAGTCGAATTTTGTAAACTTTGACGTTATAAATAGGCTTTCCTGTTCGTAGCCGGTTTCATGGTGGTGTATGTTTTTTAAATTATAGGAAGTCTGGTGTGGAATTACCAAGCAAACCCGTGTGGCTAGAGGAGATGGAAGCAAAAAAGTACTGAAAATATAACTAATAAGTAATATACAAAATTGAAGAGTTGGTCAGTGTGTGAAGGAGTAAGCACAGGACTCCACAATTTGTCACCCGGTCACCACAAACAGACAAAAACGATCAGATGGTTCTAAGTAAACTGGCATCAAATTTTCAATATCAGAATTTTGGCAAAGTAGATAAAATTTCGACCAGGCAAATAAAAGTTTGGTTTGAGAAGTATATTTTTAAGATTTGCTCAGTTCATTTTCTATACAGTGATAACAGGTTTTCAATAGCCGGGGTCCGGAATGCTGGAACTGTGCTTCATTACAATGGATTGCTAGCTATACAGAAAAAAATCAAGTTTAGTCCAATTCTTGATACATTTTTTTGTTTAGGTCTTCACGTTCTTTACCTCATGGTCAGGCAGCACACCCTCACTTAACCCCCAAATGGCTGGACGAACAAAATGGTGAGGAAGCTCAGGACCAAAGCAATCCACTGAAATAAATCTTTTACTTTTAAAAACTAGTTGCCAGTCTCTTTGTTCTGCGGCTGTTTCTCAGCGTAGACGGAAAGAAACTGACTTGAGCAAGATTTCTGCCTATTGTTTTTTTATTTCTCTTCTCCTAACTTTAGTGCATGTACGAGTTCCCAGTGCACTTATTACTGTCTTTTTATGTGTTTTAAAGATGAAAGGAAAGACTCACACGTTTTTAATACAGAGAAACTTGACTTGCTTGATCAACCGAAAAGCAGATCGAGACCGTCAGGTGGTCGCCGAAGTAATAAATTGCGCACTCCAGAAGGTTCAAACAAGAGAAATAGCCCAAGGTCTGAAAGCGGAAGGCGATCTGCGAATGTTGCTGATAACCAGCAAGAACCTGTGGAACTACACCAACGACTAACAAAACTTTGGTATGGCCTTTTGTTGCATTAAGTTTAATTTATGGTTGTATGTCCTGTTTTCTTGTGCTTTGACTGCGCCGTTATTCCTTAGCGTTCTCGTACTGTACCGTAGTTTGCCTTAATTTCCACGCTTTTCTATGCTCTTTTGTGACCCCATCACGTACAGTGTCCTGCTGTGCCATGCTTTGTCGTGTTATTCTATGTTTTGTCTTGTCTTAACTTTGTCCATAATTTCTGTGACAAAGCTAACGCCATATGCGATGATGTTGTCAAATCTTTGCGAAATTTGATTGTAAAGCTTGTTTTGAACTCATTGGTAGCTTTGGCAACCTGTCTGCTGAGGAAAATCCTGCAGAACAAGAGAGATTGTTGGAAGAGTCTCTGAATTCTTTGTCCCAGTTCAAAAGATGTCATCAAGGGAGGATTACTCCGTCAAACAAGATGGAAATGGACTTTCAGGGTGAGCCGCGTTTCGAAGGTTTAAAAACAAGTATGAGTTGAAGGCATTTAATCACTGGTCAGTACAACCATCATTGTAGAAGCACAAGAGCTCCCACTACTCACCATCACCGCCACCATACCACCACCACGTACCTCCGCCACCACCACTACTTACCCCGACCAATTACCACCACTGTCACTACCACTACCCTGCCACAACCACTGCTACCTCTACCTCCCCCACCACTCACCACCTCATACAACCCCCATAACTACACCAACCATTACAACTACAACTCCACCGACCGAGATAACCGCCGCCATCGTCACACCCACCGATTTTAATGACCACCGATAACAGAGACAATTCTACCTGCTGTCATTGACACCAAGACCTCTACACCATTACGATCAGCACGAGAGCCCTTCCCCTCATATTTTGTCAACTTTACCGAAACCATTGCTGTCATCAATACCAATATATGTACGTAATTACTGCAGTTACAGCAGAGGAAACGTCAACATTCATCATTAATTAAGTTGCTGTCAACTTACCATAAAAATACCAACTCTTTTATTGAATTCTACAAAAACGAAAATGAATTCTGCAGTAAGAAGC
This sequence comes from Nanipora kamurai, assembly GCA_036872915.1. Classification (NCBI taxonomy): domain Eukaryota; kingdom Metazoa; phylum Cnidaria; class Anthozoa; order Scleralcyonacea; family Helioporidae; genus Nanipora; species Nanipora kamurai. The sequence continues at coordinate 467,455 of JBAHVQ010000482.1, read as the reverse complement.
CAATAACTCCATATATTATTTACTTAGAACGATATTCCCTTAATCTTGTTGCATTTTTTGCGTGAATATTTTTTTTCCTCATTCACAGGAGATGTTTTAGATGATTTTCTCACACCAGCACAGCCTACATCCAGTGAGCAAATGATCGACATGGAAACCACGAGGTAGTGTATCTTTGCGGGCAAGAATGTTAAACTTTATTTCGTCCAACACCAAAATATTCGACCTCAATGTACGATTTCAACAGTTGCAATTTTCACGTGGAATCTACGCTAAAAAGTAACTAAAAAGTGCTTTTTTTGCGAGCATTACTAGTCACGGTTTCGTTGCTTGACCAAAAGTTTCACTCCGTCGAAGGGTGTTCACTCGAAACGTCTGACAAATGATCTCACTTGGGCGACTGAAGTACTTTATCGGACGTTGCCAGTACGAATTTTGTTCAATTTTATTTCTTTCAGTTCCACCGATGATTTTGTCATTCCTGAACTTCCCACTGGTCAACGTCTTGTTATCAACATTCTTTCTACTTGGGGAGATCAATATTATGTCGGACTGAATGGTGTTGAAATTTTTAACGATAGTGGGAAGCCTGTGCAGATATCTAAAGTATGTTGTTATATATCGTCTTTTTTATTTAGTCACATTTCTTCTTCCTTTCCATCCCGCCCCACCATATCCGCCACCTATCTGACTCCAATTAGGAGTCACTTGTTCAAAGCCTGGATAGTCTATCTGGTGGATAAGACCGAACAAGAGAACAGCGTTATCCTTGCATTGAATGACAGAACTTAAATATTATCGGCTGAATAGAACTATTGAGTAGGTATTTTCCCTATTTAGTCAATAAAGTTTAACTCTCTCCTGGCCGAGGACTTCCCCCTTGACGAGTAAAATCGTCTGAGGTTAGCCAGAGTAAAACACTGACATCTCCATAGGTCACTGAGGACCTATACGGACAGGAAGGAGTTAGGGAGGTAGGTTTTAAACCCTTGTTAACCCTTTCCTGACCAAGGACTTTCCCCTTGACCGGTAAAATGCTTTGGCGTTAGCCACAGTAAAACACTGACGTCTCCATTGGTCACTGAGGACCTATACGGCCAGGAAGGAGTTTAGTGAAGCCGTTCAGTGGTTGGATAGCGCTGCTTACCTGATGAATAAGCTATTCAAGATTTGAACAACCGAGGCCTGTTGTTTATTTCTGGTTTATGTGGCAATTTGTCTTCTATTTCCTGTTCATCTCATTCGTTTCATTAACCCAAATGCAACCTGTTTGTACTTTTTTCTTTTCTTTTAATATGCCAGATCATGCGACTAGCGAACGTTTGTCAAGCTCGTAATCTTAGAAATACGATTTCTGAGCACTAGACGGCAATCGAACCCGCAGCCTTCTGACGACGGTTGAAAGTTGCGGGTTCGATTCCCGTCTAGGGCTCAAAAATTGTATTTTTGAGATTATGAGCTTGACGAACGTTCGCTGGTCGTTCGACATACTCGAAGCTCCCACATGAACCAAATTCGTGTTTCACATTCAATGCCAGATCATCTTACATATAGACCTTAAAATTTGTCTATTTATTGAAACATTTCATTAAACCAGGCTGTTTTCCGTCTCTAGATTACTGCAGATCCACCAGATATAAACATTCTTCCTAAATACAAGAAAGATCCCAGAGTTGTATCCAACCTGATAGACGGGGTATACTGTACAAGGTACTACCGGAACTTTACCAGATATAGGAGGCTACGTTTTCGCGACTCCACAGTGAAGTCGGGATAAAATCCTCTTGGGCTGAAATGCATCCGGACTAAGTAGCGATTGTCAGACTGTCGATAAGTAGAGATGACTGAATTAAATTCTGTATTATCACATGATGTACATGACGTCATATGACACGACAAACGTTACCATTCGAAGTGGGTGGGTGCTCGAACGTTTTGAAGTTAAACTGTTACTAGTCTTGGGTCGTTCCCATGTTCCGCACATGTGAACCTGGCCTTACGTGATATTTCAAATAAATTTATTTTAGAGATGACATGCACTTATGGATGGCACCATTTACAGCAGGGAAAGATCACTTGATTTGTATCGACTTCAAAGATGTCTCCACCTTGGCAATGGTTCGGATATGGGTACGGCTTTTATTATAACACTGTATAGATACTCCTCGGTAGAAATCATGGATCTACAGACTGATGGTCATTTCTTTTATAAGTTAAACCAGCACTTTGACTTCTAATACAGAGTATATTTTCTTTTTCAGAACTACAATAAATCAAGAATACATTCATTTCGTGGCGCTAGAGACATCCAGATTTTCCTAGATAATAATTTGATATTTCGCGGTGAAATGGCAAGGTTAGTGACAAATGAAATCTGACAGCATTCATGTGTGTTTGACAAAATTGTGATCAATTAAAGAAAGATTTTTCTCTCTATTAATTTTCTTAGAGCTAGTGGAGAACTTGGTTCGTCAGAAACATTTGGAGATGTATGTAAATCTGGGTTGTATTGCTTGCTTTGTGGTTGATATTTCCCTCGAATATAATGCATAGCTCTTGTATTGTAGTGCTGAATAACTCTCATTTCTCTTTAAATTTCGTATGTCATTTTACATATGAATCAAACTTTCATATGTGAAAACGTTGCAATTCCACATGTGAAATGAAAATTTCATATGCGAAATGAGAATTTTGAATGTGCAGTATGTGAAATTTTCACATGTAAAATTATGAACGATATGTAAATCAGGTGTTTCATATGTGAAAGTGTTCCAATTTCATGTTTTTCACATGTGAAATAACATGTAAAATTTTTGTAAAGGTTTCCACTGCAACCTAAACATCTTTCACTTCATCACTTGGGGCTCGTATTTAGACTATTTTGTTCACGATGAACGAAGATATACTTGAAGCAATGGCAGCCAATGATCAAACATACGAACCAGACTTGGATGAAGACGAAGATTATTTACAGACAAGTAACAGCTTCAAAAGACCAGTCACTGCTGACAAAGGAGCTGAAACAGTGAGAATATATTGTTACTTTTTACATATCCTATCCTATCCCAGCCTATCTTATGCTATCCTGTCTCATCCCATCATATCCTATCGCATCCTAACCTACCCCATCCTATCCTATCTTACCGCATTGACCCTAACCCTGCTATATCCTGCACTGCGCTTTAAACCAACCCTTTCCTTTCCACCCAACGTCACGACGCAACATTAATCATGCCGTATCGTGCGCCAACCTAACTTTGCCTACTTCTCTCATACCATACATACCCCGGGTTACCTCATTCTACCCTTTGCTAACATACGCTACTCTATGCCACTGTATCCTGATGTTGCCTACCCTATCATCCATAAAATACGATATCGTATCTTATCCTATCCTATCCTATCTTACCGTACTTTATCTTATATTACTCTACACTACACCGCACCACACCTTAACCCGCCATATCACATCACATCGCACAGTCCTGTTCAATCATACTACACTGTGCACCAACCCTACCTTGCGTATCCTATAACATCCTACTTACCTTACCTTACGGTAGCCCCCTCTCGCCCACTCTGCGCTATCCTTACTTACCCTACCCTGCTGTTGCGTACACTGGCATCCTTAAACTATCCTATCTTATTAGTCATTTTTTTTAGATGTAGTGCTACTCTGGTTTCTAAAAAAATGACTAATACTTCACCTGGTTGCGAAAAAAGACTATTTACTATCCTATCTTGTCTTAACCAAGACTATCATACTCTATTCTACTTTACCATTCGATACCATACCGTACCCTACATGACTATTCTTCCTTACATTTGCCCTGCTGTGTCCTGTTCTACCTTACCGTTTCTAATTCTAAGTTTGTTCCACTTTACACTACGTCATTTCGATCGTGGCGTAACCAAATTAGGTTTGATTCTGTCGTTTATGATCAATTCCTGCTCCTTATTTTCTGGTTTCAATTATTTATACTTGATGGTGTCTTCCTGTATCTGTCTTTGAGGAGCAGCTTGAACGACCTTTCACTTGTCCAAAGGAAAGAAAGAGACCAACACGTGAACCGACATACCCAAATAAAATAATCGATGGTAAGCTTAGTTGAACAAACCGGAGTCAATAGTCTTTTGTTGGCCAGTATGTCCATATCTTGTACTTCAGTTAACTGAACATTCAACTTTATCTCTAGAAATGAATTACTGGGTCAGTGATGTTGATGGTGATTTCTGCGTGAGAAGATACTTTGGACAAGGTAACTACTGGTAGGAGTACCTCCACCATTTCCACTACTATTGGCGGTGACTTGAATACCAGCAATGGTTCTACAGATGACTGAAAAACTTTTCTTCATTTCATTAAGTAGATAAGCATCTTGATGCTGTCGTGAAATAAAAAGATAAAAAGTAGCAAATAAAATGGAAGCATACTGAATATATATTCTGAGGTGTCATCTGTCACTTGTATTTTCGATATAAACGGTCAAAGAATAAATGGACATTGTTGTGTTTTAGTGGTAGAGTTAAACTTCCTGGCAACTTGGGGAGATATGTATTACCTTGGCCTCACTGGACTTCAACTTCTTGGAGCTGACGATCAAGTGATTGATTTGACTTTTGACATGTTACAGGTACACAGAAAGAGAGAGCTCTGCGTTACTGCTCTGAATATTGTAACGGGACATTACCAGATCATTACCTCATCATAAAATGGTTATGTTTATCTGTACGTATTGACATCTTTTTAATCTGTCTATATGATATCTTTTTATTATCTGCTTCAGGCATGTCCAAAAGACTTAAATGATTTGCCAGAGTATGAAGATGATGATCGCACATTGGACAAGTAAGAATATTTTAATGTTCAAAAACTTCATCAATCCACGCGTAAGGCGACAACTACCAAAATAAAACCGAGGCCTCGAACTTACTTCGTGTTTGCGGCGTATTGAAAATGGTACTATCAAGTTACCACGGTGTTCAAAATGAACGAGACGATTGAATACTCCTTTTAACCGGCCTTACACTTCTAACCTTAGCAATGACAAGGTGATATCGTAGTATATGCCACCGAAGCCCTTGTAAATACATGTAATGTTTTTTTTTGTCTTATTCGTTTCTTTATAGACAAGCCTCTGTCAACTGATTTCTTCGGAAATGATGAGATAAAAGTCAAACCGAGTGAATTATCTATTTAAATAAGAATCAAACGTCTAAATCGATTTAGTTTCAATTTAAATTTTACTCAAAAAACTGTAATTGATATTTAACTAAATAATCAATGCGAAATAATCAAAATAGTTAATGCACAAATACTAGATTTTCGAAGGTTTTTTTTACCATGTATGTAATTGTTTAGGTTAATTGATGGAGAGAATGTTACGATGAACGATGAGCACATGTGGTTGATTCCATTCATGCCTGGAGGAAATCATTTGTTAACCATAACTCTTAAAGAACCGATGGAAATAACAGGACTGAGATTGTGGAATTACAACAAGTCCTCGGAAGGCACATACAGAGGAGTACGTCATAAACTTGAATTAAAATATTTCGTTGAAAGTCGCACGAAAACGTCGTACATGTCTACCTATTTCAGTCTTCAGCTCCGTGAGCATCCTTATCTCTTATGCATACCTCATAATCCTTCCCCTTTCTGCCTTTCTTTTCATCCTCTTCTTCAAATTTATATCGATCTTTATTTCCTAATCTTTCTCACAGTTTCCCTCTCGACTAAACTCAATCTTAAATCGTAGCATTAAAGTTACCAGTTTTGTGTACTCTCTCGATAACAACTCGTTTTTTCTCAGTTTTTAAAGTAATTAATTTTGAACATTCATCTGTTATATTTAATCTATAGGTAAAACGCGTTTTGGTGAAACTCGATGGAAAAGTCGTGGCAAGTAGAAAAGGATTTTTAATCAGGAAAGGTACTAATGTATCGGTGTATCCAGTCATACTAGAATATTTTACTCTGGCCAACGCCAGACGAGTTAGGTTTCGTGTCAAAGAGTTAAATTTCGCTCTCTGTGCTGAGTTTTGGAATTATTTGAAAAAGGGTAAAGTATATTTATTTGCTTTATCAGGTCCCGGAAATTGCCATTTCGATTTTGTTCAAGACATCTCTTTCCTGAAACCGCCAAAGCAACCTTGGATAAGGAAGCCGATAGCAGCGTAAGTTCTCGGAAATCAATTCCCAGCAATATTCCGTCGTTTTGAATTCTGTACATGAAGAACTGATGGCGAAGTTCCTCGAGAAATTTAGCATTTCATTGATAATTAATATGTAGAGGATTTAAGAATGATCAAGAGGGACTGACGAACCGAGATGGATGATTTCATAAGAATTCAAATGAAATATTTTTGTAAGTGTATGTTCAACCAGCAAAACTATAAAATAGAAGTTAAACGAACCAAGCTTTCGTACTTACGCACCCATCCTCATGGTTGAAATACCATTTTTTACTGTTTCAACATACACTTATAAAAATCATTAGGTTACCCAGCAACATATCAGTTATCGACTAAATTACAGAGGCTTAGGAAGTGAGGGGCAACGGGGGTGAGCATGTGTATTTGCCCCTCCTTTTTGGCACGATGTACGTTTAAGACCATTTTGCACAAATTTTATGTGTCATATAATACTTCCCAAAATTGAAACAAGTGTGATTCTATCTGCCTCTGTAAACAATCCTGATAAATCCTGCAGTGTTCCCCCGTTCTTGATTCGTTACTTATGGGTCGACTTCTTATTGGCTGGTATTTTTGTGACAGTCTTCCTAGTTTCCGGTTGAAGACGTCCGACGTACACATGGTAACTGATAGATATGGTATTTTATGATACATAATAGTGCAGTTCCCCCCATTTTTGAAGAACTTCCTACGCCTTTGAAGTGTATATTGTCCATACAGTTTATCTGAGTAAATTTTAAATAAAAGTTGTAATAAAGTAAAGGTGTAGCTTATGTGGAAAAAATGCTTGTTTTTTTATGATTATCAGGGACGGAAGAACTGGAGGTGACTGCGACTTAACCGTGAAACCTTGTGGCTGTATCCTTTATTGCTTCTTCTGTGCTCCTCGGAGTGTCACTTCTGAATGCTGAAATATATTCGTTTCTTCTTCAGTATTTATTTTCAGGAACAACGTCGTTTCCAACTTAGGATACGGTAGGAGATTCAACATTTAAGAAACCTTTTGATTGTTGCAACGGCCAGTTGGGACCTGCCTGACAGTGGGAAGCAATGCATACAAATGTGATCACGAACTCCTCCTGTTATAGGGAGGTAGAAGACATCGTCAAGCACGAAGCTCAATTTAGATAAATGCCAAAGGTTTACGGTAACAGAGATTCTGAAGCTTTTCTAATTGTTTACGCGAAATAGCTGTGCCATTATTGGGAAGTTTAGGACTGGCAACGACGATACGGACATGTCGTCAGGTTCAAACTATTATTATTTTTAGATTCGTCGACGATTACACGTTGGCTATGTTCCATATCGTTATTTATTGCGACTGAATATTCGCTTAAGATAAGAATTAACGATATTTCACTTCACCTCAGAACAAAAATACCTGGGCAACTCCAAAAACTTACAATTTGAAAATGAGGCTACTTATAATAATTATTTGTATGAACCGTCAGTAGAATTTTGTTTTGTTCCTTAATGTTCTTCGTGTAGTTGTATTTCAGTTTCAACTGTTCAGCTCATGGGGAGATCCTTACTACCTGGGTCTAAACGGCTTTCAGTTTTTCAACGAAGATGGACAGCTAATACAGTTGAAAGAAAAGAGTATCCTTTATTTTAGATATATTCCAAACATATTTATGTAAGAAGCAGAGGGCTTGTGCACGCTCTTGGGTGCACCTTTACGAACACGCATGTACTCACACAAACGCACACATACCTTTGCACAAACTCCCACCTACCATGCACACGTGCCAACAAGTTAGCGCAAGCACGCAAACGCCTGTGCACTTAAACACCCACACATACAAACATGAACGCACACGCACACATACTACCAACAAACACCCGCCTACCCCCGCAAACGTTCCAAAAAGCTCACAAACGCCCGTGCGCTTAAATCTCTTTCTGTCCGTAGCCGACTTTTATTATTTTACTATGGCTAACGCAAGATGATTTTACTCCTCAAGGTAGACCCCTCGGACAGGAAAAGGTTAACACACGAACGGCCATGAACGCACGCACGCACGCACAAACAAACATAGCCACACCCGCACAAGAAAATATGCTCAAACATATTGCTCGCTAAATTATCAGAATTTACATAGTTGTCTTTCCCGTATTCTTAACTTTATAAGACGTGACTGCGTATCCAGAGAGTGTGAATGTTCTTGAAGGAGTGAAAGATGACGTGAGGACCCCAGAGAAGTTAATTGATGGTGTTAATGACACAGACGATGGTCGTCATATGTGGCTCACGCCTATTTTTCCTGGTCTGGTAAGTTACCGTCTGACTGAACCTTGGGAAAACGGAAATACAAGTCTCGGCAAGTCATCTGAATTTAAATTGTGCTAGCTTGGATCGAGGACATGACAAAACAAGTACACAAGGCAATACTAGCTAAAGAGAACTTTTTAAACTTGCATCAAAAGTTGAACAGGATTTAATTTGCGCAAAACGAACGAGGAAAAAAAAAGGTTCTAATTTTTCTTAACTTGAGAAAAGTTAAGAAAGGCCCTTGAAAACCTGGAAGTTTTCAGGTTTCATTTGAGGTTTTAAGTAAACATAAAAGAATGAGATATCCAAATTCTGGTGGGTTGGTTAACTAACCAAAGTGATAAAATCTGACATAAAATGAGCTGCATTAATTTAACGAACAAATTCCCAGCGCGCAGCCCGTAGAACGATCTCCCCTGATAAAGACGCTAGACCGGAGTGTCGAAGCGTTGGGCCGTGAACGGTAGTTTTGTAGGTAATATATCATACACTGAGAAGGGGTATTTGATCTGATTTCCAAATACCGAGAAGTGAGTTGAAAAGTAGGGCGAAAGCCGAGCTTTTTAACCAACTTCGAGGTGTTTCGAAATCACATCAAATACGACTTTCAAGTGTATGATATGGCTTCTCAAACAAATTCGTAATTAAGAAAAAAATGGGGTTTAAAGTTGTCGAAATTTTATGCTAAAGACCACATATCCAAACCAACGTCTCGCTGCTGACTTCCTTTGTGTTTTCCTCACTAATTATTGATGAATTTGTGGAAGCTACGTTCAAAACTTTTCAAGCCAGAGTAGCGTCAAACCACGTCTGATGAGGTCCATATTTGTTGGCCACACACACGACCAAAACAGCCAGGGGATGTTCCCAGTGGAGGAATTATTAGCCACTGGGCTACTGAACTTCAGTTCTTGGTCAATATCATCTTACCTTTTTTCTTGCCTTTTTTCTTGCCTTT
>JBAHVQ010000482.1:447103-457930 GCA_036872915.1 Nanipora kamurai | reverse complement strand
ATTAGCCACTGGGCTACTGAACTTCAGTTCTTGGTCAATATCATCTTACCTTTTTTCTTGCCTTTTTTCTTGCCTTTATCATAGACTAACTCATTGTATGTTGTATTTGACGAACCCACGACTATATCAATGGTGAAACTCTGGAATTACCGCAAGACACCTATCCGAGGAGTACAACAATTTTCCGTAAGAATTTAGGTTGAGCTGTTTCATCTGGCATTTCTTTTTTTGTAATTCAAAGAGTATTTTTGTTTACAATTTCTGTAAAAGTGATTTATGACTAACTTGTTTATTTCATTCATGTTATCTTTCTTTAGATCCTCGTTGACGATCTTTTGGTTTTTAATGGCATCCTTCCACAAGTACCAACTGTAACTCGTGGCATTCTTCCAAACATGGATATTCCAGTGCCTCACTCCACTGTCCTCTTTACAGATGACACATCCATCAGAAACAAAGAAAACTCTTATGCTCTTAAGTAGGAAATAACGTCAAATATTAATGTTAATTCAGGGTTGGCTTAACTGTTCAAGACACAGGGTGGGTAATACCCACCCTGTGCTGCCCAGTGCTGGCCTGGTCTAAGTGATGAAGTTAATGGTGGCAGTTGGTAATGGTATCAGTGACAGTAGTAGTAGTGATGCCAGTAACTATTAAAATGGGAGTAGCAGTGGTGGTTACAGTAATGGCAATAGTGACAGTAAGAAAGGTGAAAACAGCAGTAGTGATGGTGACAGTAAGAGCAGTGAAGTCAGTAATGGAAAGGTTTGGCAAATAGTTTACATGTATTTGTTTTTTCTTGAAAAAAGGTTTATTAGCTTGTAAATTATCATGTATTATTTTAGCCTCTAAGGTCTTGTACACTGATGTGTGCCACTCAATAGCCAATCAGAAAACATAATTTACTAGAGTTATGGACTAGGAAATAATAAAATAAGTTATTTTTACTTTTTTGAAGTCCTGGTGGCTACTTTGAGAATGAGGAAGTGTGCCTCATGCATGAGAAGTCAGATTTTCAACAAAAAAAACAAACATCTAATGATATTGATCAAGGTGAGATTTACCTTCAAAAAAATAAACTCATTTAAAACTATAAAAAGTTTAAAAAAATCATGATTGGAAATTTTTTTTAATATCTTGTTACATTATTTGTTTTAGCTCTTCGACCAAAAACAAGTGTGACAAATCTTTCCAGGGCCAAGAGATAGCACCTGCTCAAAGTGCAATGTAATCAGAATACACAGATTGTATATTAAATGTTTTTGTAATACTGATATGATATGGCACAGATTATGTCTCTAGACAATTATTTATAGCTAGATATTTAATTACATGTGTATATTTCTGCTTTGTACTTTTTGTATTGAATGCAATAAATTTCTCTTGTCAACAAAATAGTCTGGCTATTTGTTGCACAAAGCAAAAAGGGTCAGTAACTGTCAAAATTTATGGTAGTAAACCAGTGTTTTGAGCAATGGTTCTTTGTTGGAGTTTTGCTCTCTTAAATTGTGGCCTTATACAGGTCATTCAACACTACCTTTGCAGCATTCTATGTTTATATTCACAAGCTGCCAGTAGGGTGAGGCAGGAAAGTAACCTTGGATAGCTTGGCTACAATCTTGCAAGATTTGTCAAAGAATTAACACAATCTTTCAAGAAAGTAACACATATTGTAGAACAGATATGTCACTGAAACATTGGAATGACTTTATCAGTGCTGAAGCTCCATCAGCCAGACATTATTACAACATTTCCCTTCCAACAAACCTCCAAATAGGTATACTCTGTCTTCCAGAATACCCATTGCATGGCCAGTCAGACAAGGTGCATTGTTGGTGGTACTTGGTTGACAATACCATTTCATCTTCTGACAATCTAAAATATACATCTCATTGCTAGTATTGTTTCTGACACCAGTCCAAGTTTCTCCACCAAAGAACAACAAATAACTGTCACATAGTTCCACTGTAACACAATGTTGCCTTCCCTTTGGTTCTGTAGAAACAACCCATCCATTGAGCAATGAATGTATCTTATCTTTTTCTAGTCCTGAGCCACTAACTGTCTGAGGTTTCTGTCTCCAGGACCCAATCATTTCATACTCACTGCCTTTTCTACCACCTTGAACAAACAATCTATAGGACTTCCCAAAGGGAGATTTAACTAAATTAGCAGTATGACCTGAGCGTGATGAAACGTGCACAAGAGCTTCCTTGAACACACCAGTTTCAGCATTGAAGTAAAATGCATCGCCTGACCTACGTTGGGTCCGCACACCACCTTCGCGCCCCACGATTATAACGTCAACTTCGGAAACCAAAGTTGCGGTGTGTGAACTCAAACCAACAGGAACGTCACCCGTGACTTCGTAATGAAACCAGGTACATTCAAAGGTGTCAAAGTAAAAAGCTTCAGATGTCCTCTTTTGACCAGTCCAACCTCCAATGAATAAAATATACCGGTCATATAACACAGTGGCTGTATGGTGGCTGAGTCTTGGTGGTTCGCTTATTGCAGCAGCTCTAAATCTCGGGGATTTTAAATCAGTTTTCTGACGGGAACTGCTTGCCACTGACCATTCGTTGGTCGACGGATCGAAACAAAATATTCCGTTTTGAACATTCTTTTTGTCATCTACACCACCAAAAATGTAAAATTTGTCCCTTACAAGTGAGCAAGAATGAAAAGAAAGGCTAGGAGGGGTTACACCGTTGCATAAAATGACTTGAAAGCCAGCGTTTGTCATTTTGCTCGCAGTTCTGGTAGCCATTACTATACCAAACTGCTTAGCGCAACTGCATGTAAACATCGGAATTTCACCATGGAAACCTACTGCAATTTCTGGAAACCAAAATTAATCATTTTTATTGGAATCATTTTAAAATTTTATGGAAAAGCTATTTACAAGTTTAACGTTCTTTTAAACAAATGTTGAATGAACTAGATGTAACCAGACTTTACAGTAAAATATACTTAAAAAGTAAAAACAATTTGCTTTTTCTAAATTATATTTAAAATGAACCAGAAGGCACCGGCTTATTACACGTCTTTAAAGTGACAGCACAAGACAGTATCAACTTAATGGTAACAAGTAACTTGGAATGGGCCAGACAAGCTCTGAAAGAATATAGATATCAATTATTTCAGAAGTTAGAATTAAAACTTGCCTGTCAACTCTATCCCAGTGGGATCAGATTATAATTTTACTCTGGTTAATGCCAGATGATTTTACTTATCAAGAGGAGAAGTACTAATGGGCAAGTGTTGAATCAATTAGTTATAATTAAAAGAACACAAATTTAGACAACTGTAATTTTAGAATTATGATAATTATGTAGTTCAAACAGTGTTATAATTTTGTTAGCTTGGTGATAAGTTCTTACTAAAACTGCCTAAACAACTTAAACTGGTTTTGCATAGTGTGACAGACATAATCATTTGGCAACTACAGACCTCTAGTTGGATCAAAGATAATTTCTTACCACTATCTAGGACAACATCAACTGGTTTTGCATAGTGTGACAGATAATCTTTGGGAGAACATAGATCATTGGATTGGATCAGATATTCAATCATGTCTAGATCAGGAAAACAAAAAATTCATTGGAATTCCTGAGACTTCCTTTCTAGTCTTGGGGAACTATTGATAAACATGCACCTATTATTTTGCAATAAATAAGTGTATAGTTTTCATCTTGTTCTACCTCGTGGCAGAAGCATTTCTGGAACTTTTTCCTGGAGTTGGTCCATGGCTCCTTTTAAACTAACCTGCAATAAAAATGTTTATCTTGATTTTTATTCAATTTAATGCACCATAAAATATTTTAAGAAACATTTTAAAAAGTTAGAATTCCAATTAAGCATGCTGAAGTACTGTATATGATTTACTTTAGGAATCTTTGCAAGATATTCTCCCAGTTTCAACAGGATTGTGATTGCTTCAGATACCTTTAACAGAAAAGTACATTAAAATCTGTTTAGATGTTGGTACAAACACAGAATAATGTTTTCTTATATCAGATTTTTGATTGCTTTATTGCCATGTAAATGTAGTACATATGTACAACGATCATCCTTGATGATAGCTCTTATTATTACTCCCAACCTTAGTTAACAAAGCAGCCACAGTCATTAAGGTACACTTGTATTAAAACTACTTTAAATAGCAAATTTAAATCATCTTACCACAGTTTCAATTGACTCAGATGTATTATAACTTTCCACTCTTGAAGTTGGGGTGTTAAGTACTCTAAAACTCCATTGTGTGAACAGTCTTGTGGAAATCTTGGAAAAACAGATGGTTAAAGATAGTACCAAAACTGCATTAACTCATTTCTTTCAGTTCAGTAGTCCATAGTTACATTTATGGATAACAGGGTAACAATTCAATTCATGAAACAGTTGGTATTCAAGTATTGAATCAAGTAAGGGGGGGAAATGAAGAATGGCATTATTTTTATATTTTTTTTGCAACTGAAGAAGGGTTTGGTTTGGCCTGAGTTTTTTGACTTAAACTGTTTCAAGATTTAATTTCAGCCTTGTTTTGGAAACATAATGTGCAACACTACATGTGTCACCATGGATACATGAAATGTATGTCTTATTGCTGCCCAAAGTTATATTTAAAACCAGGATCAACTTTAGTATACAGTCTCCAGAATTTCCATAAGAATATAATCTAATATTAAGACAATTGTGTTCACATGCAATATTTATGTTGATGAAGGATACATCATGGGCATACACTAATATTTTTGTTTGATAAACCAGTCCACTGGAAGAGAAAACACAAGAAAATAACTTTTAGTGTTATATTTTGAGTAGGTTCACCTTTCTCTCCATCTTCTTTTCTCTTCCCTTCAGTCAATTGTCCCTGTCCAGCACTTGCATTTCCCCTTTCTTTTATCTCCTTTGCTCTCCTCCACTTCTCTTCTTCCCTCCCTATCTGTTCCCTTCCTCCCATTTTTCACATCCTCTCCTTTTTCTTTCCCTCCTTTCATGTCCCTTCTTTTGCCTTACCACCCTTCTCTCATGTTTCCTTTCCTTTCATTCATTTCTTGTCCCCTCTAGTGTTGTCTGGTCCCTTTTCTTTTCTATTCTCATTGTTTCTCTGCTTTTCTATTTTCTTCTTTTTGCTTACAATTTTTATTTTTTCTGCTTTTGTCCGCCTTTATCCTCTACTCTTCCCACTCCTCTTATTCCCTTTCCTTCCCTCTTGGTCTGGCTTTGTCTCTTCTTTTCCATACTCTTCTCTTTTTTGCCCTTTATTCTTCTCTATTTTATATTCCTGCATTTTTATTTCCTCTTTTCTGCTTTCTGTTTTATTTTCTCTGCTTTCATCCATCCTTCCCTTCCACTCTTTAAATCAGTTCAATATTTCACCACCTTTCATTCCTTTCAGAGTTGTCCAAGCTTTTTATCACTTCCTGCAGCATGTTGGTTGATGTCTTAAAATGAAAAGAAAATTGATCTTCCTTAAAATCAAAGAATATAAGTAGCTGTGATTCGTCAAAAAAGCCAAAAACCAAAATTCTGATTTTGCCTTTTATTAGCTTACCTCCACAATATGAACAATATCTGATGAATAGACAAGAAGTAACCCAGTAAAAGTTTCTCCTTGAAGCTGTGAGTGAAGCTGCTTAAATAGCCTTTCATAATAACCTTAATTGGGTAACAAAAGAAGTAATTAGCCATTTGAGAATTCCTCAAAGAATTACTACATATGTATTCTTGAATTAGCCCCTCTCAGTGGATCAAATTAGCCTTTCAATCCAGTTTTGTAAAAAAGTTTTTGGAAAAATTATTTAAAATTTAGGAATTTTAACTCCTCTACAGCCCCATGGGACTTATATTATTTTACTCTGGCTAACACCAGATGACTTAACTTGTCAAAGGGAGAAATCTGGCAGTGAAGGAGGGAATCTTGTAATTCTTAGTGATTAAAAGATACTGGATGCTGAGGATAATTAAGAGGATATTGCTGAGAACACTGATTGCTAGTAAAACAACAGATATTTCACAACTGAATAAGATTTTGTCTGAGGAAGCCTGAATTGGATTTTTCAAGCAAAACATACGATCAAGCAACAGGTTACCATTAGATCTAGACTTGCCCCAAGTCAACCACCATATGGTCACAAAAATCTACATGAAACCCACCCCAAAGTGATGAAGCAGTCAACAAGAAGAGACTGGAAAAGGCTTTTGGAAAGTCTACCCATCGTCCTAATTGCCTTTTAAGAAACTATGAAATCAGAAGCCCTTCCAGAATTTTTAACAGCTGCAATAACTTAGCACAGATATGATTAATCCCTGTTCACACCTGTGAAGTAATTGGAAGAGCTGTAGTAAGAGCAAGCGCAAGTACGTTCGCAAATGAGAAACAGTGAAGCAAGCGCAAAAAAAAGAAATATTTCCTCTTGCACAATGCTTCACAAGCGCTTTTAAGCTGAGATTGAGAATTGTTATGGTAAAATACCGTACAAATTACCACATCAAAGACGGTTCATTAGAGTATTGTACGTTACAATACTACCCACCTCCAATTTCTCTTCTTTCTGTAACATTTGATCGGATCTTTGCAATGAATATCAACCGATGTATTAGGTGTTTCTAGTCAAGGAGAAGTAATTGTGATATTCAAAGTTTTGCATTTAGTTGTTGAAGGAATGATAAGATGTCTTAGGCATACCACCTAATTTCTTATCTTTGATATATTTTTTAATCCCCCGCCGCCACAAACAAACTGTTTTATAAACAATTTATTTTCTGGTGAATGTTATCGTATTTGTTATGACATTGCATATCTCAAATTATACTTCTTGTCATCGTTCATAGCTCCTTTTAAGTATGCAAAATATCTACCTTATTTAAAGCTCTAGCTTTCTCCATGTTTATGTCAAAAAGCGACAGCTTTAACGACTCAAAGGCATGTCCATCGCCAAAACCATCATCATTTGCAGAATCCGCCATGATGTTTGTTGACAAGCTGTCAAGGTGAGCCGCAGGTTTCCACGGAAACATAGTAAACTTTATGTAGCGGCTTCCCTTTTTGAACATGCGTAATACAGATTCTAACACTCACAGCAGACATTTTGACAAAAACATTGAAAAAAGCAGAGGAATTCTCTTGATAAAATGTCTTTTAGAGACTTGAGAAGTAAGTTTTAAGACCATTACTAATAACCAGGCGTGAGGTCTCTGCGAGAAACAGTTTGCCACGGCCAGTTTTCGTTCAGACCGAGCAACGAAGGAACGGAGCTTGTGCGAAAGAAACTAAAGAAAAATACTTTCGTACAGATAGATTAAACGAGGTTGACAATAAACGTATTATATGGATCTTGGTCCCTTCCTTCGTCGCTTTTAACGCTCTCTTTATTCTGCAAGGTGAAAGTACAGGCTTACTTGCTTGTTACCAATGACTACATGGTTTTTATTTGTATTTGTTCGTCTAGTTTTCTGCTTAAAATCACCGGGGGGAAGATTTAACTAAGCCATAAGCGTTTTGTCGCCGTAAATTCTTATTGAAACGTGCCAGAGTCTGTTTTTTGAAACAATCAAACCGAAAATTTTCACCCCAAAGGTGCCAGTCTCTTTGGAATACTTATTGCACTGCTAGCCAGTCAATCAGCACATGTCATTTTGCCTACAGACCTCAGCCATTTAATTTTGTGTTATGTGTACATTAATCCCATCCTTGATTGCAACAGAAGGTATTTTTTAGCCAGTATCTCATGAATAACATGATAGTTTAAGGAGTTATCTTTTGCAAATACCTTAAGCTGGTTTCTTTGTTTGCCAGATTTTACTGAAATGATGAGGGCATTGGGCTACCCACGGCTCATCTCAATGGAAAACTTTAGAACTCCAAATTTCTCCCTGGTTGCTGAAGTTCTAATATGGCTTGTAAAAAGGTAATGATGGAAATATACAGTTGACTTAATTATGTACATTAATTAGATGATATATTAGTGTATTAACCTATTAAAGAGGCAAGGAGGCACTTACTGTACCAAATATTTTACTATAACTAATCCCAGACAATTTTACTAGTCACAGAGATGAGCCTGGGGTATTAAAAAGTTAATAGATTTTAGTTTAATTTCAAGTGAAGTAATTAAGGCAGAGATGTGAACCTTTCCAAGTAATATTGAACCCACCTTATAGCTAGGTTTGCAGTTCCTTATTGATGTGCAATCTCTAAGTGTTACAAGTTACCTTAAGGGATGGAGTTCCTTAGGAGTGTATTCACTCTCCAAGAGGGTTATTTAACATGGCCACTTGTTTTATTAATTACAGTGAAGATGATGTAAATAAATAGATTGTTGGTACCAGTTTAAAATTGCCAGGTTTCATACCTAGCTTATATTTATCACTTATTTACTGGGCCCGAGGGAAACAGTGTGTTTTGTGGCCCCAAGACCGCCGTTGTTGCCGGCGGTGATGCCGAGGGCAACAATGTTGATCGAGGGGCCACAAAACACACTGCTTTCCCGAGGACCCAGTAAATAAGTGTTTTATTATATACCAATAGTCAAAGAAACAAAGTAAAGAACAAGTGAACAAGCAAAAATTTCAATTTCAATAAAGTTATCAAATGTTTAAAAAGCATCCAATTTATATGAAAAAGTACACAAGGTCGTCCAAAGGTCGTGTCTTCACATGATGGTGCTCGTGATTTTTTTCATTATTCCCCGGTCGATAACGTATTGTTTCCTTCTCGCGCTGTTGTGAGGGAGACAGCCTAATTTAGTCTCTCTCACGTGACACGCTCTCGACCAATAAAACACTAGAAAAAGGGGACTTTGACTATTGGTATATAATAAAATAATTTTTTTTTTTACAAACAAATATTCTGTAAACCATGATTATAATTGTTCCACACTCTCTCACTTACTATTGTATGTGTTTCATTTCTCTGACTGAATTACAGCAAGAATTGTAAAAGCACTGTAACAGTTATAGATGATGGACTAATGCTGAGTTTACACACTGTGATTATTCAGGCTGATTTTAGGCCAAGATGCAGGTTAAGTTGAGAAACAGTCAGCAGAGTACTATATGGGCTTGAATTTGCCTACTTTTCATTAGTTAACATGCAATTAAACCAGAAGTTGGCCCAATTAATCACAGTGTTGATACATACCTTAAGATGGACTTAATATATAAATGGTTTTTTTCTTATTGATTAAGATATGATCCTAATGCAGACCTTCCTACAGACATTGATACAGAACAAGATCGTGTTATATTTATTAAATCAATGGCACAGTTCATGGTGAGTTGAAGTCATCTTACAGTTATATAAAGACATGCTTTTGAAGCTTGAAAAATAACTTCAAGGCCACTATATGAGTTCTGGTGGTTATTTCAAAATACAGTATATCACCTGGCATTTAATTATTACTCTTAACCAACTGACACTTTGTTTTCTGCTTGAGTTTTGTTATATGATATTTTGTTTAATTAACATTGCATCTGGTTCTAGCTGGGTCTTAAAATCTATGGTATACTCATCCTTGAAAATTTACTTTTACCCAAAATAGACTTCATCCATAGGGTAGTTGGATTGTCAGCCCCCTGGGTCAGACATTTACCTGAAGAGGAACAGTTTGTAAAATCTGATACCGGTATAATTATACACACATATTGACCAAGGTTACCAAATGAATTTTGACTTACTCTTGTTGCTTTCCAGGTCACCAAAGCTCATATTAAACTAAACACTAAACGCTTATATGGTGCTGATGGCTATGCTGTGAAAGAGCTGTTGAAAGTTACTTCAGTGTTATATGATGCCATGAGGACAAATGTTGTGGAGGTAATGCAAACAGACAGTGTTCGGTACAGCTGAAGTATCCCTAATCATAATCATAAGTGACAGTGATGGTTCACAAAAATTATACATGACAATGTTCATAAATCTCCATCATCTGCTTAATAATCACTAACACTACCATGCCAGGCAATCTGTGATAGTGTGTATTAATTAAACAAAAACTTGTGTTGTATTTTTCCAGGACTCTGATGGTACTAATATAACTTCTCTTTCATTTGATCTGTCATCAAGGGTAAGCCATATATATAATTATTTTGAGCTGTTGTCTGTGATTATGAGAAAGCAGTTGTGGTAGTTAAGATCCTGTAGGCCATTGACAACTGAGTTGCCTGTCTTTGTTGCCTTTTATCAACAAATAAAACTTGAAATGTGAGGAAAACTACAATAA
Source organism: Nanipora kamurai (assembly GCA_036872915.1). NCBI lineage: Eukaryota > Metazoa > Cnidaria > Anthozoa > Scleralcyonacea > Helioporidae > Nanipora > Nanipora kamurai. The sequence goes on along the minus strand of JBAHVQ010000482.1, from coordinate 447,704 downwards.
CATTAACTTCTTCCCCATTGCTCTATATAATTCCAATAACATTGTTTGTTGTGCACAAGTTATTTTCAAACCAGATATTCTTGTTTATTTCTTCCTAGATAAATGATCTTAAACAATGCAGAACCTTGGCATCAGAAATAACTTCCAAAGGTGCAAGTCTGTATGATCTTTTAGGAAAAGAAGTTGACCTTAGGGCAAGTAACCAATCATTTCTTAATTTCTTGGAAGTTTACATTATGATGGTGATAACTAGATAAACTGAAGATAGGTTTGTCAAGCGTACCACAATGTTTAGTTAGGTCATGTTAGATCTAAATATTGTAAATTTTCTACAAGCCTGTATTGACTTTACCAATCATTTATTGTTAGTCCATTGCAATTGACTTGGTTAAAAGAGTTTAGCTTGAGGTTAAAATATCTGGCATTTAATTTTTTTTTTCAGGAAATCAGGTCTATTGCTATCTCTAAACCACTGGAGTTGAACGAACTTGAGGGTGGTATTAGCAACAGCATTGAAACTGTCAAGGTACTGGAAACTAGTATCTGGAAACTAGTGTAAACAGGTACTCAAAACTAGTATCTGGAAACTAGTGTAAACAGG
>JBAHVQ010000482.1:417228-437933 GCA_036872915.1 Nanipora kamurai | reverse complement strand
TGTATGTATGTATGTATGTATGTATGTATGTATGTATGTATGTATGTATGTATGTATGTATGTATGTATGTATATAACATCATATTCATTTATTATAGGAGACAGTCTCCCAGTCTCAGTTTACTGACATGTTAGTTGATCGTGGAGCAGAACGGGAGGATGCAGTTGAAGTAAGTACAGTGCTGGCAATCTATAAGGGTTAAAAGTTTGAAAGTAAAGGGAACTTGTTTTGAAATATAATTATATTATAGTATAATTATGATGAGGGATAATATACTGTACAGCTCTAAAGAAACATTTCTGTGGGTCTAAGTTTTGTTTTGTAAGATGCACTGGTGGACAAAAACTATGGAATGTATGGACACTAACTGTCAAAAAACTGAAAGTAAAAAACAGTTTACCAATGAAATTCTGGGCAACAAAATGATATTTACTGCATGGAAGATTATAATATTCCAGGCCAGTCCATAATTAATCTGTGACTTCTGACATTTTGTTAATTGTTACAGAATATATTATATTGTTAATTGTTTCGTGAAAAGAGTGCTTCATCTCAGCTACCTTATGTAGTTAGTGAATCTATTTTCTTCTTCTCTTTAGTTGTTCAACCAGTTTGATGCTGAAGGTGATGGCATTGTTGACAGAGATGTGCTTCACAGTGTAAGTACAGTACTCTCTAGCAATGAAGTAAAACTTTTTTCTTTGTTATAAATGTGGCTGAGCTACTGTACTCTGTACCTCCTCCCTCCTTTCCATTTTCATTGCCTCTTTGTGGAAAAGGTTTCTCCCTCCTGTTTTCCTCTCTTCTTCTCAGGGGCAGATTAAATTCTGGGCCCCTGGCACAGTTACAGCTGTCTCAAGTTGCACATCCTAATCAATATAGAAAAACGGTTGGATAAAAATATGCAAACAAACAAGAAATAATGAAGTTTTACTTTACCTATTCTGTGCTACCAAATTAGATTCTTTAGGTTTTGCAAGAAACTCTGATGAATGTTTATTTAATGTACTAAAATGGGGTCTTCGCAAGATTATGATTCACCCATGTACAGATGCAAAGGTTTACCATAAAAATAAGAGTTAAGGTTCCCTTCTACCTGGTTTCCTGTAACCTTTCCTTGGTGCCCCCTCTTGTGTCCTCTGTTCATTCTTCCTCCCCTTTTCTCCCTTCCTCCTTTACTAATTTCCCTCATTTGCACTTCCCTGCTACCGATCTTCACCTTTCCTTTCCTTCCCGTTTCCTTTCTCACTCTCGTTCTCTCTTTCTGTGGCTATCTGCCTAGTCGTTATCTTTTTCTTGACCAACTTCATCACAAATCATTGAAAAAAACTGCTTTATTTTGAACTCATCTTAACATTTTGATGTATTAAGGCACTAACAAGTTCAGGAACTGGGATTGGTCAAAAAGGAGAATTAAAAACAGTTCTTCAAACATTTAAGGCCTGTTCAATTTGCCCAGGTACCTTTTACTGGTTCTTACATTCACTCTATAATATCTGGCTATAATTTTTTACATACAGTATATATAAATCATTAATAATATTGTTTTTATTCACCTGTTTGTAATTTCTTTTTCACAAATACAGTGTTTGTAAACTAACCTTATTTCACTTTCAGGAATGATTGATGCCTTTGTGGCCAACAAACATTCAATACCAGATCATGGTAAACGACTGTTGAAGGTTTGTTGAACTTTTATTAATTGCACTCATTGAAATACAGTATTCTAAACTCCTGAATTTAGCAACAGTAAAATTTAACAGTGTGATATGAATGCACATCAAACAAACCACAACATAAAACTATAGTGAATAACAGAATATATATATTTTTAGATATGTTGAGATATACCTGGTATTTGTTTTTGTCTCTCTGCAGTTGTGACAACTTGACTCAAACTTCTGTAGTCATAATTTGTCACTTGAATGACTTGACTCAAGTCAACAAGAAAATATCACTGAACATCTTGACTAAATTTAGTAACACCAAGTGACTAGTAATCAATTTCACAAGTTCCTGTTATAAAAGATGCCAGTAAACTTGACTAGCTTGGCTACAACATTAACCCTTTCGTGGCCACAGCTTTGACTCAAATCAGTCTACACACCTAGTAACAAATTGTCAAATTGTTTTTAAGGTGATTTTACGTAATAGGGCATCAAGTGCATCCATTCCAACACCAATTGTTGAGGGATTTTGTAACACTACTGAAATGAGATTAAAGGTTTTAAATGCTCATCTTCAAACAATCAAAGAAAAAGGTACCAGTAAAATTAATTTATACCAACATATGTAGTACAGAATACTTACCATATATACTACAGTACTTCAGGATCATCCTCAGGGTAATAAGGTTAAATGTGAATTTATCGTTTCATAGTACTGGTACATATACACACTTCATTGCCATAGGCTGGTAAGAAAGCAAAAATTTAACTACTGTACTTTCTCTTACCCTTCTAAACTGAAAGATCTTTGCTAGACTAGATATGGCATTTTTTGTTTGTCTGATGTCTGCTTTTTAGGCTATGAGTATCTATACAATTCAGGACACTCTTTTTATGACTTGGTGCACAGACTTCACTTTGCTTTTTTTCATGTTTTGTCATTACCTATAGCCAAGTTAAAGAAAACTGAGCCGCAATGTGAAGCTGGTGAATATCTTCGTCCTTTGACAAAATGTTTCAGCTCCACAGAAACTTCAAGCAACAAAGCTGATGCATTTAGGTACATACATTTATTTAGTTGTCTTTGTTTTGTATTAAATATATGAGCTGTTCCAATGCAATGATCTAATTTTGGTTTTTGTTTCTGTTAAGATTAACAAATGGTGATCCCAGCACATACTGGCAATCAGATGGCCCAGCTAGGTCTCACTGGATTAGGTAACATGATTTATTTCATCATTATTATTGCAATTACATGTAAGACACCTCTGCACAGTTTCTCAGAAGCTAAAAAAATGTTAATCTCAGTAACAGTATATCTACACAAATTTTGTCTGTTTACAACAGTTTTAATGCCCACTAAAATATTTTTCCACTTCTTAAGAGTTGAGTTAACATTATCAGCTTGTCAAGAACCTGTACTAAGCTACCAAGCATCAAAGTTGACAAAAATATCTATTTTCTAATATTTCGTATGTTTGTTGGGCTTTCACATACTAAACTTTCCAGTAGTCTAAAAACTTAAACCTGCTTAAAGGTTTTTTAACCTTTGTTTCATCGTTTCAGGTTAAGAATGAGGTCTAATGTTGTCATAAAAGAGCTGTCAATTCATGTTGCTTCTGCTGATCAGAGCTACATGCCACAACGTATTGTAGTGTCTGGAGGGCGTGATGAAATTAATTTGAGAGAACTCAATGATGTGAGAATACCAAGGTAATGAAAATAAAATCATGTTGCAAACTTCAAATAATGAGTATACATGGATTTGATGGCACCTTGATTAAAAGACTAGTAACAGTTATGACTCTGTTCATTTGTATGTCTTTCTGTCAGTCTGTGTGTCAATCCATCTACAGTATCTGCTCAAGTGTTTCTCTTTCTCTCAGTCTCTTTGTCTCTCATTTTGTTTGTTTGTGTGTGTAACCTTGTATTTGCTTACGTTAGTTTTTGTTTGTTATTATGTTTCTGTATGCTTGTGTTTCCTTCTCTTGGCCAAACCTTTCTTGCCTTTTTTTTCTTTTCTCTTGAGCAAAATATACTTGTTTGTTTGTTCCTGCTCAATTTATCTGTCATACATTTCTTTTAGTCATGTTACTGGGAGTGTTGTGCTTTTGGAAAATGTAAAGATGCCATACTCAGGTATTACGTAGTATGCAATCTCCACCTCCTGTGGTGTTTTCCTTATTCAGTAGCTTTTTTCATCCTAGTTTGACAGCTTATGTATTCACATAATATAGCTGCAGTTACTGTATATGTTTGTTAGTGTACAGAGCACATTGGTTGTGGAGTTTCCATGACAAAATGGAAATCAGCAAATAAATTTCCTTGCAGCCAAGCAAATATTTATGGGAGTTTCTAAGGGATTAGCGTGAGGAACTTTTACAAATCTTTCTTGGCAAAGGTGGAAATACATGAATTGTATAATTTAAGGCTAATTTGCTCAAGTTGTGGTATCATTTTGTAATACTATAGTCATCAAGGAAAATCAATATTTCTTTAAGTGATTCAGATAAATATCAGAAGGTGTCACAGTGACGGATGTGATACAAGAATACGTGGAATACATGCTGTAGGTTACAGGTTTGTAACATTTTTTCTTTATGTGAATTTTAAATTTATTTAGTATACAGTTAACAACGATGAACGATTTGTATCAAGTTTGTTATATAGTTTCCCATATGCAATTTTGTAGACATTCTTTTTTTGTCTGCTTTTGTTATATACTTGTCTTTGAGTAATGTTCTACTGTATTCAAAATTAGCAAAATTATTTGAGATAATGATAATTGAGGTACCTCCAGTAGATGACAAAATGTGAAGTTTGAGAACTATAATCTGTGTATTTTTTCTCTTAGGGTTGTGAGGCCAAAAGGAGTTAGTGTTTGTGATGCTACTGCTGTTTGGTATTTATCAGTTTTAACATCAACTGCCACATTAACTTTGCCAATGGCACCTCAGTTAAGAACTCAGATTTTAAATCACACAAGGTGGGTTAGTTAGAAAGTTATTTTCTTCTCTCTCTCTCTCTCTCTATATGTGTGTCTGTTGTTGGTCAATTAGTCGATCAATTCATCCATCCAGTCCTTATGCATCCATCTGTATTTCTGCAACCCTATCTGAAACTTTATTAGTCCATTCAGCTGTTTTTTTTTGCTTTCTCCATCTATCCATTCTCTGCCACTCTGTCTCTTGTGTGTTCATTTGCCAGTTTTCTATCTGCTGTCCATCATGTTGGTTTGCCTGCCTACTTGTCTGCTTCCTGCCTATCTACTAGTCTATCTGTTTGTCTGTCTGCCAGCTTGTATGCCTATCTGTCTGTGTCTCTGATCACCCACCTGCCTGGAGCCAGCCTGTCTGTTTGTCTGTCTGCCTACCTGCCTACCTTGATGTCTGTTTGTCTTTCTGTTTGTCAGCCTGCTTGTCTGCCTGGCTGCCTGTCTGCCTGCTTGTCTGTATGCCTGCCTGCCTGCTTGCTTGCCTGCCTGCCTGCTTTCTTGCTTGCCTGCCTGCTTGCTTGCCTGCCTGCATGCCTGCCTACCCACCTGCTTGCCTGCCTGCCTGCCTGTCTGCTTGCCTGCCTACCTACCAGTCTGACTGTCTTTATATATGTCTGTTCCATTCTGGTTTGGTTTGTCTGTCTTTCTGTGTGTCCATCCATCGGTATCAATCCATCAGTACTGTATTTCCATCTATTTGTGCCTGTTTGCCTACTTTCCCCATGGATTTTTCCCTGTTTCCTCTTCCTTTCTCCTTTTCTGTCTCTTTCTCTCTTTTGCTTACTTTCAAATTTCTTTCCTGCTTTCTATTTCATTTAGTTATTCTTCATTTTTTAATCCTTTCTCTAGAGTTGCTTTAGGTCACATGACACCACTTTCATTATCACTCACATCTCCGGTCAGACCAGTGTTTCTTAGCATTAGCGTACTAGATGAAATGGAAAAGTTTCTTTACTACTTGGCAAGGTAAGTTTGCCATGCAGCTGCGTTTCCAACAGTAACATTTGGGATTGAAGTGCATGCTGTAGTACATTGATCATATTTCTATACATCGAAGTTGATATAAGTAGTATTTACTTTTTATTATGTCGGTCACCTTGTTTGTCTGTCTGTACGAAAAATAAGGGCTGTTTGCCAGCAGGCGATTTTTTTCGCGCAAGCGACTTTTTCTTTTATGTCATGGGCTCTCGGCTGGAACTAATGAGAAATCTATTCAATTTAAACAAATAAAAGTCGATTGGCGCCATAGGATAAACGGCCTTAACCTCCTTTGATTCGTTGCTGAGCGGCCAAGTCGCCTGTTCAATATGCTCTTTTTACAGCCGAGTATATTTTGGCGGGAGAATTTCTAAGTGTGTTTAAATAAAGCTAAAGGGCAACCAGGTATCTGGTAAAAAAATCAAAAGAACTATATCGTGCTGGAGCATTAGTATCTGTTATTAACAGGGAGCGACACAAAACCAGAGTTCAAAGGTAAGCTGTAAGGTATGACGGCAAACTGCAGAAACTCTAAAATTTAAAATGTTAAGAACAAAGAAGATGAGCCAAACCCCACTCGATAAATTCTGTGTTAACGTTGCTCACGACAAGGTATTCGTGTTCGATTTTTTCGCACAGACCTCGCTCCTTCGTTCCTGGTTCCATACGAAAGCCTGGGTCGCGAATTTGCATGAGTTTTTAGTTTTTCCTTTAACTCCACCTAGCCATCTGGATTACTGAGCATGAAGAACTTCGTTTGGTGGATAAGGGTTACTGACTACTGTTCTTTACTTCTTGTCTGTAGTTATGACAATCATTTAGATTCAGAAGGAATGCAAGTTTTAATAGAGTTTTCATTAGCGCGAGGGAATCTTGGAGGCATCTTTAAAGTGTTAAAATTACTCTATGGTACGTGTTACGATATAGCTGGACATGAACTACAAACGAATTAAAATCTCCAACTTTGCTGATAATCTCTTTTATTTGGTTCCTTAGATAATCTGGAATTGAAATTTGCTTCAAAGAATATAGTTAGATCTTTGGCCGAGGAACAAGAAAGGGCAATACAAAGACATGGTAAGAAGTTACCCACTGTAGACCACCTTTGGATTACATTTGTCAGAAAGATGAATAATTCCTCTGAGTTACCTTATAGTTTGGCTCTAGTTACTGGGGGAAAATTTCGTTATTGTCTATTGCTGTAAGGAAATATTTGGATATAAGTCGATCAAATAAGCATTTGGACTCGGATTTCCCTGGGAAACAAAGGGTTAAGCGATAATGCGATAATTAATCAATTAAATCAAAGCGATAATGTAATTTAAATCGACAGAGATACGTAATGCCATTTGATTTGTTTATGTTACCCGGAGTTGAGCTGAAATAGAATGGAAAGCTTGGATAATGTAATGATTTTGAACACGACAGGTTAGTTCTCTCTAGTTTGATATATTTTTATCATTTTAGGTGGAAAATTAAGCGTGAGTTTCGTTGGCTGCAATGGAGGGGCAAAAGATGCGAACTCTCTTCCGAAAAATGTCTTGTCAGAAAACTGGTCAACTGAAGGTAATACTGTATTAACGTATATATTATAAAAGTCGCCTTGGAAATTTCGTTTCATTTGAGAAGACATTCCACATTAAATTTTGAATAACGTTAAAAATTTAATATCCAAAGACTTATTTTGGTTAATTTTACAAACACCACAGGCGAGCAGAAACTTTGTGTTTATGACAAGGTTAACGTTTGATAAATTATTTGTAAGTTTAGCACTATTTGGCGATATTTTTGGTACACACCATGTAATTTATTTTCAGGTAAAAGATGTATTAAAAATTAACTTTGAATTTTGAGTTGCAGTTTAACACTACTAAAGTCTCAGGAAATTTTTGCTGATCAAACTGTGGAACGCCATGGACTCAGAAAAACTTCAGCAGGTTGCGGGTTCGAGTCCCGTCTGGAACTCAGAGTTTTTCTGAGTCCATGGCGTTCCACAGTTTGATCAGCAAAAATTTCCTAAGACTCTTTATTTCCTATTAATTTATTTTAAGCTGAAAATAAATTTACATGGTGTATACCAGGAACGGCGCTAAATTAAGGTTAACCAAGTAGTTCATTTCCATGGAAATTGGAAATTACTGACGGAGATGAATCATTACACATTTGTTAATAAATCTTCACTTTTCTCCTTGTAAGTAGCCGAAATCCAATTACATGTATTTTGTTTATGTTTGTTTTTAGCTTATTATTCCGAAACTGGAAGAGTTAACCTAAGTATGGCGTTTTCTAGTGAATGTGGTAACACTGTTCAACTTACAAAAATTACTTTGAAGGTAATCGCTATTTCTGATCAGTTCAGAAAGTTCAGAAATAGTCTTGGTTATTGATTTTCCGAGTAGAAATAACGATTGTATGCTAAAATCATAACGAGCACAAACTATGTGAATATAGAGTTGTAAATGATATGGAAAAAGAGACATAAGTTTTTAATTTGAACGTAATGTTGACGTGATTCCATTAGGACTGTTAACGAGGGCGCTTTTTCTCCATCTGACACATGTGGTCGAATTGATTGACTTACGATTGTATGAACCATTTCTGCAAAGCTAATACGGTCCTGTAATTTTGTGAGCTATTTACTCTTTCCCATGCTTCAGCGTGAGAGAAGTCACAGAAAAAATTGTCCATGTAAATAACCCTTAAGCAATCATTCTTAGACTTCCTAGTCTTCAAAAATTTTCCCGAACTAAGCGGGATTTTTTGTTTCTGGATTTGTAATTGTAAAATCGCTAGGATTACAGGTTAGGGGTCGTTCTAATTGTAATGGTAATTGTAAAATCGCTAGGATTAGAGGTTAGGGGTTGTTCTACGAACGAGGTATATAGATAGCACAGCGGTTTTACGAGTATCTCACTTCTGACTAGGGTTTGATTCTGGCTCCATGGAGCTGTCCGATTTAAAGCCAACATGGTCACATTGAGACGAGTGTTAAAATCAGCAAGAAGTAAATTCTTACGTTCTTTTTTAGGTTTGTAAAGGTGGAACTGGCCCTCGTTGTGGCCTGCTATTTATGCACAACGTAGTACAAATGTAAGTCTGTGATCCTTGCGCCTTTGAGGTGACTGCAAGCAACTTTAAGCAAGTGTTTCATGCATCAAAACATGCCACACTTTGTAATTCTCACCTTGACATCTTCGTTTTTCATCATTGCCGCATTCCCGAGAATCGCAAGCCCAAATTTCTTGTGTCCAAAAAGTTTTCGTCGTGAAATATTAACGAGTTCAAGAACTAAGATGCAGTGAACTTATTTATGCTTCATCTGTTCCGAGTTTCAGTTTGGTGTAGCAATCGTGTAAAATTATTTGGTGATCCAACCACAGCTCTTGGTCTGAAGAGATATCGTGACTTTCACTTTTAGTTTACCAGTCTTATTTTTTAAAGCGAAGAAAAGAGAATGCCCAAAGGAGGCTTCCGCTCGGATGGTCATGTTTTCTTCAAGTCGACAAAATTATCCTCAGAACGACTAGAGGACGTTCGTCAAGCTCGTAAACGCACGAAAGCAAGCAAGCAAGTAAACGAGCTTGACGAACGTCCTCTCGTCGTTCTGATATTTACCAAGCTTCCACATGAGCAGACTTTCTGTTCAGTGTTTAAGTATTCGATCATTATTATCATATCGTGACTTCCGCTTAGTCAGTACATATGACGAACCTGCAGCCTAGCTCGCCATTTGAGTCGTAGTGGCTCAATGGTTAGAGCGTCTCACCGGTCATCAGAAGGTTGCCGGTTCGATTCCCGTCTAGGGCTCAGAAATCGTTTTTCTGAGTAAACGAGCTTGATGATCGTCCTCTAGTCTTTTTGATATTTACCAAGCTCCCACATGAGCAGACTTTCTGTTCAGTGTTTAAGTAAAATTATCCTCTTTGCAAGCACCAGGCTGAGGTACCAAAAGCAGCGACTTAAGCTCTGAATCCTCTAGGGATAACATTATTTAGTTAAAACTGTAAGAGTAGATGTTTTCATCAGGGTACTCGAGAAGTATCTGAGGGACCTTTGGGGTCGTTGTCCCTGCTTGGAAAAAACCTGGGTATTCCCTGAAGCAAAGGTCGTGGTTTGAGTTTCATTGCACTGAGGGGAGAACTTTTAAGTTTGCAGTAGCCAAAATATCATTATACACCTTCGTGTGGCCTTTATTCTATACTTTTTATGACAGTCTTGTTTCCAAGCACATATTCATCGCACTCCATCTGTTTCTTTGTCAATGCATTGTAATTCAGAAATAATGGCGAACTTGATGTAAAGCATCTAGACAAGTACAACAGTTGGAACAGCTCTAATTTTCAGGAATATCTGAAGGGGTAAGTCGAAAATTGGCTTTTGTCGATAGTAATAATAATAATGATGATAATGATGATGATAACAGTGATAATAATACTTTGATTACCTCCCTTCAAATCTCAATAACATGTTTCAAAAGTTTCATGCAGTTGAAGTGGTATTCCTTGCAGTGACCGAACAACTGTCTGTTTTGTTTCTCTTTTATCTTATCGTCCTGCTCAGTGCGAGCATGTTTTGTCCGAGATATTTGATAAAAATTTACTGGCTCACAGTACACATACATTGGAAGGTGCACCTTGTACAATTTTACTCAGAAGGCTACGGGTTCGATTCCCGTGTTAGGCTGGGAATTTTTTTTCTGTGTGAAATAGCTCGAGGGACATCTTCAAATGTGTGAGTATAACTACCATGAACAGATATTCCGTGATTGTTTTTATTTGTATTCATTAGGTCTGACAGATGTCAGCCAGCGGAAAACGAACCTGTTGCATTTTTCGTCTTGGACAGTGAATGGTACGTGTACCATATTGCTTCGGCAAACTTAACTTTTTAGCAATCCAGAGAACTCTTGTTGTTCGTGGCTTTTGCTATGACGGAAGGTTTAATCCAACCAGACCGTGGGCGTAGGTAACCTTGAAATATTCTTGGGTATTTGATTGGACCTCGTCTGATATTTTTCAAGTGTGAAGTTATCCTTGAACAGTTACCAAAGCAAGGTCTTCCATAGAAAAGCTCGAAGTGATTAGGCTATTTCAAAAAGCAAGCAAGATAGCTACTTTTTTCCTTGACACAGCCTGCGCTGAGAATTGTTCACCTTCACTGAGAAATGAAGAACAATTTGGTGTTTAGAAATTTTATGTTAGGTTTCCCTGTTGTTCCATTCTTATATGTCTGGCATTGTACAAAGCTCTCATTTTTCATTTCCCCCTCAATATTTTGTAGGGATGAAGTTGATATTATTCTTGAAAGACCGGCAATTGGAAAGGTAGATAATTTATGCCAATTATAGTAGAGAAATAATAAACTGCTTATATTTTGCGCGCCTTATACGTACGTCCCCTATCATTATGCGATTGCGTACGATAGGGCACGAAGTTCTTACGACATAGTCGCTGCGTTTCGCTGCGATGCGACAACGTCCGACACCAAATTTTGAACATCTCCAAATCTCTTCGATACGACAAAACACCCTCCGATCCGACACGATGTTTACTTAATGTATCACACACGCACACCCACACACATGCGGCAAGACGATCGGCGATATGCTTGCGTGTCATCTAAAGTCGTACGGAGTCACACGAAAATGGGACCGTGTGAGGGGGGCTTTACGTGAGTGTCTCATGTCTTTTCGAATGAGCGTCCGTCTAAAGTTGCAGTAGAATAAGTACGTTGGGTCAAGGGTCTGGGCAGAATTTCTCTTGGAAATTTTAGACTCGAATACCTCTTGTACAAAGGGTTAGTGACAAATATCACCTTTATTTTACAGCTGCTTTCTAGATCTGTGTTTTGACGTAGGTTGTGGCGATGGGGGATTAACCCCCCTGTGCTGCCGCACTGAATTGGATCAGGAGTTTAGCTAATGTAAGGATTTGCACCAAAGTTTTTTTTCACCAAACATTTTTTATTATAATTTAGTTTGTCATTGTCAAGTTCATGGGAGCTAGAGATGAGAGTGCTGAACGCTTAGGTATTCTTGGAATACAATTTTACGGCTATGAGAAAACCGTGGACGAGATTCAAGATAGCGAAAATTGGGTATGTTAATTGGCTTTACGTTTCTATTGTTTATCGAAATTGTGCGTGCTCCTCGAACTTATTAACTTAGAAAAGTTATCTGATCCCTGACAGGGATCGAGCCCGTAACCTTCCGTTTGCCCGTGAGATACTTTGACCATTGAGCTACATGGACACAGATGGTAGAACGAAGGTTACTATTTGTACTGATTCGTAGTTGACATGTGTACTGCTAACTGCAGTCTCGATAAGTCGTGTAATCCCTATTTGATTAATTATATTGGCCGACGTTATGTGGCATATGGTAGCTTGGTATATTTGCGATCTATATACACCAGCCTATCACATACGACACAACATCGGCCAATGTAGTAAATTTGTGTTGTTGTTTGCTTGTTAGTTTGTTGTAGGCCTTGCTGTTTTTTGTTCATTGTTATTATTGCTGGTGCTGTTTGATGTTATTGGTTTTGAGCAGTTGCCGGTGCTGCTCCTGCCATTGTTGTCTCTAACGCTGCTACTGGTAGTGCTGTTGTTTTTAATTGTTTGTTCATCTGATAGCTCGTCGTCCTTATCGACGTAATCATTCAAGTTATTACCAAGCGTTTTTTTTTATGTTCCTACAGAAAAATTTGACGTCAGTGCCAGAAAATGAACAGATTTCCGGTTCTGCATTGTTCCTTCAAGTTCTTTTATTCTTGGACTGCATGGCGAAAGATTTGGTAAGTATGTGCTAGGGCGATTTACCAAGATTCTTAATTTTCACATTCCTTGAAATATTGTTTTAATTTCAGAAAATATGCGCAAAAAAGAAGAAGAAAGACGGCGAAGTTAGTGAAAAAGTATGGTCTCAATTCGTTCACAGCTTATATTATTATATACCTATCTTGAATGCCTTTGTCAAACTCATATCCTCCGACTATATTTTCAAGCCCCCGCGGGCCTCGAACCGTAACCTTTCAATCACTTGTGAGATGCTCCAATCAAAGGTAAAGAGACTTAGATTGAGAGCAAAAGTTATCAGTGCTTACAAACTCAGCTGATGGGTATATGTGCTGCCCAACCGGTAGGTTTAGTGAGAAAAAAGGAAAAATTTCTTTATTTATACCAGATATCCCTTTCAGCTACCTATGCTGTTCTCCCTAGAAGAGCCACCCCCGTGGGCCCTAGAGTTTGATTCACGTTTGGAACTCAGAAAATTTTCTGGGCATTTGAGCTCGACTTGCATTTCCATTTCATCTGTTCTACATCTATTTTAAACTACATTTGTGGAACACAACGAACATTTCCAAATACTGCTTAGCTTTCATACACTCTGTTTCTGTCTTTGTCGTACGTTTCTTATAGGAACCTCGACTGGATATGACCAAAATTTCTTTAAAACATATATGGGATGTTTACTCAGCCATCATGGACAGGTAAGTATGAATAAAGGATGTTACCTAATTGAAGAAATTACCTTTTCCAGAACAATGATAAGATCTTTGTTTCCTCGTTTTTAGAGAAGAAGAAAACAAAGTGTTTGCATCAATCCTTGTGCTGAGACTATTTCATCAAGCATTACCCTTCCTGAGGCACGACGTTCAAGAAAAAGCGGATGGGAATGTTAGTAACTTAACTTATTCAGGTGATCTGATCACAACCAAAAGGCAGCAAAATAGAAATCCAGTTTCATATCTTTAATCAATTGTAACGTTCTCTGTGTGTGGTGAAACTGTTTGAAACTTTGTGTCAATATTCAGTTAAGGGAAAGGTATTTCCACGAATTTGAGAACAGAATTCTACGTAGTTCATGAGATGCTAACTAATTTAAAATTAAAAATGGGTTTCTATTTGACAACCAGCCCCAGTCCACTTTCGTGTTTCCAGATCACCCAGATAGTATACCAAACGAGCTTTCCTTACTAAGTTAAAAAAAAAAAGAACGATCTGCCTGTCTACATCGGAAAATCGGACACTTAACTGCTCGTGATTTCACAACTTTCATAATTTCAAGGTGTTCTACGATGTTGGTGTAAAGTGTTGTGACTTACACAAGATTTAACTTTTACAGACCTAGTGTATTTTGCATTTCTTTTAACTAACCTTGTTTCTTAAGAATTCTTGTGCAAATTGTGCGCACGAAAAAGAAAATATCCAACAGAAGATATATCATATCTGACCAATATCTGCTAAATCTGAACTTGTCCGACAACCTTCAAATTCTTGTATCTAGGCTTGGAATGAACATTAGTTATGGTGATCTAAGTGTACGCTGTATGTTGTTGTTAACATTGGCATCTATTGTTGAATTCTTGTGATCACTGGGGAAGTTTCCTGTCGTTTCCCACAATAATTGATTAAGTATTTCTATATTTCCATGCCTCGTGAACCTTACTAACTACAGTGCATTTTTATTCCAGTCAAAAGAGCTTTCTGCTTTGGTATTCAAACATCTCTGCGAAGTTGTTGATGATACTACAGGAAAATATCACAAGAAAGTCCTACAAATTGCCAAGGACATCATTCTAGATGGTATGTGAAAACTAAGTTTTGAAATTAACCTGATAAAGTTTAATTTACCAAGCTCCCACATGAACTAAGTTCGTGTTCAGCTTTAGGTACTGGTAAAGTTTGTTAAACACGGCAAAAGAGTTTACGGCCAAAAGGACGGAAACTGTATACTCACAAAAAAAGTCACTCGCATTGCGATGAACATTGCTAGCGTGGCTGGCGTATGCTAAAAAAACTTTTTAGGATTGAAATAAGGCTTTGAACGTTAAAAGTATGGTGAATGGCGAAAAAGAAAATTATGAAAAGAAATCCGTAAAGTAAACAAAAAATTGTGCACATTTACTGAGAAGGTGTAATGTTGGACCATAGTTCTTAGAGGAACTATCGAAATGTTTTTATTTCGTTCGCTATTTAGACGTTTTCTTTATATAGTTTTACTTCTTTAGACACCGAACAATTCTTTTAAGAATTACGGTCCAACACCATACCGTCCCACAAAATCCATTTAACCTTTTAGTTCATCTTTCTAATTTCTGTTGAAATTTGTGTCGCCATTCACCATTAAATTATTTCTCGGAACAGCTATATTTAAGTTGGTTACTTCGACAAAATTTTTTGAAGTTGTTTGATCCAATAGTTTTTTGGATGTGCTTGTGTTACTCTGTGGCTGCTTTTTCTTTGCCAGGAACTGAAGTGTTTTTTCCAGACGCTGACACTAGGCGAGGACACCTGCTGTCAATGGTGGATGAAGTTATGGATGAGAAGAAATTGTTATCCCTTGCTTTGACTTTTGAATCACTTTGCAAATTCTTTAGTAACAAAGATGCCAGTGGTTTACTGGGTCTCCCTAGCACATTACCTCAGGTAATACCGCCTCAATCGTTTGTTTATTCCTTCGTTTGTTACTACATTTATTTAATCATTAATTTATTAATCGCATCCATTTGTAAAGTCCATTCTTCCGTCTGTCCATCCTCATTTAACCATCTATTTAAAAATAGTTGATTAAAATGTGTTTTTTCTTATGGCCATATGATATAAGAATAAGATTACATGGATAAATTTATAGAATACATGCATGCATTGTATGCCACTCTTGCTTTATCCATTTATCATTCCGTGGCACTCTCGTTCTGTCTGTTTAACCGTTCGTCCGTCGATTCCTCCGTCCGTCTTTGTGTTAGTAGGTCCGTTTATTTGTCCATTCGTTCGTTCCTTTATCTGTCCGTCCGTTCTTCCTTATGTCCTTTTGTCCATTAATCCGTCCATCTTTTCGCCCGTCGGTTCGTCAGTTGGTTGGTTTCTTTTTTTGTCTCCCTGTTCGTCCTTTTACACCTTCGGTTCGTTGGTTTTTTTCGTTTATTCATCATTATAAAAGCGAAAAAGAGTGAATACAAACTATACAAACTCACTTTCGGTTAATACACTTTTATCTTGCATTCGATCAGTAAACATGGACGACAAACTCCGACTATTGACCATGTCATTTGACGCCCCTGTTTTTCGCTGTTTCAATTATTTTTTCAGGGAGGATTTGATATTCAGTCTGTACTGTCAGTTATGAGTACTCTCGTCTCAGTCGCGTATCAAGAGGTAAAGAAGAAATAGAAAACAGTCGGGTTCTGTTTTGTTGTGACATATTATGATGTGTGATGTTGTGTTGTGATACGTTGAGTTGCATTGGATTGGTTTGAGTAGGCTGGGTTAAGTTTGGATGGATGTGTCAGGATTGTTGTGTGCTGTTTGTTTGTTTTTTTTGTTTTGTCGTATAGTCTCGTCTCGGCTCGAATCAGGTCCGGTCGGGTAAGCTTGGGTCAGATCGTCGTGTGGTCTAATGTGATGTAGTGTAGTGCGGTGTGGTGTAGTGTTGTGGTTTGAGGTGTGGTATATTGTGAATTGGTGTAGTGTAGTGCGGTGTGGTGTTGTGTAGTGTTGTGGTCTGGTCTGAGGTGTGGTATATTGTGTATTGGTGTAGTGTAGTGCGGTGTGGTGTTGTGTAGTGTTGTGGTCTAGTCTGAGGTGTGGTATATTGTGTATTGGTGTAGTGTAGGGCGGTGTGGTGTTGCGTTGTGGTGTGAGGTGTGGTATATTGTGAAAGTAGTGTAGTGTTGTGTAGTGTGTTGAGGTGTATGGCGTGGTGTATTTTGTTGTATATTGTTACGTGTTATTGTGTGTTGGAGTGTGTGTGTTGTGGGGTTGTGTCGTATGGTAAGGTATGTATTGTAATGTTGTGCGGTGTGGTGTAGTGTCATGTGGAATGGTATGGTGTGGTGTGTGGTGTAGTGTGGTGTATTTTGATGTGGTGTTATGTGGTGAGGCGTATTGTGGTGAGGTGTGCCGTGTGGGATAGGTTGGTGTGGTGTTACGTGGTGGTGGTGAATGTTTTTTGTGTTGGGGTTGGGTGTTTCGGTGCAGTGAAGTGTGGGGAGATTGGGTGGTGTGATGCGGTGTGGTTTTTTGTTGAGTTATGTTGAGATCGGTGATTGCAACCACTGTCGTGTCCACGTTATTTCGTAACCTGTCATGATTTAATAGTCCTTTTTCTTGTTCTAGTGTCAGTCTTTTCTTCAAAATAATTATGATCACAATGAAGAAAGAAAAACATCAAACCTTGTTCAGCTGTTAAGTGCCATGCAGAAAAGTTTACTTACATGGTGCAACAATCAGATAAGCTCTGGAAACCACGAAGGAAAAGCCGTGGCTATTAAAGTAGTTATCGAATGTAAGACTCTGAAAAATATTGTGCCTAATTAAGTCGATTTCTGGATAAGATTTGATTGAAGTTTTTCAATAATTTTTGAACACTAATGTTTTGAAAAAGAATCTTCAAAAAATTGAAATAGTATCGTGACTAATCTTTGCAACTTCATTACGAAGTTTATCTTGACTATTAAAAATTCAACCCTTGTATTGACCAAGGTCATTACACGAATTGATGTCGTCATCAAGTGAATATGTGAAATTCATCGCGTGAACTGATGAACCTATTGCATGAGATGATGAACTTAACCAGGTGAATTGACGAGGTTCATCAATATCACGTGAACCGATTAATTTTATCACTTGAGTTCGTGAACTTCATCTCGTGAACTGACAAAGTTCGTTGTGTAAAGTGAAGTTATCAAGATATTTGATGACGTTCCGAGTCAACGAGACCAGAGCTCCGGCGGAAATGAATGCGTTTTGAGTTGTATGAATCTTGTTTTAGGAGCTGCTGATCAGGAAAACCAATTGCACAATGTTTGTAATTATTTTGTGGGACTGAAATAATTTTTCACATGAATTTCCTTTCAGATACATTGCTAATTGCAGGGAAGACCTGTCTTGCACTAAAATGCATCGATAATTGCAAAACTAAGGTTAGTTAAGATTTCTTGAGGTTAGTCAGTTTTGTCAAATTTCGTATGCATGTATGTCGTTCTCACCATTTTTATCTAATTCCTCAGGATGAAGCAGTCACAATGTTGGAGCATTCGTTTGTGGCACACACATTTAGACAAATGGTAAGTTTCAAGTAAGGATTTTTTTTCAACCGTTTCAACCAAAGTAGCTTTCATTCTCACAGAGGGATTGTAATTGCAACCCAATATCCCGATATTGCCAAATAACATTCGTCCAATGCACATCTAGCCGGACGCCAGTGTGGATTTGTCTTCCAGTAAAACTTTATCCAAGGTGTATGATATCCTTGGTTGGGTGGCCCAGGAGTAACGGAGGTGGCATTTATACTTGTCAAGAGATAGCCAGTTCGAATAAACAGTACATTCCCGACTTCTATTCGCATTCAATAAATTAAAACTGAAAAATATGCCTGTGAATGTAAATTGTTTATCCTATTGGAGAATGATGTTCTCATTCATAATAACGGAATTACCAATGACTAGTATATCTATTGAAATATCCAATATGTCCATTGTTTTCTTTATAGATCTTGTTTTTAAACACTTTTGCTTCGATCGAGGAAACCTGTTTACCTGTTTTACACAATCTTCAACCGGTAGCTGTTGAAATAAGAAGAATAGCTGAAGACCTTCCCCAATACTTCTTTGAGGTACACATCGCTACTCATTATTACATCTAAGCAAAATACATTTAACCCTGTCCGAAGGTCTTCCTTTGGTGAATGAAAGCGTCTGGTCGTTGGCCAGGCTAAAATGATAAAAGACCTATCTAGTTTTTAACGTAAAAGTTATTTATTGTGTAATAATTCGTGTTAACTGTTTTCCTAGGCTAATTCCTCTGTGCACAATAGAAAGAATGATTGTGTTATCTTGAGAACGTGGGAGATGGAGTCCTCGCATAACTATGAAAATAATCAAAATTTAACCAAGGTACGGGGCTTGAGATTAAAGAGTGGAGGAGGGAGGGTGTATGGGAGGGACTGGTAGACGATAGAAGGTAGAGAGGTTCGGACGGATGGATGAAAGTAAAGATGAATAGAGGAGGAAGAGGGGCAAGAGCAGGGATGGATGGAAGAAGTAAATGGTGGACAGATGGAGATAGGCAGGAGGTAGAAACGAATGGGCTGAAGGAGGGGTGGAGAGAGGGATGGATTGAAGGACAGAAAGTGGGAGGAAGAGGGAGGGAGGCATGGAAACTGGGACGTATGTAGGAGGGGGTGGAGAAAGAGATTGACGGAAGGGAGGGAGGACAGATGGACGGATGAATGGAGGGAAGGAGGAAGGGAAGAACAGGTTGACATACGGATGGATGGATGGATGGATGAAAAAAGAGAGCAAGGAAAGGAGGGGGATTGACAGACAGAAAGGCTGACGGAGGAGAAGAGAGGGGCTGTTAGACGAACGGAGGGAGGGTGAGAGGAAAGGAATAAGAAGAGGAAAGAAGAAAAAGAGGAAAAAGGAAAGAACAGGATTTTGGACTGGCTAAATGGTCTAATTTAACTTCTTGAAAGGTTTTTGCATGTCCTGGATGCAGCGAGTTTCTTGTGCAGTTTGATTCCAGATGTGAAACTGAAAGAAGGTACGTGCCTCATTGTTACTGAGTTTGTAGGTTGTTCGGCTTTTAGTTCCTTTGTTTTTAGCTACTGGTACTCTCTATGTATCATTTTTTAGATATGATTATTTGGAGTTTACCGATTCGAATGGAGTGAAAAAAAGATTTGATCAGAAAGTTGGAACTGAAAAATGGCCCATGGTAATAAATTGACGTCTGCTTCAGGAAAGATGCTTGACTGGTGTCTGCTTTAATGAGGTGTTGACCTTAGAGGAGTGTCAACCTGACGCCTATCTCTCATACAAATTGTCTTGTCCGATTGTTCGTCCTGACGAATGCGATTCAGTCACTAGAGTCTTCAGCCTGTATAGTAACATACGTCAACAAATCTAGGGCAAGAATTGTGGTCATGAGGAATGATTACATATGTTGGAAGACTGAATCGTTTGGGACAGTCGTATGTTGTGGGTAGTCCTGCCTCGCGATTGTCACCGTGATGTATGTGCAAACGTCTCGAAAATATCGAGGATTAGCTAATAATTATCAGAATCTTGCCGCGTACACCATTCTTAAATAATATCATAAACCAGGATGACAATCGCGAGAATGTAGACACTCATTTACTGTGGTGACGAGATACCCGAAGAGTTCCGTTTAAAAATCAGTTGAGTGGTTGTTGTGATAAGAATTAAGAAAATTTATCTGCTTGCCCTCGTCTCATCTTATATAGGAAGTAATATTTCAAAGTGGCAATAAATTACAGTTTCTCTTTCACTCCGATGGAAGCAACAACGAATGGGGATATAAATTTAAGGTAGAGAATTACGTATTCAGATTATCAGCAAAAGGTTCGGGAAGGATGAAAATACCATATACAATAATCATTATTCATTATTGTTAAAAAATAATTTTAGGTTAAGCTATGATTTTTACCGATTAACTTTAGGTCCTTGCACTCGAGCAGCGTTCAGACCATAATCCCGGTCCTCTTCTTTTTATTCTTGTCTTCTTTTGTCCAGGTAACAGCTCGTGGCTGTCCAGACATTACTCTCTCGTGGCTGTTTGATTTACAGTTGGGTCTTGCAAGTTTATTTGGGTTATTCTGTAGCTCTGTAATGGCTGGTTATCCGAAAGGTACCATTCACTTTGACCTCTTTATCTTTTTAAAGACGTTTTAACTATTTTACGTCTACTAGTCCTCTATTTTACTTCAATTACTATTATTAGTGTTTTCAATTACTTTTCTCACGACACACCCACAATTTATTGTTTTAATCAAAGCGTTAAATCCTTTGTTCAATTCATTAGTATTCAAGAGATTAATCACACTGCTTAGCGAATGCTAATGAGTGTATGTCTTAATTTCTAGCGACTAACGCTTCTTTTACGGTAAACTAAAACATAAGCCATGATATTATGGGTGAGTCATGAGATTATTAGTATTATTTAAGTACTATTTACAAAATGACTGGCCGTTCTGTATCGGGGTATACAGTCACGAGGCAAAGCCGAGTGACTGTGTCCCGATACAGAACGGACACGAATT
>JBAHVQ010000482.1:406726-417128 GCA_036872915.1 Nanipora kamurai | reverse complement strand
TTTGACATTAATACTGAGTAGAAAGAAAAGTTAAAACAAGTTATACATAACCGTAAAATTTCAATTTGAGTGTGGGAGAGCCGATGCAAAACTTGTAGATACAGATAGTGGTGTCTGTAAATGTGATACAGAACTGATGTTTATTTAATCAGTTCTGTATCGGGGTATACAGACATTAATTAAACCTTAATTTCTTTTGAATTTTCTTCATGAATTGTTGATGAGTTTTAGAAATATATTTAAACACGGTAACCTTTCATTAAAATTATTTTCAAAGGGCCGTATGTTATCTAATAAATTACTTATTCTTGACTAAATACATGTACAGACATATCCTAATACACTAAAATTAATCAAACCATTTACCCTCAAGGTAGTCATTAATTATATTGTTAAACAGGGAAATGGATATCTCAGAATGCCGTATCGTTTTTAATTTGTCAGCAGTTATTTTGTTCCAAGATGCAGCTCCTCGGTAGGAGAAGCACTTTTTTAAGAAATTAAGTTAAAGTTTTTGGCAAATTAAAATTTTATACTGTTGCTACGCAGTTGATGATTAATATTGTTGGTAAATAAAGTCGGTCAACAAAAGTTTACTCGTGTGATAAAAGATTTAACATCGCTTGTGAAACTTGAACGTCCACTCTGATCCTCCTGGTCGTTAAGCTTCAGTCACGTGACCAGAGGCGTAGGAACCAAATCATTATTGGGGGACATGCTCCCCCTGGAAATTTTGGATTTTCTGAGGCTCTGACCTGCTATTTCCTGCATTTTGAGAATAGTTTTAACGAAAACAGCTGAAAAGTGAGCTTAACTGGCTAAATGCAGCCCTAATAACTACAAATATTTACTTCATAGCTGATTTTTTGCTCTTACCTGATCAAGTAAATTATTAAAAAATGGCGACTGCCGTAAATATTAAGGAGACCAATAATAGAAGTGGGAGACCTGTACTCCCGGAGCTCGTACTCCCGGAACCCGTACTCCCACGCCCCGCGGTCCCTACCCCTTACGAACCCTACATATCAACCTTTAAATCGCGGCTACTGACATTAACAGCGTATAACTGTTCATTTTTGGAGGCAAAAGCGTTGACGAAGCCGTGCAAGTTGTTTTCGCAGCACTCGTTATATATCTGTTCATTTTTTGCCAGATGATAAAAAGAAACGAAAGAAGAAAGATGACGGAGATACTGCTCTTTTGCTCAGCAATATTTGGACCACTTTGTTTCGTGGTGGATATACTAATAATGGCAAATTGCAGCGATCTTTGTCTGGCCACCATGTATGTATTTCGTGTATCCGATCAAGGTTGTTCAGGTTGTATGTAAAGGACCAATTGTTCGTGACACGTTGTATTCAACTTAGATTAGTTGAATATAAATTTCGGTATAAGCGAATACTTTTGACCTTGTGCAAAAAACAGCTCATGAAGGTGTAACGGAAAATTTGTACCTGCGAAATAATTGACTTATATGATTGTGGGCATGCTGACAAGATGCTCAGTTCAATTCGCAATGGATGTACATCAGATATTTGTCTGATCATGTCTCTATTGATACAACTTTTTCGTAGACTTACAAAAAACTTGCAGCGATGATATTCCGAGACAAACAGCGATTACTTTTTGACTGTTCGTAGGTCTTGCAATCACTTTTTCGCTCGTTTACTTCAGGCTACGACCTTCAGCGCCGACAGTACTGTTCATATGTTTTCGAAAGGTCTGGCAACCGATACTGAAGGGAAATGCCACGACCTTATTAAGAGGTATGTAATAAGGTTCTTCAAGATATCCTTAGTTTTTACAAGTAAAGCATAACTTCCTGTGGTGTTCTTTGATTTTATTTATTCATCTTTCTTCATTTATATAAACCTATTGTAACACGATAGCTTCGTCGAACAAGAATTCGGAGATTTAAAGAAAAAATAAAGTTGTCTTTCACAAGACATTATAGTAGCAATAAACTTCTACATTTAATATTATTCAAAACTACACTTTTATATTCGACTGATGGATTATTCCAGGTTTTCGTACCCGCAGAACTTTCATTGGTAAGAGATGACAACGCATTTTTTACTCGATAACTTTCAGATGTCAAGCACAATGTGGAGTACCTTCCATCGGAGGCAAAAGCGTTGACGAAGCCGTGCAAGCTGTTTTCGCGGCACTCGTTTGGCATTCTCAGAGATTAAGGGATGAAATCAGATCGTTTGGTAAAAAAATTTGATTTAACTAAATGATTTTAAAATACACGGAAACGACGAACGTGTAAACATTGTGAATGATAGACTAGAAAGAGATATACGTAAAACGATAAGAGAAAAAAAAAAGAAAAACGAAAAAGGTAAAAGAGTATAGAATGGAATGAAACGACGAGAAAAGAATAGGAAAGGCTTACAAAGAAACACATAAGCTGGGAGGGGGAAAACAAGAACGAAACAATGAAAACGTATAATTAAAGAGTAGTTAAAGGGGACGAGATACAAAAAGGAAAATAAAAAGAAGTGGAATGGAAGGGACAGTATAACGGGATTACGAGAATGTAAGAGGAAGGGAGTGGGAAATGAAACGAAAGGAATAGAGAACAAAACAGGAAAGAGTATTAATATGGGTTCGCGGTTTTTATTGCAGCCTCAGATTGCCCGCCAGATGTGATTCCAGCTGGTATTTCGGAAGCTTACAAAACGGCAGAGTCACTGAGAAGAAACTTGGTAGGCGTTCGTCTAAGCGTTCCACTGATGCACTCCTGTCGAACAAAAAATAGGCGAAACAGCCAGAGTCAAAATAGCCATTTCATGTAACGTTTTCCAAGAAAAATAAAAAAAGATATTAACTGTTCCCCACTTTTGATATGCCTAAGGTTGAAGCCCGACAGAAACTGGTGATAGAAGCAGAGCAAGGGAAGGAAAAAGATGGAAAGACTGTTGTTCCAGATGACGTTGGTAATTGCTGTTTTATTATTATTCCAATGTTTGGAAATACTCTTTTAATTCTAACAATTGAAATTCAGTCAATTTGTCCTAAATTCCTGCCTTTTGGTTTGGTATTAGGAACCAAATATTTAGGATTAGTAAAAAGATGGAAATTTAATAAAAATTAATTAAAAAAGATTTAAGTTTTGATCGATTTTTGAGTGAAAGCTGTTTTTTCCAAAAAATTAATAATTTAGATTGAAAAAATAATCAATAATTTCCTTGATTGACATTTTCAATCTTTTGAATTAAAAGAGTACATTTTCTCATTTTAAGTTTCTAGATCCAAGGGAATACATGATTTTTTTTCAAATATTTGGAAATACTTATATTTTTTGCGTGTTTTTTGTCTCTTTCTTTAATTTTGCTGGAAATGCTCTTTTTGCCGATTTTCGGGGAATACTTCAATTTTCGGTTTTAGTGAATACTTTGGCTTAAATTAAGGAGAATACATTTGTCCATATCGTGGTTTTGTTTTATTTTAGTTACCAGTTGTAAGGAGAAAGCACTGTTCCTGCTCAAGTTTTCTGGATTAACAAGAATTACTTCATCAAATGACGTAAGGGTGGTGAACTACTGATGTAATGGCTGCCATGTTGGTGAAAATTCAACAAAACTATCTTAACAATCGTATGCGAAAGCAACATGGCCGC
Organism: Nanipora kamurai; assembly: GCA_036872915.1. Taxonomy (NCBI): domain Eukaryota; kingdom Metazoa; phylum Cnidaria; class Anthozoa; order Scleralcyonacea; family Helioporidae; genus Nanipora; species Nanipora kamurai. Next base: position 413,503 of record JBAHVQ010000482.1, on the reverse strand, counting down.
CGTGTTTTTGAATCTTGAATCTCAAGGAACTTGTTAGAAACCATCAATTTTGTCTAAGGTGTAGAAGCAAAATGCCATAACTGTATAGTTTATTTTTTCTTGGACTCTATCATGGAAAAGTTTTCTGAACCCATGAGGGGAATGGGAGCCAAATAACGTTTTGATCGGGTCGATTGGATCGTTGACTTTAGATGCATTCTCCGTTGTGTCCTTCAGATACAAAGCTACTGCACACATGCACGATACACATTACGTTTTTAACTTGTTTTTGTTACTTGCATTAGACTAAAGAAAAACAAGGCTCTGCTCCGTCTTTCAAAAAGAACGCATTTCACAGAATTTCTATTCACCACAGACGTCAGGTAATACAAGAAGGTTTCATGCTTAGCTTTCTGTTTGTTCATTTGTCCATCTAACTGTGCGTTCGTCTTCCCGTTCGTTCGCTGATCTGTCCGTCCATCCCGTTCGTCTGTACGTCTGTTGGTCCGTTTGTCTGTTCGTTCGTCCATCTGTTCATCCGCTCGTCCGTGTATCCTTCGTTCTGTCGGTCTGTTGTCCGTGTATTCGTCCGTTCGTCTGTTTTTTTGTCTGTCCGTCTGACAATCTGTCCATCTGTTCTCCCGCACGCCTGTCTTTGACTCCGTTCATCTGTCAGTCTGTCCCCACTGGTTCATCTGTTTCTTTATAACTTATTTTACAGAACAAGCTGTCTGGTGAAAACATGAAAATTTTAGATAAATATCCTTCATTTCAGCTGGTGTTAGATTTTGTCACCAACAGTAATTTTTCTCACTACAGGTATTTTATTACATTCTTTAAAGAAAGTATTACATCATTCCCTACAGTACCTATTGTCATCGTGTAATGTAATATTTAAAACACCAGTTGGAGTGCTTTATCTGATGTAAAACACGAGGCGACAGCCGAGTGTTTTAGATCCGATAAAGCATGCTCTACGAGTTTTTTTACATAACTTCTGAAACGAAACCCTTTATACACTATTTGACGAAGAAATTTTTGCAATTACTTCTTTTTGAGCCGCAATAATTTGATGAGAAAAGTGAGCGAGATCGGTATCAGATATGTCGATCCGTTACGGTTACGATTTTCCTTTGTGTTTTCTTCGTGAATTATTAATGAGTTTTAGAAGTAATGTTTAGAACACGAGTAAGAATGTTTTACAGGATTTAAAGCATGAGACGACAGCCAAGTGTTTTAGATCCGATAAAACACGTACTTTGAGTTTTTTTAATAACTTCAAAAACAGTCCAGTTTATAAGCTAATTGACGAAGAAAGTTTGAGAATTAATGTTTTCTAAGCCAAGAAAAATTTGGCGAGAAAAACGAGCGTGTCTTTATGACATGTAAAGATACAACACGATTATGATTTTCCTTTGTGTTTACCTCATGAATTATTTATGAGTTTCGAATATTTTAAAATATATGGTTATGAACAAAAATGCATTTTGTTTGATAGAGTCCGAGATTTGCTGCAAGAGAGGAACAGGTTTGCTGGTGACTTGGCAGATGTTTACTTATTTGCGGCAGGATACATAAGGATGTTCTCCAGACCAGATATCTTTCAGGTAATTATACATGTTCCAGCTGAGTTGATGCTTCCATTCAGTTAATTCCAGTTTAACTGCTATATTGCACTTTGGTTAAAACATAATTCAACTTAAACCGGTCCCCTTGTGTTAAAATATTTTACGATCAAAAAAAAAACGCGGAACATTGTGCCTACATTGCCATGTACGTTCGAAACTGATTGAACGGGATGTCAGAAATTTATCTAATTTATCTACCAATGTTTTTAAAACAAACTTTTGCCGAACCGTAAGAACGAAAAGGTGATATTTCGTCGGAGTTTCAACTGATTTCATCCCCACCATTGTTTTATATCAAGTATTTCTGTTTTTATTTCTTTTTTATTTAGTTAGATTAGTTAAACATTATTTGTTTTCGAAATTGCGCATTCTCCTCAAAACTCAGAAAAGTTATTTGGGCCCCCTTGACGGGAATAAAACCCGTAACCTTGTGATCGCCGGTGAGATGCTCTAACCGTTGAGCTCCATGGACTCAGATGGAAGAGCGAAGGTTACATTTATGTGCTAGTTCGTATGGATGGTAGACATATGTACTGCCAGTCTGCAATTCTCGATATGTCGCTTATTTATTTAGGGTAATCAATGATGTTATGAAAATGTGGTAGCTTGGTTGTTATATGATGTTTGTTATACGCATGCTCAAGCTAATCTACTCAGAAAAAACTTTCTGAGCCCCTGACGGGAATAAAACCCGTAACCTTGTGATCGCCGGTGAGATGCTCTAACCGTTGAGCTCCATAGACTCAGATGAACGAACGAAGGTTACTATTTGTACTGCTCGTAGTTGATCTGTACTGTTAACTGCAGTCTCGACAAGTCATGTATTCCACAGTAAATAATCTATATTGGCCGACGTTGTACGGCATGTGGTAGTTTGGTGTATAGAGATCGAAATTGCGCATGGTAGCGCAATTAGCATGCGCAATTAGCATGCGCAGTTTCGATCTATAAACACCAAATTATTTTTGTTTTGTTAGGCACCTGTTGTGATATTCCTTCAACAAATGTTAGTTCACCAGAAAGCGTTTCCCAGGTATGTTAGTTTACTGCATTACATAAGGATGGATTCATAGAAGGAAGGACGTACAAACGAAAGCAATGAGTGAATTACATTTAATAAATAAATAAATAAATAACTGAATAAACAAATAAATGAATAAATATATAAATAAAAGAGAGATAAATAATTAACTAGATTGATAGATCCGGTTATATATTACATGTATGTTATAAAGAAATTTGTCGTTTACTTGAAGTTTATATTAGCATTTGTACTTTTACGATCTTATGCAATTAATTAATAAATCAGTGAATCAAAGATTCAGTAAATAAACAAGTGAATCAATGAGTGTGAATTTTATTAAAACCAAAAGCGACTACAAAATAAATGTTCCTTGTAGACATTATGGCGATAATTTGGATGGTTGTGGCTTACTAATGGAAGGAAGAGTGCGTGAAGCTTATTACACACTTTTGCGAAAACTCTTGGACAGTGTTAGATCCTACACAGATGACCCAGAAGACGACAGGTAAGTTTTCAGGAAATATTTTCAGTTAATTATCTAATTAGACTGATGGTGTATCATGAACTCTTCTCCTTCGGGATTTTTAAGTGATTGACTTGGGAATTTTAGTCGTTGAGATTTAATCAGAATAAGTTTAAATGTTACTGAATTATCACTGATATACTATATAGTATACAGGTATGTATAGTATGTAATATAGTATCACTAATATACTTTATTTTTTATTATATATTCACGATGTAGCTCAAGTTCAAGGGCATTTTGTTGTATAAGAGCGTACTTACTACATTTTCTGGACATAGAGTGGAAGGTATTCTACTTTCTTAGCAAGAATCTATCTCACTGTAGGAAAATTTTGAATTTTTAAACCTCTTTTTTAGCGGTCTCTAATTTCATCTTTGTTCTACCTGGAGGAGGAAAGATAAAATAAAGGGTTGAGGAACTGCCGGAAGTTTAGTGTAAAGAAACTGACGTTTCACTCCGACAAAGTTCCTTCGCTCGAAACGTAACTTCCTCTACACGTAACTGCCGGCAGTTTCCCAACCCTTCTGGTTGTGAAAGATGGTCTGTTTGTTTATATTTTTTAACGCTGATTTTTACACTGCTCTCTTTATTTTCCTAGCCTTATGATTTGACCTTTCTGAATGAAATTAACCATCCAGAATTTCTGTTGGAAACTGCAAAAGGTGAGAGAAGTTATAAAGCTTGCCATGCTGTGAGTCAGCAATCACAACATGTTTCAAGATATGGAAACCTGACATTTTTTCTTGTCTTATGGTGAAAATCTATCATCTATTTTGTTTTTTGTTTTCATGAAATTTTTAAATGGGTTTAGCTATATGTTTGAGTTATTTTCTTCTATAATTTTCTTGTTTTTTAAAAGCCACCGTAAGTGCTCTTCATCAGAGCAGCAGTCAAAGTTCAGACGAACGTGAACTCGAAGAATACAAGGAAAATATGGCGTGGAAAGCAGAAGCCACTAAAGGTTTTCATGAATGGTGGGACAGAATGCAAGCTAATGTTAAAAATCCTGATGAAAAGAGGGTAAGTGAAGTGAAATTGCGGTCAACTTTTTATCCCAGTTAACAAATAACCTAAACATTAGCTGGTTTGTGGAAGAAACCCTTAGTACAGAAAATATAGTATCTTTAGGTTGCGTTTACCTAATTGTCATGTTCAATGGGTTAGAATAAGCGCTACTATCGAAAAAACCCTTCTTCCAATGAGTTTTGCTATTTTTTTATCTTTTTAGAGATTACACTTGTTTTTGAGTCGTTTTGCCGACCTATTCGAAGTTGACGTTTTTTGCGATGGTTGTAAATCAGCACTTGGTGGTCGAAGATTCCGTTGTCTAAACTGCCTTGAAATCGATCTGTGCGCCACATGTTACACTGGTTTGTATAGACGTTACGTGTGATAATGTGTCCATGTATATTTTGTTGCTTCATGTATCTATATAACACTGGTTTGATAATGAGAATAAAAGAAAGGTTTTGAGTTATTTTCCCCAAACAAACCCGTCATTTTTTATTGGTGAGAGTGCGAATGTTTTCTTTAGGTCTTTCTTACAACAGCTTACAACAGATCATGTGGAAACACGAAAGTGGACTGGGACTAGTAGTCAAATAAAAATCCAATTTCAATTTTAAATTAGTTAATATCGCATGAGCTATATAAGATTCTGCTTTTAAATTCGTACTGGAAACTTTTTCCTTTATTGAATACTGACACAAAGTTTCAAACAGTTACACAAATTACACAGAACGTTACAATTTATTTAAAGTACGAAACTGGATTTCTATTGTGCTACTAGACCCAGGCCTTTTGTTGTGGTCAGATCACCTGGGTATCCAATGACAGGGATTCCGCTAGCCTCTACTACTAGCAGGCAGAAAAACCGGCATATACCGGTCTTGCGGAATCTCTGGATGTGATATAGAGCTGGTCATTGGTTCTTTTGGTTTTGAGTGAGAGATTGTTCTGGTACCCGACATTTCAAAGCATTAACCTAATGAGATAAGATAAGCTTGTAAGTTTGTATTTCAGTAGCACAGTCGTAGTCTTCCATCATTTGTTTGTAGTATTTTAAACACAGGGAGCATAAGTAGACTATCTCTAGTCAATGTTTGGATGAGACCTTAGTAAATTTGAGGGGGTAGCTTTTAGAACAGATCGAGATCGCTTCTGAAACACTTAAATGTGTCACGTTGAATTCTTAAAGTTGTACAAATGTCTAACTTGGGTTGACATGATGATTCTTTTACTCTAACAGAAGGAAGATGGGGTTAAGAGACAGTTTTTTGTTATTAGTAGAGCAAGCTTGCTGTTACCCTAGCTATAACATCATTGTTTAAACATAAATCGTTATTTCACTTCTATATTTTTTCAGGAGACATCAGGCCCAATGGGCATACCAACGAGCACGAGGTCGCCGAGCTAAGGTGAATTAAAGCTATTGAATTTCCTAGATGTTTTTCATAAAATATCATCCGGTTGTTGTGAATTTCTGTTGATTGATATTACTTACAAGGCAGGTTTCTGTCCGACTGTATGGCTGAATTTCTGCGGAAAACTGGGAAGGACTCAGTGAAGGCTGTCTAAGAAATGGTATTAATCAATCTTTCTGAATACAAGACGCAAATAAAATCTGTTAAAGGAGACAGAAGAAAGCCAGCTTTGTTATTTGCCATGGATTCGATAGTAACATCATACCATGCAAGGTCCGCAGTGTTTCCAGCCACTTCGCTCAAGCGTTTAACCCTTTCCCGGCAGTACCTCTCCCTTTGACGAGTAAAATCGTCTGGCGTTAGCCAGAGTAAAATAATAAAAATCTAAGACAGCCGGAAAAAAAGTTAAACAAGTGTTCTCTTCCATGACACTTTCCATTTATACCACGTAGAGTGTATAACACAGCTGTAGTTGACCTCTCTTACTTTAATGTTAAAAATGAAATCTACAGGGACGTTTACGACCATCTTGTCATCATGTATAGGTGGAAGTGTGACAATTGCAGTGGATTTATCATCGGAACTCGCTTTCACTGTAACGAGTGCGACGACTTTGATTTGTGCCTTGGTTGCCAGACTGCCAACGTATGGCCAGATACGTAAGTGTGAACCGTTATAATTTCCTACGTCTTAAGCTAACTGTGTCGTCTAACCCTTTAAGGTTACCACTGTTAGCTTACACCAATATTTTTGTATAATACAATACCTATTGCAAAAGTAGTATTTTCTTATGGTGCTAAATAAAGTCCGCCTCATGTTAACTGGTTGAATCACAGTTGATAATGCATTCACCCAAGAATGAAGATGTAACAGGTTCAAAATACATATAATCACTTGACAAGTACATAGCTTTACACTTGAGTTTAATGATGAGCCGAAGACTCTCTAATCTTACTTTAGTACTCTGTAATCAAATGCGACCTCTTGACTAAATTTGACGTTAAATGTATCTAATATGTAACAGATACAATAGGACCCGCATAAATGTTTGGGCTTTACAAGGCAAACCGTAGTAATCCCATTACAGTTTGGATGTATAAATATATGTTTCAGAATCATTCTCTGGGTAATATGAAATGATAAATTCACATTAAACCTACACTGCTGAAGTCAACTGAAAAAGTTGACTCGAGCGGG
>JBAHVQ010000482.1:394980-406626 GCA_036872915.1 Nanipora kamurai | reverse complement strand
GAGTTCAAATCCCGCTCGAGTCAACTTTTTCAGTTGACTTCAGCAGTGTAGGTTTAATGTGAATTTATCATTTCATAAATATATGTATATTATATTTATAAATGTATGTATTACGGCATACCAATTAGGCAGCCATTTCTTTTGAGTTTTCCTCGTGAATTATTAATTAGTATTAAATATATATAAATAAATTAAATATATTAAATATATTTTTTTTGTAACTGAAATAATGCGTACCTCGTCATTGAGAGAATGTCTCATTTTCTTTAGTCATTTGAAAACTCACAGAATGACGAAGTATCCGAAGAAGGCTGGTAAGTAGTATACCTTTCTCGAGTCAGTTTCATTATTACCTTCTCCCACTGTCTCATTTTCTCCTCTTGCATAATTTCTTCAATATCTCTTCCGCATGTACTTCTTACTATGAAGAATTTGTAAGACTCAATCTTCTAGCTGATAATTAAATGCAGAAAAAATTCTTGTAGAACGTTATGCCTAGAACACTTTTACTTCGCGCATTTTCCGTAGAGCGCGAGCAACACAAATGGAATTTCATACATTTCCATATCTGGTCTTAATACCCCATTGTGTTTGTTGCTGTGCTGTTTTTCTTCTTATCTATTTCTTGTTTTAGATTTATCAATTCCTCAACGTATCCCGGCTTACACCCACACTCACGCTTGGTTTCAATTTGCTGTCCTGGCGCTGTCTCTCTCCAATGCTCTTAATGATCTTGTTTCCAACGGTAAAGACAGAGATATGACTATGTCTAAAAGATACACGGAGCAGGCACTTAGGAAAAACCTCGCTCATATTTGTCGCACGAATAGTGAGAAATCAGGGAAATTTCCGACCTCAGCGGTCAGAAATCATCACGACAAGTGTGAACGTAATTGTTGGTGTTTTCCCGGGTGGTCGCTTACCAGTGCATAAGAATCGGAATCGTTTATATTTAGAAGATGAATCTCATGAAGACGGTCACTGACAGTCGTCGGTGAACATGGATTTTTACAGCTGGGTGGGGCATTGCTGTTCTAAGTATCCTTGGAATGGTAAAAATTCTCGGAAACAGAATTGTAGTCCATTGTCGGTAATTGTCAGTAAACCCAGAAACCGGGAGCTTTCGGTGATAATTTTTTTAAAGACAGTCTGGAACAACTAAACAAAATTTAGACATCTTATGGAAATATTTCCAGTAAATGGTAGTACCAGAATATTATCTACTGATAGAGCTCAGTTCACACCATTTAAAACATTAATATTGCATTCGTCTGACGTTTTTATGTGAAGTAAGACGAGTGAATATTTAATATATACATGAAACTATATAAACAAGCCAACTACCATGAAACGATGTCCGGCTTCTCTACAAGTATATCCAAGGAATAAATATACTGCGCAGACAGATGTACACGACATTGAAAAGTGAATAGTTAAAGAACCAAAGTCTATTGAGTCGAAATTATTTCTTTTGTAGATGCGTACGGGGATTATTTGTACATCACTTGTGTTCTCCATGGCAAGTGCCTCGCTCTTATCACGAAATGCCTCAATGAAGCTCTCAGAACGGCAGAAGGTGGGTCAATGTTATCATCCACTGTGCAAGTCCTGTGGAGATGAGATTTATTGGGTTTTCCAGCTTCAAAGTAAAGTTTTATTTTAATAGTTGGCGAACATAGTTTAATAGTTTAATAGTAATGGCTATCTTCCAGGATTTTCCTTTTTTTCAAGAATTTATGTTTCACACTTTGCATTTACTGCTTGTTATTTCCAGCTTCTCGTAACATCTCGGAAAAGATTTATTTACCTGCAATGGCGAAACTTGGTGGGACAAATTCTTAGTCAATTACAACATATTGCACATTTTTGCGAGAAAATCCTGTCTTTTTATGCGACATTTCGCCCAGGGCTCCTAAATTGAAAAATTGTCACGGGAGGTCGTCCTGCGACCTCTGCATCAGTGCAGAAAAAAATTTTTATTGCCTTCCCCCATTCAGAAATCCTGGTTGTACCCTTGTTTACTTGCCTTCAGTTGTTGGCATCTTTTAGAGTGTCACCTGGCACATTATGCGAAGAATACATTTGGGATAATATTCTCTTTATATCTATTTTAGCTGAGGCGAAGGAAGAAAGAAAGAAACTTGAAATAAAAAATGTGTTACCTAAAACTGTAGCGGGCAAAGCCGAGCCAGATACATCCGAAGAAGGAGTCGTTTCTGAGAAGTCAAATGAGGAAAGTCCTGCAGTCCTTGAAGTTGAGGAGGGCCTCGTAGGCGCGGCGAGTGATGTGGCTGTGGAAAGCTATGAAGTTATTGATAAAGCAACTGTTAAAGATTTTGAGAAATATAAATCTGCTGATTCTGAGTTGTCAGAAAATGTTCCTGACATTAAGTATGAGAAACCATCATCAGTTTGTGACAGATTGTTGGATGGAAGTAAAGAAAGCGAAATAGCAGAAGAGTCTCTCAAGCCTGCTGTACTTGAGGAACCGAAGGACTCTAAGGACTTTACTTACGAAGTATACTCTAGAACACTAATTGAAGCTGGTACCAGTGCAGATAACGAGCAATCAACACAAAATTTAACCGCAGATACAAAAGTTGAATACCAGAATTCTACCGGGGCTCGTTCCGATTCCGTAAATGATTCAGATTTAGGCAGCCATGCCAAAGAAACAACTGGTGAAACTGTCCTTAGTGCTTCTAGTAATTCTGTTTCAGAAGTAGTTGAGGAAAGCCTCTCTAGGGTTGTTAGTTCTGGTGACAACGGTGATACAGAAGGTAAAGAAAAGGATAAATTAAAAACAGACGAGGGTGAAAAAAACGACAGCAGTACTCGTGATGAAACAGATAGCATGGTGGGAAATGGTAATGTGAGAGAGCAAACCGATGATTCAGTTGTCATGGCAACTCCAGGTACCAAAAACCGAGGTGTTTCAGCAACGTTTCCTCCTCTACACTATTCAGTTGTGCCTGAAAGGAAGAAATTGACTCCAGAACAATTAGACTCTGTGTTCGTCAGAGAGACCCAAGAAAAACTTTTAGGTTTGATTGGAGCCATGTTGCCGAAGGATTCTAAGGTAATGGTCAACGCATGGTTATAAAGTTGTAGTTACATGTTTTACCAATATATTTTTATGACGGTGACCAGGATGGTAAAGTTTGCAGTTTTGCAAAACTAGTCACGGTTTTAATCCACATGCATATCTTACTGTGGTAGGCGAAGGGTTAAGGTAGTTCATGGTTCTAAAACTATCCAAAATTATCCCAGAAATAGGAAAACGTCTGATGCCAAATTCCAAGTTGCACTTACTTTGAAAAGTGGGTCACCAAACTTTAGAAAATCTACCAGTCTTTATGACGTAACTTAGCCTCGCCCAATAGAAAAAACCTCTAAAAAAGACAACTGAAGTTTGCTTTCCCTTGGGTAGTCTAAGATATTTTGCCATTTTGCTTTTTTAGCTATCCCACTGGACTGTTTACGCACCCTCCTCAGAAAGCTTCCTCATAACAGAGTTCCTTCCCGTGCTGTTCAAGATTGTTAGGTGAATACTTAGAGCATATGTAGCATTATGATCAAGCTCAGTATTGTATCGCAAAGATAATGCATGAGATCACAAACATGAATAAGGAAGAGAAATCCCTCAGGTAGATACCATCATTTACACTTTCAATAATACTTCTTCGTATTATTGCCTAAATCTTCCTGAGTTTAAGTATCAACGTACTCAGGAACTTCATTCAGTTTGCCAACCATTATCGTCGGTGCTTAATTCTCTGCATGAGCGAAGAAATTCCTAACTCAGCCAGGTGAAGAACTAGACGTGTAGTTCGTCGCTACTCTGGGTGGAATGTCTAATCCCAATGGTCTTACAACTCACCATCTTTCCTGGTAATCCTGAAAGGATTTTTGTGTTTCATTTGGAAGTTTGCGTTTAAATTCTGACCAACTATTTGTTTTTCAGATCTCCCGATGTGTTGTTTGAATTTAGAAATATGACAATCGGTATTCTGGGAAAGTATCTTCAGTGTATACTGCCCGAGGTAAGTTGGTTCAACCACACTACATTGCGTCTCGCAAACTGTACGACTACAACATTTTGAAAAAAAGACCAATTTTCTTCAGGTTTTTCTGTAGGAATTTTGTTGCGTCCGTGCACCTTTTCCGTACTTGAAACCTTTACATTACTTTTGTAATTAAGTTCAATGATTTACTTATTTTTTTAAATATATTTTTATTGATATTTGGGTAATTAATGTAAACCATACCCCCGTTGAAATCAGACCATGTAGTGTCTGACTGCTCTGCCCTGTTGAAATAAAAGTTTCTGCAACTACTACTATAACGTCTTTGTGGAAGTTGATCGTCTAGGTTAGTGTAGTCTTGAGAAAGATTGTTGGTGGAAGTCACTGACGTTTCGACAGCCTTAGCAGCGGTCATCTTCAGAGTCAAATCGTGGGTAAGATGACCGCCACTGAGGCCGTTGAAAAGTCAGTGACTTCCACCAACAATCTTTCTCAAAACTACACTAACCTACACGATCAACTTCCATAAAGATGTAACGATTCTCCCAGGTTCAAACCATTTAGTTTGCAAATAACATCGTTAAGCACGCCATTAACTTTAAATACGATTAATCTGGCCGGAAGAATGGTAGAATCGTAGTTAAGAGTTTTATGTAACTTTGTCAGGTATTTGCTGGGCATGGATAGGAATGCTTCTAGTCTTTCGAAATGAAATATTTTACTAAACTGATGAGCACATGCACAGCTAACCACCAAAATAAAAAAAATGTTGCCAATCACCATGCTAAATAAGCAACCATTCTCAAAATATGTTCTGTTTATCGTTATAGTCATGTGACAAGGGAATCACATGTATCCAAGAAGAAGGCGGTAACGTGCAAAGTTCAAGTGAGGATGGAGACCACGGCAGACAAACGGTCAAATATCTCTTTCAGTTTGGAGCTGAGTGTTTAGCAAGGTATTTCACCCAGCAATAAGAAGAACAATAAAAATAATTAAATAGCGAACACGCATGAAACCTTAAGATAACTTGAACAACAAACTGGCTTCTAGGGAAGCAATCAGGTTCCTGATTTTTACCAAGAGCGTTGTTAGTAGACGTATAAGTGTCTGATCCAGAGCGCGCCATTGCGGGATTGCACTCCTGGGTCATCTTGACGCACTTCCAATTTTGAAGACTACACAGACTTTGTGATTTCTCCTTAAATTTCTCCTTATTTCTCCTGAAATGTCCCCCTAAAAATTGCAGACTGGGACATTTTGTCCCTCTAGATGGAAATCCTAGATCAGACACCGAGTTATTATAACAAATATAACAAAAAACGATAATAATAATAACCATGATACTGAAAGTAATGATAATACTGTTTAATCATTAGGCTAAAAATATCTTCAAAAGCAAGATTTCGCACTAATCCATAAAATATTTGATTGATTTCTCTAGATCCGATTTAGAGTCCGCTTCAAGTGTTGCATGTTGCCTCCAACAACTTTGTCAGTCTTCGCAATGGCAGCCAAGCATCACCTTTCAAATAACTCAATGTCTTGACACACTTTCTACCAACTCGGAAAATCCAAAACTGAATGCCATATTTGGTGTCTTGGTTTTTGCTGGATTTCCAAACGTAAGTTAAGGGGCTAATATTAACTTTATATATGTGTATGTATTCAGGGCTGCAGTTTCAAATTCAAACAATTTCAAAATTAATTGCTTTGTTATTGGCTTTTCGGTGTCTAGGTTCTTCAAATGGGATCTAGAGTTGAAGTGAAGGAGCATGGCAACGAGAAAAAAGAAGTAATAGCCCTCTCTTACTCCACAACAAAAGCATCAGCCGTGGTGGTTGATATTAAATCTAGGAAGAAAAAAACTGTAAGTTGTTGTCGCTAGCTTCTTTAGGAGTATAATGATGTAGAATAGTACAATAATGGCCTATCACTCCGTCCATGTGATGGAAGTAATATGATGGCTTTTTTTTTTATTTACTGGAGGTAAAAGAATCTAATTTGCAAGAAGTGGCATTTCTCATGGAACTTTATTGTTCCTCGCAGTTTTCAACATTACTCACAATAGCTAAAGACATTCTGGAGGCACTGAAAAACCAAGGTAAAAAACACAAACAAAACATGAAAAACGATCAAACAAAAATGTAAACCATCTTGCGTTTCGTTGTAGTTTGATTTGTACGAGGGAAAAAAGACGCGCCTTACTTGCGACTAGAAACTGTCCATTTATGTCAATGAGTCGTGTGTGAGACGTAAACCTTCTGTGTCCGACCTAAGACGTGTTCTTAGTATACGCTGTGTCTTATTTGTATCATGAACGACCCTATCGTCATAAAACGGGGAGGAGATTTGATAATAGTATTACGTTTCTTTGCTTTTAGGTGATCAAGTGTCTGTCGAAAGGTTGTGGGTTTTGTATTTAGTGTTGAAAGTTATGCTTTCAAATTTGAAGGTATTTTAAGGCTGTTTCTCGTTGTTTTTGATATGTGATAGCTGTGATTGTTCTGATTCGGAGTTTTGGTTGTATTATAAAGGGAGTTAAATCTAAAGATCTTAGAAATGATATATTGGATCACAGCTTAATGCCTTCGTTGGTGTACCTTGCTTGTCAAGGGACAGACCTCAGTCGAATGTGGCTGCTCCGGGATCTTGAGGTATTTTCACCATAATTTTGATAATTATTAGTATTACTGTTGTCATAGTTGTATCGGTGATGGTAGTTATGGCGGTTATGAGATGAAAAAACTAATTTCGTCACAAACTTTAATGCAATTTTTGCTGTGCCTTTGTAGATCTTGTCAATAAAATTGTACAAAAAACAACTTGATGGAGGAAGAAATGTTCCCATTTTAAAGTTAACTAAAACTGATGAGACAGAAGAAAGTCAAGTTTCTGCTTCCGACCAAGCGTCATCTTTGCTCCAGGTGAAGAAATTGTTTTAATAAAAGGATTTTATTAGGTTACTGTACTTACACGAATTAACATTACTTTCTTGAAGTAATATCACTTCCAGTCTGGATGTCTTCAAATGTTTATTTTTTACCTTAGTTTATTGTATTCCTTTCTTTCTTCGTTCTTTCGTTCGTTCGTTCGTTCGTTCCATCCTCCCTACCTTTCTTCCTTCCTTCATTTGCTTCCGTCCTTTTTATCTTACCTCCTTTTCTTCCTCCCTTTTTACTTTAATTTCTTAATTCCTTCGTTATCATGTTTTAGTTACATTATAATCGTTTGTAAACCTCATAGTGCAGGTAAATATTAAATCAGACATAAAGACTGTTACCTTAGACTTTTCAGGACGCTATTCAAGCTCCCTTGGCCTTACTGGAGTCATTATTTGACCGAGATGACCAAGCAAGAATTTTGGAAGAGGTTCAACGAAGGTACCAGTGATTGGCTTAAGTTGTCTTCATTCCTCACTTCTTTATTATTTTGTTCCCTAAATCGTTATTCGTCGCGTCCTTTTATTCTTCTTCAGCCTTAACGAAGGAAATTTTAGAAGACGCCAAAATCAAAGCAGGTAAGAACAACCTCATTCCTTTTAAGTTTCTTCCTTGATGTTTATGTGAATGACTTAACGATAGATGGTTTGCTCTTAGCGACCATCTTGGTTGAACTTCAACAAAAGACTCGTTAACTTCATATGCATGTGGTGCCAAGATGGCCGCCGTATCATTTTCTTCTGAATACCAAGGGATTGATTGCTATCCGTCAATACTTTTTAGTAGCAAACAAAAGGAAATACCCGAACCTCCAGACGACAATTCCATCGATATTGGCGTGGTGAGGTATTCTCCGGGCGAACTACAGCCCAAAACTTTCAAAGCCAAAGAGGAAGATCAAAACTCATGCCAAAAATTGATGCCATCTTTCACTGAAGAGGAAATTGCAGAGGTAATATTAAGTGAGAAAGGTCTGCGTTCTTGCAGATTGCATGAAGATATCCCATCCACAACTCATTCGATATTCTTGTACTTCCTAGAACCAAAGAGCACAAGCACGATTAAAATCTGGAAGCCTTTTAAGATCGGAACTAACCAAAGAAAATCCTGCAGATTTCATCAAAAAGGTGAGAAGGTTACCCAGTTATCTTATAACCACCTTCTTTAGATGGTTTCTAAACAACGCAAGTTAAAAAGTATGCTGGACTGGTAAGCTGACTTCGTCGTTTTCTGTTGAAGCAAAACGAAATATGACGTGAGGGCCGCGTTGCTTAGTCATGAAAATACTTTGATGGGAAATAATTCGCCTCATATTTTCTTGTCGCTTTTCCAGATCAACAAAGCTTTGTGTATAATGTATTCACGATATGTCTTCAGTCGTCTGTTAGCGGACTGGCCTGATGATCGTATTTTGACTTCGGAGATATTAAACAGCGGCGATGAAGTTCAGCTGATCGGAATTCTGGATTTGCTGCAAAGAATTGAAAGAAAAGAAGTCTTCGAGACGGTAATTCTTAAATTAATATGGATAAATCTGTACAGAACTAATCAAACTTCAACTCAAAAGTCTTGCTTTGGCTCTGGAACTCAGTTATGAGTATATATGTTTTTTATTCGTTGTATTTGTGCTCTGTCGCTCTGTTACCTCGCTGTCTTGTATTGCGTGTGTTCTTGTACCGTGTCGTGGCGTGTCGCTCCGTTCTCCTGGTGTCCTACTGTGTTGTATTGTGTACCGTTCCGTATTACACTGTTTTGTTATGTATCGTGGTGTCATATGGTACTGCCTCGTGCTGCTCAGTTCCCTACAGTACCCTGCTATGTCGAATTCTATTAAAAGCTGAACACAAAGTCAGTTCATGTGGGAGGCTCGGTAGATATCAGATTACCAACGATCGTCAAGCTCTTTTTCTCCAGAGCTTGACGAACGTTCGTTGGTCGTATGTCGAATTGTGTTGTGTCGTATCCTATCTTTTCGTACCGTACCGCACCATTCCGTATCTGTATTGTAAATAAACTATATTGTATCCTGCGGACTGGAGTATTCAAATCTTATCTGCATGAAGCTCTATTTTGTCGTGTCGTGTTCTATCTTGTTTTTTCAGCAAACCGTATCGTTCCGATTCGCGTCGTGACGGGTTGTACCGTGTCCTGCTGTGTTGTGCAGTACTGTGCTGCTGTGTTGTGTTGTTTATCTTCTCCTTACTCTGTCATTCATGCTGTGGTTGTGCCAATTTTTTGTTGCATGGGTTTTAATCTAAATGTTAAATAATTAAATTTAGGGAAGCTCGATTATTTCAATATAACTAAAGTCACTCCAGTTGATGTCTCATTCATTTCTAAAATTTGCTTTGCTGGAAACCGTTCATCGGAAACACTGGAAGCGATGTACGCCAACTTCACCGTTCCGTCTTTTAATTCAGGTTGTTAATAGCGTGGTGAAGAACGGAGAGCCAAAATTGATCAAACCGTTATCTTTAGCTGCTGCTCACTGCATGGGAGAAGTGAAACTATCGTCAGAGACAAGGGAAACTGAACACTCTTATAAGAATAACGTCATGGACGAGGTATTTAAACAAGGAAGATAAATGAGTTAAAATATCGAGGTATTAGAGTAAGAAACATACTCCGAAGAACAGCATCTTGTAAACCCAATATTCGAGTTATAAAACAAGACGAAATTTATCACGGTAATATTTCGACTTTATTTTTCATCTTGTTTTATAACTCGAATATTGGGTTTACAAGATGCTGTTCTTTGGAGTATGTTTCTTACTGTATTTCCTCGAAATGTCCGCTGGCTTTTTCTTTTTTATATCGAGGTGTTTTAACCCCTTTCTGTGGAGACAGGTTTTCTTTTATTTAACTCCCGCTAAAGTTAATCGATTTTACTGCCCCACGGGAGTTCTTTTGGACAAGAAAAACGTTAGTTGCTAAGTTGGTCGGTTGGTAAATAACCCCTGGGTGAGGTTGGGCGAGGGTTAGCGTCATATTTAGGTTAGGATCAGGGTTAAGATTTGGATAAGCGTTATCTGTACCATGCCTTCCCTGAACTTTAGTGTCAGTTGAAATCGACACTGATAGTCAAATTGGGATGCATATTACAATTATTGTATACTGTCAATTTGAAGAAGAGACTGGGTTGATTGTCCGGTTGATTGGCCGGTTGGTTGGTCGCTTGATCGGTTGGTGAGTCAGTTGGTTGGTTGGTGAGTCAGTTGGTCGGTTGGTTGATCGGTTGGTAGATCGAATGGCTTGTTGGTTTGTTTGCTAGTTTGTTTGTGGTTTACCTAAGTTTTTATCCCTCTGTTTCATCATAGGGAAAAGTTCACATACCAGGGGCAGCTTCATTGTCAATAAAGTTTGATCCAAGGTAGGAAAGGACAAAACTGAACTATATATCCCTATTTAGGGTACAGTTTTAAGGTAGCAACAAACGTCTTTTGACATTTATCATGTATTGGTCTCGTAGGTGTTCTACAGAAGAAAACTGCGATGAATTAATCATGGCTACTTCATCAGACTACACTGAACATCGCCACGAGTTTAGTGGACAGAGTGGATGGATTGACTTCGAACTACCAGGTTTATTACCAGTGACCCTTATCGTATATTTGCATGAAGTACAGTGCTCACCTCCGGTTTCGTTCTTTTCGGAGAACTTCAAATCATCAATACCTGTTTGTTGATTTATTGATGTATTGACCTATTTTTTAAAATCAATTGTTCATTTATTAACTGAACTATCAAGATGATGACCTAGTTTACCCTACTGTCTTTTTAAGTATTTTATATCTTCATTTTATTCCGCAGGTGATACCCTTTATTATTCATTTCAATCTGACTCAACAAACACCGACTGGGGGTGGAAATTCACAGTAACCGGAGGACAGTTAGGAAGGTGATAGAATAATCTCACTACAATTGTGTTTAAAACTATTTTTTTACGACTTATGTAGTAGTCATTTTTTAATCTTAAACGAACGTTCGTTGGTCGACTAAAGCTTAGCATTTCCTGAAAATGGCAAAAATCTACGAAACTATAGAATCTCAATATAACGTGTTTACATTGTTCGAGATTACCGTTGGTTTGTATTTCAGCAAATCAAGTGCCAACTTTTTTTCTATTCAGGTTTGAAACTGGTTATACAATCCTGAAAGCCCTGTTAGTCCCGGATCTTGACTTAGCAAGGTAAAAATCTGAAATTATCGGAATGTTTTGTTTACTGTACTCTTCTCTGTTTAAATTACCCGTACCGTCCTCGTTCCTTCTCATCCTCTTCCTCACCTATTATGCTGTTTTTATCATATTCTTCTCCACCGTTGTTTTATTGCTTTAGGTCACTCCCACTCAAGGACTTATGGGCGTGGTTGGTATCAGTTGCTTGTAGTCAGACTGGCCAGCAGCGTCTGATGGCAACCGGATTGTTGTTAAGAGTGCTGCTTGTTTCCAGGTGAGGATTGAAAACTTCTGATGTTATTTGTTTGGTTTTTTTTTGTGGTGTGATGTTGTGGTAGGTACTATCGTTTCTGTTGTTGATCTTGCTGTTGATCTTGTTGTTCTTTCGTTTTGGCTGTTGTTGTTGGTGTTGTTGCTGCTGTTGTTGCTGCTGTTGCTGCTGTTGCTGTTGTTGTTGCTGTTGCTGCTACTGATGTTGCTGTTGCTGCTACTGATGTTGCTG
>JBAHVQ010000482.1:384703-394880 GCA_036872915.1 Nanipora kamurai | reverse complement strand
TGCTGCTGTTGCTGCTGTTGCTGTTGTTGTTGCTGTTGCTGCTACTGATGTTGCTGTTGCTGCTACTGATGTTGCTGTTGCTGCTACTGATGTTGCTGTTGTAGTTGGCGTTACTTTACGCAATATGAATACGTGAGGTTTCTCGAAGTAACTGTAGCACGGTAAAAGAAACCTTAATTTCTTACAGCAAATTGCCTTCAAATGAACGACCAGACCTTAATTTATTGAACTCCCTATGGGCTCTTTATACAGACATGCTAGAGAAGGAGACAGGTATTAGAAATTATTCTACTATTACTTGTTGTTCTTTATTTTTATTTATTCGTTTTTCATTCTGTTGTTTTTTTTAATCATCTGTGTAGTTACACATACCAGCTTACCGTTTAATGAAAATAAAACAGTTGAAGAAATACCCAGTATAAATAAAGATCTCTCTCTCTCTCTCTTTTTTTGTCTTTCTCATTTTCTTTCTCCGTCTCTCTTTCTCTGGACAGGTGGACTGCCGCCAACACTCGTTCCTCCTGCATTGCGTGGTTTAACTGAATTGTTTTTGGTGGTCGAAAACCTTGCCCAGGTAAGATGGCTGGATTTTGAACCGATAATTCATTATAACAAAACAACAGAAGTGTAAAAACAATGCTTTATTTTTTGTTACAGGACTGGGGTATCACTCAGGATCTTATCGTTGGCCTTACCACGGAAGAAGCACTCAGGAGGTGTTTTACTCAGGTATATAAAACCATGCCCGATGCAAGATTCTAATTTAGTGGTCTGATAATTAGCAAATTCAATACGATTACTACTCTTCTCAAAAACCGTCTTCATTACACATAGTTTATGTTTGAATAAAGTTACTGTAAAAGGTTTTTCCAATATTGTGAGAGTTTTGTCCATAAGATAGAGAAAAGAAAAAAAAATTGCTGATGTGGTCCATTGCTGCCGTTAACAGTTCATTATAATTCTCAGACAGAGTGCAATAAGATAATTTAGAGGTTTCTAACGAAGGCACCCTTAATGAGGAAGACACAACGAAGACCAGGACCTCGACACGTTGGTGGCAGATGTGATTCTAATTTAGATAAAACTTCGACAATTTTCAACCTTATTTAGGCTGTATGGAATGTTGGAGCAGTTGGAGCGGCCATTGGTATGCCAAACAAAGCAACAGAAGCTTTAAGGAAGTCTTTATCCAGTATTCCTTCTCAAGAAACGAAAAAGGTGATGGTAAACGAGAAAATTGCTTGTACTTTATTACTGGCTAATGATTTTCCCCTGCTTTAGTCACTCTGTCAAGTAATCCAGAAATGCGTTTCATTTTTAGAGTGGGAAATCGTCTGACAGCAAAAAGCCTTCTCCAAGGTTAGCATATGTTCTTTGAGTTTGAACGTATTTAATTCATTCATATTTTGGTTGATTTTTGTTTTTAATATTATTATTTAAGCCGCAAAAGTACGTAAGCAAAACATAAGCTTTAGCTCGTCATTAAATCTGTTTTTAAACATGGTGGCTTTCACTAACATCTGAAAGATTTACTGCGGTCACATTTTAAAAAAATCAAGTATATTTCAATTTAACATGTGAAAATTTCATATGTAATTACACGTTAAAATTTTCCGCATGTTTATTTTCACTTCAGAAACTTAATAATTCAAGAAGAAAATACGAAGGAAAATTATAACCGTGTCGCATCTTTATATGTGATAAAGACACGCTCGTTTTTCTCGTCGTAATTTCTCGGCTTAGAAAACATTAATTGTAAAACTTTTTTCGCCAATTAGCTGTTGAGGGGTTCGTTTTTGAAGCCATTAAAAAAACTCGTAGTACGTGTTTTATTGGATGTAAAACACTCGGCCATCGCCTCTTGTGTTATGTCCGATAAAACACGCGGTAACCATCCAACAGTACGTATTGGGGGATTCTTTGTATAAAAACAAACGATTTCTAGTTCATCGGCGCTATCAAATGGTCCAATGCACAGGAAATGCTTTGTCTTTGTTTTCATCCCAAAAACCTACAAAACGAAATGTATTATGGGAGGTATTTTATGTAAAGTACTATAATCTCTTGAATTACGATTTATTTCAACAAAAAAAAAGTTAAAAGATTGTACATCTTTCCCAAGAAACATCAGTACTTCGTCCTCTAGTTACATGGTAGTACTAGCTTTTAACTTATTCCTATTCGTTCCAAACTGCCTAAGCAGTACTCCATTTTTTTGTGATAGTGATAGTTTCAGAGTTCTATTTAAAAAGATCTTTTGGTGAATCTGTGTTTATGTTTCTCAGGGCAGCTGCTTTTCCTCAATCAATCCTTCCGTCTGCAAGTGCCCTTGCCTTCGAAAGTGATTCATCTGATATCGAAACTGACAGTTTCAGCGATGGTTCCAGTAGCAGCAACGTTTAGTCAACCATTAAATGCACTCGACGATGGGACATCTTATGGAATTGATTTACTAATTTCCAGACTTACTACATGATTGGCTACATCCTACTTGTCAAGGAATGATCAGCCAGCATTGAAATCCTATGAATGGTTCTTGTTTTTAGTAAAACAGACTGGAAGTTCGGCAAAAGTCAAGTCTCAGGCACTAGAAGAACATTTGTGTCAAACCAAATGCGACTATCTTGGACAAAGCCCTTACAAAAATTCCACATGACGTCACATGATTTCATGTGATCACATGTAAAAAAATTGTTTCATTTTCACATGTGAATTTTTTTCACAAATGGTTTTCAAATTCGAAAATATTTCGCATGTTTATTTTAGCATGTAATTTAATTTCACATGAATCACACATGTGTTTCACATGTGGATTACATGTGGTTCACATGTGAAACAACTTCTTCACATACACTAATTTTACATGTGAAATCTGGCTAGTGGAATTTTCGTTAGGCAGAGCTTGGGTGTTATTGTGCAGTTGTGTGAATGACACGGGTTGATGAAAAACATGATAATGAAGCTCTCTGTAGTTTGCTTTTCTCTTTGCAAGGCTCAGCATCACATTTTAAAGATGAAAGTAACATGCCAAACAATTCATATTAAAACCCAGTTTAAGGGAAACTGTAGGAAAGTTTTGCAATATCTGCCGATAGCCACATTTAGTTACAGGAAGATGGATCACAACTTAAGTGAATCTATTTTAGGGACTGGTCATTGAATATGAAGGTGGGACTGGGAGGAGAAATTATTTTCAGAAAATTTTTCAGGCCCTTAACTTACATGGAAATTCATTTTAATGACCCCTTTTCTAACTTTTAACAATCTCAAGACCCCCCCAGCCTACCTACATTTTAATATTAAAGCTCATAATATAATTTTGTTATGGACATGGTGTTTATTTAATAGGTCTTAACTCATTGGCAACTGAACTGGCCATTTTATTTTACTGTCTAAACACAAGATTGTTTTACCGTCTAATGACTAACAATTTTACTTGTGAAAGGTCCACAAAGGGCCCACATTTTATTGTGATGTATTTAAAATTTTGTAGTGTTTCCTGGTCATTCAGACCCTTTTCACAGAGCAAATTTTAGTCAGTCTCCTTGTTCTTATCACTGGACCCAGAACCATTCTTCAAGGACAAGAGGCCAGGGTTCATGTATTTGTACAAAGGACTGGGGTGATTCTTAACCTTAATTTAACACAAGTCATTTGTCCATTAAGAAAAGTGAGTTACAGTTGTTATTCCTAGGGGATATATGATCTGAGATCATTCTCTGGCATAAGCAACCAACGGTCTAATGATTTAGGGTGACTTATATGTAGGGTCAATCATCCCAAGTCATCATGCTGAGATAGGCAGGGATCCTCTGGAACAGTGAGGTAAAACTCTTATCTATAAAAGGTTGAGATATTTGAGGTTTTGTTACAGGGCAACACAATTCTGAGATGTAGAATTTTATTTATCTTTTTTTTGCATTTTTGTAATATAACAGTGTGATAATGGAGTTATAATAATTTGGAACGCTGGAAGATTTAGGTTTACAAGGTAATTAAATATCAGTTGGATGTAAAATCTGTTAAGAAACTTATGTAATATCCCATAGTGAAGTGGGCCACTTTAAAGTAGTGCCAGAAATATGTTAATAACCAGGTTTGCATTGCATTGTATAACTGTTTGGCAGGAACGAGTCTTGTTTGTCCCCAAAACAGTCCCATGATGCAATGCAAGCTAGCTTATTGCCAGACCTCTGCCACAACTTTGAAATTGGTAATACAGCCAGCAGAACTGTTGAGTCTTCATTTGATAAAACCTCTGATGATTGGCTGCCTCCTTTCCCATATAACTACTACATTACATAATTTCAAGGTTATAATTATTACAAATTATTTTCTATTAGGACAAAATGTGGTCTTTTATCCTTACTTTTTGCTTTTTTTGTGGTAAGTTTGTCCTTTTGCATGGTTGAGAAGAGGACAGTCTTTTTATACAAATACCAAGGGTTAAAGGACAAGTAGCCCCACTCTGTAGAACAGTAAAAAGACCATGTTTACAAATTATGAGCCACAGGTATTACTGCTCAGCTGTGTTGGGCATCAGTAAGTAAACAAAACACCAAATAAAATTAGCTATTTGAATTAACTTGATACGTTTATAATACAGATTTGCTTGGATATGTTTTGCAATAAATAAATTGTGTTTGCCTTTGGTTCATTTATTTGAGGTGATAATTTTTTCTACAATGTTACTGAAAGCTTTGCTTGCTTCTGATTCCATAAAAGACTCTAAGAAATCCTGGCCTTCTTCCAGACATTTTGTGAGATTAGGATCCAGTGGAATAGAACCTGAAAACAAATTTATCATAGGTAAGTAAGCACTGAGATGGACATTGCCAAGTTATTCAGACACAGTAGTAAACAGACGACATCAAGGTGGCCATCTTGGTTAACTTCTATAAAATGAGGAACCAATACTGCCACTGTATCCATAGCCAGATATTGCAAACAAACTTGGCATGAAACACTGACCAATAAAGATAGTTTTTGTAATTTGATGACTGAGCTACTCCTATTTTAAAACTATTTGAATATACCCTTAAAGAAATTTATCAAAAGAAAATCAAAAACCAATATGAAGTGTGTATGTGACATTATTGAAGGTTTCTTCTAATGTATCCCTCTGATAGTCTAATGTATTAATTTATTTTAGAAGTAAAAGCAATCAATTGCAGTATATTCTCTTTTGAAATCTTTCTAAAATTTTTGATGATATTTACCCAGAAATGGTACATCACACTGTTGGGCTAAAGCAGCTCCTCCACCCATCGAGAAAACATTGCTACATTCCTGAAGAAATTATAATGAAAACTGCTACAGTTGAATAGAAAACAACAATCTGCTTGAGTAACTAAACAAATGTTTTTTACCTAACTTACTGAGCAATGAGGACAAACAAATCCACTCATGTTTTCTATAATTCCTAAAATGGGGATGCTGGTTTTTCGACAAAATGATAATTCCCTCCTCACATCACTGACTGATACACCCTAAATAGGAGGAATCAATTTACAACAAGGTGTAAGCTAGTATGAGTAAAATATTACAACTCACAAAAAAAATAATACTAGATATTATATAATACTAGAATACTGAAAAAAGACGTTCTAACTTGAGGTGTTGTCACAAGAACAGCTCCATCAGGGTTATAACTTTGTAAGTTATTCACCACAGTTATATGCTCATCTGAAGTACCTGTAAATATAAAATATTTCTATGACTGTATAATTATATACATTACTTAGTTACTTAGTAATTTACTTTTAATGTTCTACATTTCTGTCAACCAAAACAACGAATGTTGAAATGATTTAGCAGTAGAACTCATTTTACCTGTCATCATTAAACAATGAAAGAACCCTCCCTTTAAGGGGAGATTTCAGAGTCTCATGAAAGACTTTTATTAAACAGTGTAAGAAACCCAGATTGCATTTTACTGACAAGTTATATGTAGGTATTGCCATTGAATATGGAGTATCTAATAAACCATAGAGCCATACTGTACTTTATATTGGAGGTGCATGTACATTAACATACCAGGCGGAGTATCTATGATCAAATAATCCAGTTCACCCCAGCAAACATCTGTAATAAACTGTTTTATCATGGCTTGACAGAAAAACATAAAAAAAACATAATTACAGTAATAAACAAAGTAATTTATAGTCCTCATTGGTAGTCATACAGCAGAATAAATACTCACAGTTTTTCTTTGGGCCACGCCACACAACAGCATCATCTCTACTTGACAGCAAGAAACCAATGGACATTACTCCTAGTCTCTGGTCAGAACTGGTGTACACTGGTACCCACCTAGAAACAATTTTGTTTATTATTTGTTATATATATATATATATATATAAACAGAGTATACTTCATCATGATTAATACCATCAAGCCTCCTGATGGCCAGGGCTCATCCCCTTCACAGAGTATAATTATCTGGCATTAGCTGGATGGCAGAGACATCAGTCTTTATGCCAGAGTTACAAACAATAATATGAAAAAAGTTTGAAGGACCAGACAGTCTTGCTATGTGTTGCATGGTAATGTTATAGCAGCATTTGCTCCTTAATTGTCTTCAACCCTTAATATCAGGCCAATAAATCAGCTTAAAATTAGATTTCTCCCTGACTGACCCCTTTCTGTTTGCATAGGTCCCCTATGATTTTTATCTTTGCTAATGCCAGATGACTTTCCTCATCACAGAAAGACCTCTGGGTAGAAATGAGTTTGGCCCATCTGCATTAATTACTTTTTGTCGATATGAAAAGTCTTCTTTTATTTTACTCAGCTAAATATGGTACTGGTAATGAACTAAATATAAATCCAAAGTTCTCATATGGTATTTAGGTAGATTTCTAACTGATGTTGTGAAACTCATTAATAACTCATAAGGAAAATTCAAAAGAAATTAATGTTTAATCAGTGCATATAAATGTGATACAACCACTAGTGGATATATCAGATTCACATATCATTTCTGTCTCAACTTTCCAACATTCAAAAAGAGCTATTTTTTGAGTTAAAATAACTTCAAAGTCTTTGTTTCACAAGCACTTTACAATATTCGCGTCAGTGTTGTATTAGACGTACAATCACTTGCCTTCAGCTCATGCTTGTAAATCCAATATGACACTGCCACTATGTATGTATGTATGTATGTATGCTACTATGTATGATACATGTACAATTTGAACAGTCTAGTTTTAGATTAAGGTTAAAGGTTGCATTGCTAAAGTGTAATTCTGCTTTAAAATAAGCAACAACAAATATTTTATAAATACCCATCTGAACATTGATGTACATTGGAACCTTCAAGCTTCATCATTCTTGGAATACTTGGTCCACAGAGGTCAACATCTAACAATCCAACCTAATTACAAATTCAAATAATCACTAACATTTGAATCATTAATTTCCCCTAACTACAATCAGTCTATCAGTATACTGATTCAGTTAATATCTCTTGAAATTCTAATTATTAGAAATGATGTTTATGGGAATTATATGATTACACGATATAGTTGGTAATGAAGAAATAAAATGCCATTAGCACAGCCAGTATTGGGTGTACCTGACGATTGGTTGGCAAGCTAACAATAAGATGCAAGTTTAGTGAAACTCAATTTGTGAGCTAACATCAAAATCTGAGCCGTAAGTCATGTATAACATTCATTTAACTTATATTCTTTATAGCATAGTTCTACAATCTAACCTTCATTCCTTTCTTGTATAGAGAGCAAGCCAGCTGAGACGACACACTGCTCTTACCCACACCTCCTTTACCAGATAGAACCAGCAATACATGTTTTACCGACTTAAGGACATCTTTACCTAATAAAGTATTAGACAAACGTACGTATTTTACCAAACAGCGAGTAACCGATTAGACATCTTTCGTAATTCATTGTTATAACTAACATTAACCTTCTGGACTGTCCGCCATCTTGTTTTCTCGTGAATTCCCGCGAGTCGCGCGCGCGAATCTAGTGGTCAGTTTCTCCATTCTCAAGTTCTGGCAGTTTCCCAACCCTTTTGATTGTGTACCTATAATATATTTTCCGTTTTTCGGCGTATTCAGTTTTTTCCTCTATTCACTCTCTGCATAAGCTCACCTCCTGCTGCGATGAAGTGGTCAACACCTGGCACAATCAATTACAAACTTATAAGGCCTAAGCTTATCGATTTTTTACGACTCAAAATTAAATGTCATCGGGGAAAATGCTTTGTGTCAACATTTGTTCGTTGTAATCCTACATACATTAATGTATACATCCATTCGGAACCACTTCGCAAGTTAAATTTATTGTCTTAAGTTGAGTCAGATATGGTTTCCTTCCTTTTATCATAAATTTTTACAAGTAAAATTAAGTTTCTAAGCGACGAAATTATTTAGTTTTGTTCTATATGCTAATTTTGATGTGCTTTTTAATCTTTGAGCTATGACGAAAGATGAAGGCACTAGAACAAGTTCGTTCAAAGTTTATTTTAGTAATATCATGTTAATAACGGAGAAGAGTTCTGAGAATATAGAATTTTTAGAAACGTTATCTTCCTTAACACCTGACGCGATAAACGAAACAGCAGGTTGCTACTGATGTCGTAATTATATTCAAGCATGTATTCATTATACTTCAATTTTGCAGATGAAAACGGTAGAAGGTTCAACGAACGAAGACGAAGTTGAGTAGTAACGCCTTTAAGAGGCGAGGTTGGATAAATTTGTTAGTGGCTGTTTTACAACGATAAATTAATCAAGAAAAACATTTCATGGCAAATCCACCTTGGGGGACTTACCGTGAATACTTGGGCAAGCGTACTCAAAATAACTTCGGGTAAATATATCATTATAAACTGATCTACTAGCATGATAAACTTGATGGGGCAACAGTCACGACCTTTATAATTTTGGTTTTAAACTTTGAGTTGCTTCGACGGTCAACAAGAAATAATTTACTAATATAAATTGCTTGAACTGAATACAGATGAAAGAACATGAATTTTATATCAGTGTCAAGTTGATGTCATGAAGACGGCATTGCCTTTTGACGTTTTGCTGTGTATTTGCCAAAGCTATTCAAAAAAGGCCGTTTCTTATGTGTGACCAAAATTTCTAAATGAAGAGTGTAACAAAAGAAATAACTTTTCAAGGTATTTTTTTGTACTTGCAAAGACGAATATAACTTTTTGAAAACACAACCGTTTCAATCCCTAAAATCTCCGCCCGTTATTATGCCGGTTATTGCATTCCCCACGTGGTTAAAACATGACGAATTAAGTTAATTTTGGGACCTACTCCAGTTAAGGTATGAATAGAATTGTGTTTCCTTTACTCTGTTTTGAGGTATTGATTGGCGAGAGCAAAAAATTTGTATGTCTAGTCAAGACACACAGAACGAAAAGAATAATTTGTTCTGTCAGGAAAAAGAAATTAATGACGCAATGAGTGCTGGGATACCGTTACTAAGGTGCAAGGCAAACAAAATGGACGACTGCAGCTGGCAGCTGCGATCTTCACCAAAAATGTGGTTATATTTTTAAAAGTTGAACCGGTTTTTATTAGTATTAACCGCTTATGATGTGGCGACAATATGAAAAGGATATTAAGGCATTGCCGGCAGTTGCAAGGTAAAATTTTCTTGCAAAAATTTGGCTGGAGTTTTGGCTGAGTTATTTCTGTCGATTTCTTGTTGGAGCTGCTAGATGAAACGTCATGGGATTTTTTTTTAAATTCTTGGTCTTTGCGTACTTCTCCAAATATACTTTCTCCAAATATTTATAAATACTCTGTGAAATGGATAAAACGATAAGAGGGGTAACCTACTGTCATACATTTTGCCTTTATGTACGATTGTCTGACATTCATTTTGTTCCTAACTGCGTAGGTGTTATCTCTACTGAAACCCAGTTTTGTCAGTTTTTTCATACACTATGGTTTTGTGTGATATTTTAGACTGTCTGATCAACAAGCCCCATCCACGTTGCCTGCAATAGCCAACATTGCATACCATGATAACGGCAAGGTGAGAGACTTGGAAGGAAGGGTGAAGCTTAGTGAGCAATCCAACAGAGTACTCCTTGAGGAGTTGATGAAATTGCAACAAGACTTAAAAGTTGCATTACGACAGAATGAAGAAATGGTTCTTAAAGAACGTCAAGAAAGGTTGGCCATTAA
>JBAHVQ010000482.1:352865-365406 GCA_036872915.1 Nanipora kamurai | reverse complement strand
TATGGAAGCTGGATAAAAATTAGCCCACTTTTTAAAGTTTGGACTTGCTATACTTGTCAGTGATATATGAGAACAAAATGTTGGCAAATAAATATATATGGACAGGTTTTTTGTCTTGGAGGTTCTATATTGGATTTTGTGTAACCTGGATATTCACTATGGCTATGGTATATTCAGTTTTTTGGTCTCTTCTTGGTTGATGTAATGTAGTTTTCTTTCTTGTCACAAGACAGCTTGATTCAGACATCAGCCACAAAGATACAGAACTTCTGGTACCCAAGGTATGAGTTGCCTCATAGACTGCTACAATTGTATCCAATTGTTTTGGTTTTTGCACCTCCTTTTTCCCCCTGTCAACATTGTAAGTTTTCAGTAAATGTTTTGTAGTATGTTTATTTATGCCAGACAAATCTTTATCAGCTCAAAGGGGCAAGGGCACACTTACATTTTTTACTCTGACTAATGCTAAATGAAAAGGTTAAAGATTATACTTTTACAGAACAAGCACACAGACATTCAATTTTGAAGTTATTTGTATTTTCAAATCAATTTAAAAGAATGAAACTGAACTTAGTTTAAGGATAACCTTGATCTACGTACTCTCTACACAAAGTATACATGTACAAAATTCTAGTGGCTGTTAAACAGTTAAACGAATGATTGTGAATATTATTGTGATGTTATATAATTTTGATGTAAGTCTTATAAAAGCTATCTCTATTTCATACACAACTGTTGGTCTGTGGTTTTGTGTGGAATAATGGAACTAAGGGATGACATTTAAGCTACATAAAATTACTTTCAAAGATTTAAATTCTAGTTTTCTCAAACATTTGTGTCAGCAGTGTAGACATAGTGACTTCTCCCTCCAGTTTGGATTGGACACGTACAAAATAATGGTATCCTTTGTTGCAAACCTGACGCAGTACTGGCAAACGCAGTAATATCTTTGCAAATCTTCCTGCTTGTTTCTGTTCAGTGTATTCTTTCAGTGTCTCCATGATTGATTGCCTTTGTTTTTCGACACTTTCTCGATTTAATAAGCCTTCCGAGTCTGAAAAGGAAAATAATCAGTAAAGTTCATGACTGCCTCCCCTTGACTGGTAAATGCACATGCCTTGAGCCAAGGTAAAAGTTAAAAAGGTTGTTTGTAAAGAGGCAATGGCTTGTTTTGCTCAAGTGAAAATGCAATCAAAAGAAAAGTTACAGTAAGTAATGAGTAACTGAGTTTTATTGATTACAAAAGTGTTTAAATATCTCATCATGTCTAAAACCTCCTTACTCTATCTTGTCTTGCCATGGCAACAAAAAAGCTCAGACTGTGCTTATGTGCCTGAAATTCTTACTTGAAGCAGGTAGCCATTTTTTTATTTCATATATCAATTAACCCATTGAGGGGCAAGGCTGCACTTTAGCATTTTACTTTTACAAAGGCAGGCAATTTTACTTGTCATAGGGAGACACCCTGAATGTTAAAGAATTAAACAAGGCAATCTGAAACTGACATAAGAGTTACTAAAAATCAGTAATGTAATTCATTTTTGAATTGAAAAATTTTGTTTTCCATGCAAAAGCTTCTTATTGAAATTAGAAAACTACAAACATTCAAATCATTGAAATATATGACAAAAACTTGAGAATATGTCTACCAGACCAATATACAAGAAAACACATCAACAGTGTATTGTATGAACCTGATTAAGCAATTAAAGGACAAGGGTGAAAATACGTTATTGGCCAATTAATTGAGTTTCAGCTAGTTGAAGTGAAGAAAACTATCAAAATAGCTTAGGAACTTTAACTGGGAGTGAGACAAAAGTTAAAAAATAACTTTCGAATCTTTACAACCAAATGTTTGAAAGTTGAAACCCTTGGTTTCATGCAACCCACCTTCCACTTAGCCATTTTGCTTAGCCAACAGTGTTTTTTCCAAAAAACATTTCATTGACTTGAAGGTTCATATATTTTTCCCTCCCCAAATTTCAACATAGAGTTTTAAATGGCAAGTTGTGAAGTGGAAAATAAAACATTACTCCCCAAATAAAGAAATATATTCATGACTAGCAAGCTCATTTTATTTTGATTATCTAATGATCACTTCTAGCAACTACCTACTTTACTGGTAATAATTAAATTTGCTTACTTTAATAAAGCTTGCTGGGTTGGACAAACATAATGGTAAATATGATGAATGATTATACACATAACACCATCTTAACTGCCACCTAAAAATATCTTTGTATTTGCCAAATACCTACCGTTATTAAACAACAGAATTGCATTCAAGCAAGCAAATTCGTTTTTATCAATGTTGAGTGACCTAAGTCGCTGAACAACATCAAGGATTCCATCGACCAGCTCCTCACTCAAGAAAATATATGCCTGCTCTCTTTTCAACACTGTTGGTTCATTCATGTAAAGGCTATCTTCATATGGCAGTGATCGATAAATGGTACGGAAAACCATCAGTTCCAGAGCAGATGATGATAGCAACATGATTTTGTCTTCTTTGCGCAAAGAAGAAAAGCCAGGAACTTCCTTTGCCCAGTCAACAATAAGCTTCAATTCAATAGAAATGCCATTTGATAAACGGGTCAAAGGGATGTTAATATTGCTTTCAAGATCCTGTAATGGAGGCCTCAGAAGATATTCTCCAGGAGGTATAATGGCAGGTGAGGCATTCAGTAATTGTTGTAGAATCGTATTCTTGAACTTGGGACTGTCACTAGCTTCATTTGCTTGACTATCAGCCTCTTTCACAGAATCTTTGGATTCTTGGCTATCCTGACTCTCAGAAACATCCTCAGCAGTTTTAAGGGGATAAAAGGATCGTCCGCCTCTTTGACGGTCACCTCTCACACCTAAAAAAATTAATACTTGGTCAACTCATTTACCAGTAAGAGTGAGTTTTAAGAATAGAGAATTAACCTTTACTATCCCAGCTTTTTTTTTCAAGAAGTTGCTCCCTAGATTGTTTTCAATTGTTTAAAGTCAAAAACTACCCACATAAATTTTTTGTCCTTTATTGTTCTGATAAAGAATTTATGCACACAAAGGTCGCTTCAAAAAGTACATAACATACGGTTTGGATGCTAATGCTGTTAATTAGTTATCCAATAAATGCATCTGAGAGTTTATGTTTATGGACTATTTTGGGAATACAATGCATTTAAGTCAAGAAAATTGAAGGAAGAAGTGCACATAAATTAGGACGGATGATCCTGTATTTGAATTAACGAGCATTGATTAAACAATAACTTCTTTTGTTTTACTTTTATGAATTATTACTGAGTTGGGTAAATTTAAATACCCTTACTAAGATGAAAATGCAATATTTCAAATACCCAGACAGAGAATGACGATAGCAGTACGGACGTTTCCAGCAAACAAATTTTCACACTAATTTCAACAAAAAATACCAAAATTCCAAGCTTCTGAAAAAAAACATACGTAACATAAAATACCATAGCACCAAAATGAAATTCAAAAATGAATTCCGAGAAAAAAAAAAAGAAAAAGGTGAAATTTTAATTCAACGGCACACTGATTGCACAGCGAAATTGTGTAATTTTGTTTGTAACGAAGTGTGTCACGACCGTAGGTTCGCTTTTTCCGGAGACAAAACAACAGACCCGTGGTGGAAGCGGAAACGTTAAAGTATATCTATTTTATTTTGTATCCTGTGATTGTGTGTACATGACAAAATCGAAAACACTTAAAGCGTTCTTCCTGTGAACACGCTTCTTTCTAAATTACCCACAGCTACTGCTACTCCATCCACTAGCCGCAGTCCTCAAACTGACCATGTTAAGGTTTAAATTTCACGTTTAAATCGATTGCGTGTCATTACAATTTTCAGTAAGAAATTCGAGTGGACTACAGGTTCGTTGGCAGGCCAAATCAAAGGGCATACTTTCGTATTTTATATCAAGATAAAACTCCATTGTATTTCCTTAAACAAGAAAGTATTTCGAGCTACAATGGAAACATTCGAAACAAAGTTACAACTTACATTGTTGCAAGTTTAACAATAAACAAGTAAATATATTTTGACCTTTGATGCTCTGAAATGAACAAACAACGTATGCTTTAGTAAATAAACCAAATGCTTTCAATGGGTTGCTTCCATGACAGGTGTTAAACGAAAAACCTTTGAAAGGATCGTTGGACGGCGAACTACAAACTTGCGTAAACTTACCTCCGAATACCATGCCAACACTTAAACATTTCTTCAATCGACAAGCTTGGCATTTCGCTCGGGTTTCTTGCGTTACTTCACAGTTTCCGTCTCCCTGGCATTTGTACTTATCGCTCAGGCTTTTCTGGACTGTTCGTTTAAAAAAACTCTTACAACCTTCGCAAGCGTAACATCCGTAATGATAGCCAGTTGACTGGGCGCCGCAAACAGCACAGACATCTTCAGCTTCGTTGTTTGACATTCCTTCGAGGTTAGAAAGAACGATGTTGTTTCCCACGAGAGGATCGAGGGAGTAAAAAGTGGCTGAAGAAACTGTATCCTTGCTCGAAACGTAGTGAGTAGTGAGAACAACCTTTTATATGTCTGTATCTCAGCGAGGTAAAGCGTTGAATACCTTGACTGAACTTGGCTGCATGTGAAGAAATAGTGATCCTGTCTGTTTACGTATTTCCTCTTCGGTCATACTTCTAAAGTGCAAGTGCATATCCTGAGTGCTCGAGTGGCCTTCTGAATTGTCGGACACCAACCGAGATTGTCCAGATGACTAATCCAATAATTAAAGGCTGGGCTTTGCTAATTTCTTTTGGACTTTGGACACCAGTTCCAGTTTTGATACAATTATGTTTAAGCATAAATAAAACATAAAATAAATACTCGATAATTTAATAAACAATTGATAATTATCGCGTATTATTGTTGCCAGGTTTTGTATTGTCACTGAAGAACCCTTCAATTGAACTTATCATTGAAAAATATTAAATATTGACATAATTAATATAAATAAAGTAAATAGTTTTAACCAGAGTATCTTTAGATGTTTTTCAGTATAAGTGATCCAGGATCATAGTGCAGTCCCAGGCAGATCTGAAGGGGGGGAGAACATGCTTTGTCCCAGGCACTGGACTGTTTTCTTCCCCTGTTTTGACACATCTGAGGATCTGCACAGGGGGTATGATTTTCCCTACTATCTTTTATCCTTCCCCAAACTCCCCCACTCTGTAGTGTAGTACCACTTAAAATATGCCACCTGATAACAGACTGACTTCGTACTGATAACACTGACAACAAGTGTAAACACTTGCCCACCATTGACTTAATAAACCA
The DNA here is from genome assembly GCA_036872915.1 of Nanipora kamurai. NCBI lineage: Eukaryota > Metazoa > Cnidaria > Anthozoa > Scleralcyonacea > Helioporidae > Nanipora > Nanipora kamurai. The sequence goes on along the minus strand of JBAHVQ010000482.1, from coordinate 360,104 downwards.
AAGACATGGATAAGTAGGGCTTACAGATATTTTTCATTGTGAGGAGGAGTACAGATAAAACTTTGATAACAACTATCAGTACCACCTATAACTGTAACCAAAGCTACACTTCTAATACTGTCAAAAAATGTCAACCAGCATCCAATATCATAATTGTTGCAGCTGTTTTCACCCTGCTTTCTGTGCTAAATTTATCGCAGTAGCCAATGTTGACAGCAATGTTGCTACTGCTTTTACCATGGTTTCATTGAAATAGAGTTATTCTAATATTGCTGCTGGAATTGAAACTGTTGATAGCTTTCTCAGATTCAGCAGTACTTTTGTTGTTTCCACTGTCGTTTTGCTCCTTTTTTAACACTGTCAGGGTTAATGGTCATGGTCTACATTAATCCTATTATTACTATTGTCTCTGTTGTTACATTATTGTAATTGTCTATTGTAGATACTGATATTGTGACTGTCTATTTTTAATGCTATTGATTTCATAGTCTTTCATGACACTGTTACTTTTATTTTCTTTGCTCCTGACACTCTTACTGACCATGTTGTTACAGCTAATATTGCTGATGTGATGGGAGAGATGGCTTATTTGCTATAAGGGCAGATGCCTGCCAAAAATATCCAGGATAATGGCAGAATGTCAAAAATAACCTTTTCTATTTCTGGAGTGATGTTGGTAAAAATTAACTCAAAGAGAGTTAGAAGTACCCCAAAACCTTTTCATCATGAAAAGCTTAGCTGCCTTATCGGCATTTCATATTGAAATAATTTTGAGCATGTTCTTTTGTCAGGAAAACCAATATGACCATCATGCCACTTGCTATTTGAATCACTGGAGATTAGTTAAATTGCCCTATACCTTGCTTTGACTTCGCACTTCAGTTGATAGTAATAGATCACCTTTTACATACAGGTAGTGAGTGAAGCCCAATTTTAATAAGCAGCAGGTTTTACAAGGGGGATAGGACATTGCCTCATATCCAAACATTTGGCCTGTTTGACATAGTACTATTCATCACAACTTTTGCATTTTCATGAGTTAAAGTTTTAGCCCCTGACCTTTACTTCCCTTTCAACTGCCCTCCCCCTTAAATTGAGATTAGCCACTGGTTTGAAGGTTCATTGTTGGTTGGTGACTACAAAAAGTTATTCAAAAGGAGCCATCCTTTTAGGATGAACCTCACGAGAAGAGATTAAGCCATTAGCTAGCCCTCGTCTTCATATTCCAAATTATACCTCTTACACCGACCCAACTGTAAAAGAATATGGCTTCTGGGTCAATAATAATATAATATTTGCTCCATTCAAAACAGCCGTGGGTCCCTTCTTGCGTGGAACGTGGATGGACCCGAATGCTGAGAGTATTCCACGCAAATCCCCCACACTGTTCATTCATTTTATTCTAGCAATAACCGTAGTGGCAAAGGAATGGAGACACACGAGATTGTGAGAGCTTTGTACTCTTATGTCAGTCACACGGGCATGAAATTTGAAGCTGGTCAACTTATCAATGTGTTTGAAAAAGGTGAAGATGGATGGTGGTGGGGCGAAGTCCAAAACTCGCAAATTGAAGGATGGTTTCCAGCAACCTATGTCTCGTCCCTTAATCAGGTAAAAAAAAGAACATCCAAACCGCATCGCTACTTGTCATTTCCTTATTAAATTTGATTAGATGAAAATAAGGAGCATTTCCCGCAGGTAGTGCTAAGATTTAGCTCTTGTATGATGAATATATATTTGCTAATGTCGCGTTCAAATAGAAGTACAATGTTTTGACTAACTCCTAGTCAGCTTTATGATTAATACCACTTGCTGTTAGTAATATGTGAAGGTGAGTTTGCGGTTGACAAAAATATGGCTAAGATTGTAAAGGATCAGAACTGAGGTAATTTGTGGTCTTAATGCGTTGAATCAGGAGTGCCAAATGTCTGCGGTGTAAACTGCAGTATCGAGATGTAACTTTTGCTGCTTGTAACGATTGCGTGCCCCATTTCGAGGTATAGCAGCGGCGATACATTTTTTGGCGAGACAAATGAAATTTTAGAACTGGTTACATTTCTATCCAAGATGAAACCAGTCAAAAGAAGCTGATTTTTTGCTTGGTTTTAAGGATTTATCGGAATGCGCTTTCAAGTTTGAATATTTTTAGCGCTGCCGCTCCAGTTAATTCATTTCTTCAGCGTTTTGTCTGAAATCAAATGTTCAACTGCTCAATGCTCAATTAACCTGCCGTTATAGAACACAATGTAATATTCATAAAGGTTTAAATCGTTAACATAAAAGTAGATTTTCATTGTTCTTAATATAACCAGGCCATTACTTTGATTGTTGTCTTAAAATGATCAAAGACAGGCTAATTTAATCCGTTTTATTAAGTTGTTTTTGTAGGTAGATCTGCAGCTTTCATTATTCATGCATCAACGGCGAACTGCTTATAACATACCTCCGCACTTCTCTTAGTTTCCCATGACGACCTCTTCATTCGAAAGACAGCCTTTTTGTACTTTGACATAATTTTCTTTGTACTTGTTGCAAATCTGAACTGTGTAGATTGTCAGGTGCATTATAAGTTTCAGAACAAACTATTGTACATATTTAATATAAGGATAGCTTGTGTGACAGATTAATCAGTTAAACTCTCTCGCTTTTTTCAGAAAGGTGTGACGGGAATCAATCTACCTCCCAACTGGTCAGCTTTTCAGACAGAGGAAGGAAAAACATATTATGTTAACTCCGTTACTCAAGGTTAAGATCAGCTTAATGTTTGTTCTTTTTAAATAGAAATCAAAGTTGTATGCAAATGTTTCTTTGATTTTATCTTTTAGAAACGACGTGGTATTTTCCATCAAATAATAATACCCCCAAATCACAGGAAGGTAAGGAAGCCTGGTTGATGATTTCCTGAAATTGATTGCATAAACACTTATGATCAAGTGTCAGAAGTACTCATGTGACTATTATGTTCACTTACACAACATATCACATCAACTAAATTAGTACAGTAGATGACAATTAATGAAGACTAGCTCAATTAGCAATACATTATGTCACTACCGTAACTAGCCGACAATTTCAAGAAGTATAAAACAAAACACAACCGAAAAACTAACATCTTGTAAAATCCAAGATTTGGATTGAAGACAAGACAAAAAAGTTTAATGGTAATATTTCATCTTTATTTCAAAGATGTTGTCAGACCAATTTAGATTTTACAAGATGTTAGTTTTCAGGTTGTGTTTTGTTTTATGTCACTACCTTTTCAAACCAGTGCACATCAGTAACCAATGTTCTACCATCTAAGTCTGCATACCTCCACTGTAAGAGGATCATACTGGCAATCAGAGCATTATAAATTCAGTTATCCTCTCCTGCTTAAACTTCCTTTTTGGGTATTCAAACTTGAGAAGCACAAACACACATCTGTTGTTACAATGACCATTTTTTGAACTGTTTAATTACCCTTTAGTTGAACTAATTGTGACAGGAATAAAAAGGAAATGATTTTTATTTTCAACATGGCAAGTGAAGTAAAACACCAAGACTTTTGAGCACTAAATTTGAATGAACCTGCTGGATTACCTTTATATAATTGTTCAAAACTCTTAATCACCATTTGGTTACCCACGACATGTGTCAAATATTTAAATTTAACAATGTACTGAAACTAGTGAGCTAATTATTACAAGTAGGACATAAACAAATAGACTTGGCAAAACTCTTCACTCATTATTATGTTCAATGTCCATTAATCATAAATTTTGAAATCTCTAGAAAATAGCTGGCTCCAACGTGACTTTATTATGCTGTTTAGCAATTGTAATCAACAAACTAATTACACTGTTAATAATTCTAGTTTACATAGGAAGTTAATTAAGCTATTTACTAAATCTGTCTAACAAGTTACTGGCAGTAATCACACTGTTAACAGCCATTACAGTCAAACTGGCTGTTGATGTTTTGTTTTTGTTTTTCATTCATGTGGAATTAGTTATTTTAATATCTCTGTACAGGCAAATACACATTCTTGACTCTATAATTAGGATATATAGTAATCATGTGCATTGGAAGAATTAGGTACCTTTTAAATAGCTACCATACTTCTCATGAAAACCTTCGGAAGTGATGCAGTTTTTCCAGTAGAAGTTTTTTTTTTTCAAGACATTTTTTTTAAACATACATAAAAATTATAGCCATTAAAAGTATTCAAAATGTTTCATTGAAGGACCCCCACCTGCAAAGAAACCTGAGAAAGATGAAAAAACCAAAAGTTTAAGAAAGGTACATGAAATTTTGATCATTAGTTGACATCACAAGTTGTCCTTGCTATTACAATATTCATTCATAAATGCATAGGATATGTATTTAACATGTGTAACATTTCTGTAAGTGTCTTGACAACTAGCAAATGTCACTTACTGTAGTAACCCCAATGACCATCATAACCTTTGCAAATTTTTTTCTGGTCTGTTTTGAACACTGAAAGAAATGGTCATCACAGCCTCACATGTTCAACCCCTTGACTGCCAGATGTCTCCTTTCAACTCTTTAATGTTTTGAGCAGTAAACCCAGTGTCCTGTATGTCGGGCACTTACAACAAAAGAACAAATGAGAAAACAAAGCAAAAACAGAGAGAACAAATGAAAAAAATGTAGGCATTAACCCACTGTTAACTGGGGTCTCCCTTCGACAAATAAAATTGTCTGGCATTAGACAGAGTAAAACAATAAAAGAGACTGGTTTTTGGCAGCCAGGTAAACAAAATGTTAAATGGTTAATAACTAAAATTGTGTGGCATTAGACAGAGTAAAACAACAAAAGAGACTGGTTTTTGGCAGTCAGGTAAACAAAAAGTTGAAGGGTTAATAACTAAAATTGTGCGGCATTAGCAAGAGTGAAATGTGTCCTCAAGTGTGCCCAGCAAAGGGTTAAACCCCAGTGAACAAAGTTCTGGTGTTTGAAGGCTAAGTAAGTGCTCTTTATCTATACTAGATAACCCTATCAACTACCTTAGCTGTTCTCTCTAGAGGTCCAGTATGGGCCACCCCCATGGGTCAAGTTTTACTACAGGAGGAAACTGGAATACCCAGAGAAACCTTTGGTACTTGGTAAAGTCAAACTGGAAAAGACTCTTCTCACAAATGACCAAGGTTACATTAATTTTCCTTCACAGGACCACAGAATACCTGATCACAGAGGTGGTATAGCTCTGAAATCTGCCAGTGTTGATCAATTATTTATAAATATAATTTGTATTCACTTCTTCCACCTTTTGTTATTTTTAGAAACCGAGTTTTACAAAAAGGCCAACAACAGTGGTTGTAAGTGTTCTAAGAAATGAAATGGAGCTAAAAATTGCTCACTCAGTAATTTTCATTTGTTTTACCTCCCAAAGAGAAACTTCATGACATTTCCACACCCAGATGCCAAACATGGACAAACTCTGTATAACCCGGGACAATATAGCTACTGTGATTACTTCTGGGTATGTTGATGTCAGAACCACAAATTAGAATATAATTACTGTTTATTGCAAATGGTGGTAATTCATTGATAACAGGTAAAAATTTATGATATTTTGATCTAGGATGACAGAGAATTTCTTACTGGATTAGATATTCTTATAGGAAGAAATACATTTGGTAAATCAGTTTGCAAAGAGATGGCTGAATTTGTTAGGGAACGGTAGGAATTGTAATTTTTTAGCAAGTTAATTTTTTACTTCATTATACTCAAAGTCTTCTTCCTCATGCCTTTCATGTATCCCTGTCTACCAGCTTCATCTATTCCTTCCTTCCTTTATTTCTTCATTCCCCCATCCATCTGCCCTTTCTGTCTGTTGGTCTTTCCTTCCTTCCATCTGTCCATCCCTCCTTCCTTTGTTTGTTCATTTGTTCATTTGTTTGTTTGTTCGTTCATTTATTCCTTCCTTTGTTTGTTCCTTCCTTCCTTCCTTCCATCTGTCCATCCTTCCTTCCACCTGTCCATCCTTTTTTTCTTTCAGCACTCTTTCATTCCTTCCATCATTCCATCCTTCCTTCCTTCCCTCAGTGGCCTCTTGATGTAACTCACATTAACCTGACATCAGTCATCTTCATGTCTCTCAAGTTTTTTCACCTATTGACACTGTTTCACAGAGCAATGATTGAAGATGTTTATGCCAAAAGCTTGGCGAAACTAGCTGCATCAGTTTTAGGAGATCAAGAAGAAGGGTGAGGGCACAGAACAGTGTACTTGAGCTGCCTTTGCTCATTTTACCATTGAATTTATTCTGATTTATTTATTTATTATCACATATGTTATTTTTTCCCTGACTGTGTTTAGTACTCTCGGAAAAGCTTGGAGACAACTGAAGTCCAAACTACAAGATGAAGCCAATGCTCATCAAGCTTTTTCCACCAAGGTAACCACTTATGAACCATGTCGATACATAGAAACTGACCTTGAGATAAAAGGAAGTGGTGTACATGGTGTGGGTGAAGGTTACAGCAGCAATTATCTAATCAGCACTTAACTGTAATTAGTCTTGTTAGGCTATTACTTATTTCATTATATGCAATCTAGCTTTATTTACCAAGTTCCTCACAGAACATATTTTTTAGCTCGTTAATAAAGTCTACAAACCGTTGCAAACAAAAGTAGTTGAAGAACAAAAAGCTGACAAAAAGAGGGTAAGCTAAATCATTGGCATTTGGAGATAAGGTTCTTATAGCGTTCTTCTTCAATTCACTGATTACATGACATACCAGTGTATTTCTGTAAAAATCAGGCTGAGTGCTCTTTTGAGGATTTTGCCAGTTGTCAGAAAGCGTAACTTATTGGTGACAGAGGGTTTTCCGTTTGAAAAGTAAAATCGTCTGGCGTTTACCAGAGTAAAATACCAAAGTCTGCATCGGAATGTGGGTACCGATTCCGTTACCAAGGAGATAGGCCTTGATAAATACCCACAATACATCTCGTTCTACACACAAAGCCTCAACGTCATACTTTTTTATTCGAGCAAAAAAATAGCAAAAATGATAGCTCGGAACAAATAGTAAAATTAAATAGAATTCAAAAGAATGAAGTGCAGGCTGTGAATGTAGAATGATGCATTAGGGTAAATAAGGAATTGGTCCAAAACAAATCAGCATGGATCAACAATAAACGGTAGAATAAGCTGTCGTTTAGTTAAAAATATAATAACCCAGCAAACAAGTTTAAATAAAGCCATAATGGAACCATATCTTTAAAAAAGATTT
>JBAHVQ010000482.1:314304-336576 GCA_036872915.1 Nanipora kamurai | reverse complement strand
TAAAAACTAATTAATTAATAAAAACTAATTAATAAAAAATTATTAATTAGCTCAATTATTATGAAGTTATATGTGCGATGTTATTCTACGAAATCACTTGAAACTTTATACATTGGTTTAATTTATGAAATTTAACAGTTTCTAATTCAAATGTTGACATAGTAATGGATTAGTTCCCACTTTCCCCCCTAAACCCTTGTTGGCCTCAAGGGGTTTTCACCTTGACGAGTAAAATCGTTTGGCGTTGGCTTGGGTAAAATAATAAAAGACGAATATACTCCTCCTTCCTGGTCAAGGGGTTGAATGGCTTAAAATAGATTTGCTTTCAACCTGCCATCATAAAGCAAGGTATCGCTTGTTTTTCTTTTCCATAATTTGTCAACCTTCACAGAATACATCCAACGGTACACCCAGGTTCTAACCATTTACTTTACTATTTAACGTGTCGCCGTTCAAATTAATGAGTTAAACTTCCGTATAAAGTTCCAAGTCATTTTGTTGAATAAAACTGCTGATATAACTTATTTTCCAACTAATTAAAATAATGTGTCAGCAAAATGACGTCACTGGTTGTCTAATTTGGATATCAAATTGAAGGAGGTGTGATATAACCAAACTGTAGGTAGTGTTCTACCATTTTAAGAATTCTTTCCAATTGAGAAAAGAATGCCGAAGGTCTTCTTAGTTCATTTGAAGTAATTACCAGTTTCTCTGCCTTGCAATGTTTGTGTGTAACCGTTGTTACTGTTGTGGATGACGTACCAAAAAATTTAAATATTTTCTGGCTGGTGAACCCTGGAGGACTTAAAGGATTTTTAAGTCTACTTCAGATCCATCCATCGGACTGAGGGACCTCGAACTATCCCGAAAAGGGAGAACTATAATACGAAATCTGTACTAACTATTGACAGTCGAAGCAGTCCAGTGAGTCTAAAACATATACTAGGTAAATTCGGGTTCATACAATACGATTGTTTTACATTTTTCATGGCTTTTTTAAATGAGTCCGACCTATTCAAAAGAAATGTGTGGCCAGCTACAAAGCTTATTAATCGGAACGATTTTCGCCATAAAGCACAGCACAAATCAAGTTGACTGATCTTAAGATTTAGTGAATAAAGCGGGAGTCGCACCTTCACCGTGGCGTCTTCCGCGCCTTTATGAAGTAAAAGGGATAGTGAATGGCGCGCGTGCAGAAAAACCAAGTGGAATTTAGTCTCGTCGAAAATCCGTTATTTCAGTTTAAAGAGGATGGGGCTAAAAGGGAGGATTAGGGTGAAAAATCGTGGATGCAGAAATTCTGTTGAGAGATTTCAAAAGACGAGGATCTCCGGCCCAATGTTAGTTGTGCCAGAAGAACTACCAATGGTGAGCCTTGTTCTACAAAAGTTTGAAGATAGAATTTAAAAAACCCGCATCTTCCCACCTTATTATCCCAAGCTACCGCCATTGCTATCCCAAGAGGCTTCACGGGCTTATGGTTTCTGGGTACTGAGCATCGTAAAGGAAAGAACCATGGGTTTTGTAGGAATATTATACTTTTATTGAAATTTTACGCGGTTCGATTTGAAATAGGCGAAAATAGGAATGTTTACCTTCATCCAGTAGGTTCTTGTAGCGAAATAATGAAAAGAAAAGCGTTGAAATCCAGGTGATGGCTGACAAACGAAAGCTGCAAGGTATTAAAACATGGCGGCCAGTTTGGTCATACCATTTTGCTCCTCGTGTATTAAAGTTGTTTTGTGCGCGAGAGTTACTTTCTCCCGGTTGTGTGTTTTATAGCGGAGATCGACAGATGTCTGAAGAAAATAACTGAAGGCGTTGAGACGTTTGAAGACATTTGGCAAAAGGTATTAATTTTTTAAAGAGGAAGTTTGAGTGATTGTAATCGTGTATTGCAATAATTTTATACAAAAGGTCCATTATAATTGAGATTGATTATTGTACCTCGCATTGTAGTTTCGAGTGTACCTATACATTATATATTTTTTCTCTGCAGGTTCATAATGCCGCCAACGCAAACCAAAAGGAGAAGTACGAGGCGGATCTTAAAAAAGAAATTAAGAAATTACAGGTGACTAAAAAAGCAATCGAGGCAAACTTCCATCTTTCAGCTTATAATTCCAATAAGAGTTACTTCAATGCATGTCTTAATTATTATTTTAGCGACTTCGCGACCAGATTAAGACATGGATTGCGTCGAACGACATCAAGGACAAGCAAGTCCTTGTCGAGAAGCGGAAGCTAATAGAAACGGTGTGTGTACTTTATAGTAAATGAGGTGCTGATAGTGACAGATACTTATCTAGAGAGATGTACTTGTTTGAAGTTGTTAGCCAAGGTCACAAACATTGTTGATACATCTGTTATTTTGAGTTCTTTGCAAACTTATTAAGTCATCTTAATTTGTAAACAATAACACTCTAGTACGACAATTTAATGGTTGTTTTTTAATTTAATCTCGTCACTTGATCAGCAAATGGAAAGGTTTAAAGTAGTTGAGAGGGAGACAAAAACCAAAGCATATTCAAAAGAAGGTAAGTGAATATTTTCTTTTTATATGGGCTATTTTTAATGGATGTAGAAAATCTTATTTATAAGGCTATGTACTATAAATATTTATACAGTATGTGGGTTGTTGATTAGATTTGTTACAGCTGTATTATAAGGTATATATGTGACAGTCTGTATAAAGATAGTTCATTGCATGTATCTTACATAAATGTATGTTCATAAGCATGTATGTATGCCAGGGCTTGCAAATCCAACCAAGTTCTTGCATACAAAAGCTTATATAAATTGAATTTCAATTTTTTTTGCTCCAATGTTATCAGTGTACATGACAATTAACTATAAATTTACATCAGAAGTACGGCATCAAGACAAGTGAATAAGTTTGTTTTATTAACTGGGTAAAAGGAGAAAAATTAATTTTGATGCAGCTGCTATGCTAGTTAGCAGTTTTACCCTAACAATCTACCAAATGCCATTAATGTTGTAATGGCTATCCCATGAATCAAGTCAACTGAGTTTGAGGCCAAAAGTTAGAGGTGGTGGTGGGAAGTTATCGTTCACATTTCATAAAACCCTTGCACTTCTATGTTGGTCAGTCACTGGTTTGCACCCCATCAAGTTGAGAGAAAAATTTTCTAAGTTTGTAAACTTGATAATATGTACATGAGTATGTACATGAAGTATGATTACTGTGCCAAGTAACAATATATGATTATTAATCATTTAATCCAGGTCTTGGATTGGCAGCTAAAATAGATCCTGCTACAAGAGAAAAGGAGGAATTCCGTAACTGGCTAACAGTGAGTAATAATTCGAAGTTCTTCCAAACAGGTTTCACTGTAAAACATGTAAACATAATGTATAATTATGTATTTTTTATTATTTTAAATATGTGGATGGCTATGTGCTGTATTGTTGTACAGTTATATATTCCTTTCTTTTTCCACAGGAAGCTATTGATCGCCTCAATGTGCAGGTGTGTTAAAGTTATTTATATGTAGAGTGATTTCACAAATATAACAGCGAAATTTAAAACCTGCTGCTAAGGAAACATTGTGCTTCTTACCATTGACTCATCTTTACCTGATATTAAAAGTAATATTATAGTTGCCATAAATTATTAACAGCTTCTTTGTATTGCAGGTGGATCATTTTGAATCGGAATTAGAAGTCCTAAATTCAGGACCCAAAAAGAGGAAAGCAGACAGAGATGTAAGATTTGAGTTAAACTTCAAAACACATTAATTGAAAGTGAACAATAATATTCCAAATTTTATTTATACTAATCAAATGTTCAATTCATTTGACAAGGAATTTAACCCTTTGCTTTCTACAGTTATTTATCCATGTCAGCTAAATGCATTCATTCTTCATTTTAGTACAGACTGAAGTAGGTAAACAAAGGGTTAAAGTTTACTCTCCTTTTCAGCTTGCTTTTGAAACACTGAGGCATTTAAATTACTTCCAATACATCAAATTGTTCACAAATTTGAAAGATTCAGTGCAGACTTCAGCTGATTATGAAATCTATCTTGGAAAGGCTGGTGCACTGACTGTAATTAAACCCAAAATGAAGATCTAAAAGTGCTTCCACTTTACTAAAATGAATTTGTTAGGAAATTTTTGCTGATCAAACTCTGGAATGCCATGGACTTAAAAAAACTCTGAGCTGCAGATGGGACTTGAACCCACAACCATGAGTCCATGGCATTCTAGAATTTCATCAGCAAAAATTTCCTAATACTTTAATAATATTAAACTGCAAACTCAAATTTCAAATTAAGATGAATTTGTCAGACTTGCAATGGATATATTTTACCAAACCAAGCAAAGACTAGCTTCAATACACACTCAGTCAGACAAACTTTCTAACATATATTTGAAAGTCAGTCACCTTTTCAACTTCCTAAATTATATGATGTAGTTATTTTAAATACTAAAAGGGTTAGGGTTATTTTAAATACGCAATTATGGAAATATTATCTACGATGTAGTTCAAGCTAATTATGCTTACTAGAGTTTCAAAAGCAAGACCGAGAGTAAACAAATTTTTCATCTCGGTCAATGAGTCCGTCTGAGAATGACTTTTATGGTATTCTTTAAAATTACACCACGCGAAGGCTGATGAAGTATATTTAAATTGGTTTTGTTTTAGAAAACTGAAAGGGTAGAAGATTTAAATGGATTTATTTCAAGACATAAATATCATGTCAAACAACTAGAGGTAGTTTCTGGTTCAATAATTTTATGTTTAGTTGTATTATACTTTAGCTGTTCCTTTAGCCCATTCTGACATTTTTTCTATTTCATTCTGGTGTACAAAATATGATTTTCATGAGCAGTAGGAAAATGCCAGCTGACTCTTGACCAAGGTAGAAAGTTAAAAGTTTGGTATCTCAATGGTTTTCTCTCCCTGGTGGCCTTAGCTTGAGATGTTGGATTTTTTCAACATATGTTCAGCAGTTTACCAACCTTTAAAAATTTCACACATCCTAAAAACTAACCAGTTCCCACATGTTGGTGAAAGTTGATTGTCCAGTTTAGAGTAGTGTTAAACAAGGAACAAGTGCATATGTATCAGCTCTGCAGCTCAGTTATTTAATATTAAAAATACAGCAACAATCTTATAGGTTGGTGTTGGATACCGTATTGGCATTTCCTACTGTGAATAATAATAAAATATTTATTTATTTATTTACTAATATTTATACACAGTAGCATCCCAACCACAATTCTAAATAATCTATAAATACATGGTGAATTAAAAAAGTTCTAGCAAAATAAAAAAGTTGTTTTTTAGATGGCCATGTTTTAAAATTTATAAAAATAGGTAATGATATGTAAAACTACAATAAATTTTATCCATGAGGTTGAAATATTCATGACTTGTATGCATAATTTACTTCTTTCCTCTTGAAGAGTACTATTTGACAAAGTTCTTTAGCCTCTAAATTGACCTATGGCTGACAACTGATGAATGTAAAGCCTTCAATCAATGTGAAATTTCGAGTAATGTTTACTGTTAATGAACTCACTATGCTCTGACACACTAGAATGAATTCTAGGGGAAGTTGTCTCGTATGTGCTCATTCCGTGTTTAAGCAAGATGAGTTATGGTGTTAAATCATGTTTCAACTGCAGTCATCTTCAGTGTTAAATGAAGAGACTCTGAATATAACATGTAGAAAAATAGACCTTTTTTTCCCCTAAAACTTTTCATAGAGTTTAAAAATGTTTGTTTCAAGTCCAAAAAAGGAAACCAGCAAAAAATGCACCACATTGGGAAGGGTACTAGTGTTCTTTATGCAGGATATTAGTTTTAAAGTTTTAAACAAATTTGTGTAATTTCTTTGTTGTGAAAGTATTCAGGTAAATAAAATTTTATGTACCATGCTTGGTAGGGTAAAATTATTTCATTTTTAATACTGAATTATTATAATTTATTATAAAAGTTAAAATCTGCTTGTAATAAGCTTTCAACCAAAGTTTTTTAAACTCTATTTTTACTAGTTAATTCTTCGAATGCTTGATAATTCAACCATATCACCTGCTGATGTAAGTCAAATTAATTTTCTTTGGTTGTTGGTGGTAACTAATAGAAATGGATTTACTTTAACTCATTAAAGGACTAGTGTATACTTTGATGTTTTACTCTCGCTAATGCCAGATGATTTTACTCTTCACAGGGGGTGAGCCCTGGGCATCAAAGTTTTAAGAATCTCCTGTGCATTAAAAAGGGTAGTCTTTAATTTGTCACAAATAGATCATAGCTTGACAAAGGAAATGTAATAATGCTACTAAGAAATCTTACATATAACTGCCTCCCTTTTCTTAAGAAGTCTTGTGTAATTACATATTTAAAGTAAAAAGGTTATTTTGGATCTCTATTTTAGATGAAAAATTTGCAAGAAGACATGGAGTATTATATTGAAAATAGTACGGTAAGCACCTTAAGACCAGAGACTGGGTATGATAGTAGAATTGCCAATTTTTTTTCATGTAGATACCCACCTCAAGAAATCTAACCTTTTGCTTAACTACAGTTTATGACACCATTGTTGAATGCCCACATGTATACCATACATTTCCTGCTAAACTGCAGTTGGCAGTAATATCTCTTGAAGTCTCTTTCTTACTAAAATTAAGTTATATTTTAATTACAATATCTTGGAAAAATTGATTCACTGTGTTTTATGTTTTTTGGTTCAGGATCCTGACTTTGAAGAGAACATGTACATGTATGATGACCTTGAGTTAGAAGATATTGATATTGAAACAAGTGAGTATCTAAGTGTGGATTTCTCCAAAACTTAAAACTGTGAATACTTTAAGTCAAAGCCCACAACTATGGTCAACATATGGGATGTTAAGATTTCTGAAATTAACTTATAAAAGTCATCCCATCTAAATTTTCAAAACATTATGTTATAGTAAGATAAAAATTTGATAACTGGGCCTTTTTGTGGACAAATAAATTCATGCATTGTCCCACAGATTGTTTAAGCTATTTTCCACTGTTCATTATCAGACAGTGGAAAGTGGTGGTGGGAAAATGTGGGTTGTGTGTTGTGACATGAAATTTATCTATAAGTGACTTACACCACTATATTGTCATGTCCACTGTTTTCATGGGAAATCCAATGAGTTGCAACTAATTCAGCATGTTACATGTGTATGCTGTTGTAGATGTGTTAATGGTATAATCTAAAAGTCCCAGTCCTCCTTAAAGATAGCAGCCTGACTAGATTTTGATGTGTTTCTTGATAAAATAGCAGGGAAATTTGGTTCCAGAAAGGTCTTGATCACCTGGGCTGGTTGTATAATACTCTTAATCACAATTAAGTGAACTGTAAAGTGATTAAAATGCAGTTAAATGTTTATCCTTTGATCCTGATTAGCTGAAACTAAGCACTAATCTATAAAACTGACCCCCCTCAACTTTTTCTAAAAACTGAGTGCATCCTTCAATTTGTCTTTTTCAAATCTCTCAGCATTAATGTGCTGATTTTAAGGAGGTTCTTTTGGGTAATTTTCAATTGGAGACTGGTAACTAAATATGGCTGGGCACACATGCATAGATATTGGTCTTGTCAAATCTTTATTCTGTCATGACAGCACCTACCACATCACTACAAATGGGAAGTTTTCAGATGTTTGCTTTGGTGAATTTCTTTTAAACTTGGTAATTAGCATGTACAGAGTAAGCTCAACGACATATCTAATTTTCAAAATTATTCATAAGACAGAATTTTTTTATAATCCACTAAGTCTATTGCAAAAAATCTACCATGAAAACCTATCATGATATTTTAATACCTTATTCTTTAATGGAACATTTAACCTAATGCCAAGGTTCAGAAAGATTCACCAAAGATACAGTAATGTGTCTTAAATGCAGTAATCATGGAAATATGCTGATGTCCCAACACTATTATTACCATTTCAACAATTGAAAATTGCACAATAATCAACAAATATCTCATGTTTATCGTACTTCTTCTGCAGTTAGATACACAACTATTTTAAAGATAGAAATGCCCATAAATGGAGACTATACTAATTGCATCCTGTAAACATAGAAACTGTATAGAGCCACCTTAATTGTATTTCTTTGTTTTATTTTCATTGTTGATAGTAAATAATTTAGCGACCTCACCTGCAGACTATGATGACGAATTCACTTTTCACAAAGAAAATTCAGTCATGGTCAACTCTGTTCAACCCAACTCTCCTACCACTTTGACCAATCATTCCAGCAAGAATTCAGTGGTAAGCCTGCTACTTTCTTTTCTGTAATGTGTTTGGACACGTATGATTGGGCCACAGGGTTTTCCTCAACACTCCAGGAAAAAGTATGCCAAAGGTGTTTGGGAAATAAGATTCAAATGTGGGAACAGTTCATCACATTCTGTTTTTTCCTTACCCAGTTGAAATGTCATTAAGTTACTTTTTAATTTAGTTAGGCCAACACTTTTTTTTGCCTTTGCAATTTTTTTGACTTGGAGAAAATTTAGAAAGTGGGCGCAATATCATGGAATCAAGTTTACACCACAATTCTAAAGTTAACTAATTTGGGTATTTCTTCATTTGTTGATCATGTGTCCTCCCTATTTTAAGCAGACATCACCAAGAAAAAACTCTAAAGGTACATCTGGACCGGTTTCTGTGAATAGTGTAGGAAATGGCCCGTCTGCGACCAAGGTTTCAAGTCCAAAGATAAATCCAGCGAATGGCGGAAACGGCAGCAGAGGTGCATTTGATTTCTTTTTTATTGAATAATTGTAATATCTTAATAATACAATAGCCCAACATACTTTGATGCTGTATTTCTATAGAGAAAAGAACATTTATTTTATGTCCAAACTCTGGAGACAGTCCTAAAGGAAATCAAAGAGTTAACAGGCCAGGTGTCCATAACCGGCTAAAATATGTTTGGTTTGAGCAATTTTTTACATAGCTACCCAAGCGAATCGGCATGATGCTGCATCACTCTTTAACTTTTCGTGTCCGATATATCAGAGATCAAAAACAAAGAGAGAACAGACAACAAAGAACAATAGAAAAATAATTGAACGCTAAAGAGTCAATGTCGGTATTTACATCATAGAATTTGTGCCGTAAAAATGCACGTTCTCGTAGTTACCTCTCCCTCTGACGAATATAATCGTCTGGCGTTAACCAGAGTAAAATAATAAATCGTAAACCAACGGGAAAGAGTTAAGGGCTGCTTACACGGACGACTTTTTCGGCGATTTTCCTAATCCTGAAGCATGCGATTGAGTTAATAACTCTCGAAACTACTGGGGTCGATTGTTCAAAGCCTGGATAGCTCACCCAGCGGGTAAGTCGGAATTTGTCAACAGCTATTATCAATACATTGAAAAATCAAACATAACTATTTGAAGAATAGAAATATCCAGTGGGCATCTCCATATTCAGTGCATAAAAGTTAGGTTGACTAAGTTCACTAGTTACAGCTCAACCCATGGACCATATTTGCTTTGATGCACGAATTTTTAGTACATTCGTTAGTCATTCCATTCAAACCCATGCATCAACAGGAGAAAAATTGTAAGAAAAATGTCTTTGGTGATCTTGTTTCTGAACAGGGAAATTGACCTTAGAACGGTGACGAGATCAGCAATGTTTAACTGTCAACATTTTTGTGAAAAAAAGAAATTATGACTTTTTTAATTATTTGGTTTTTTTGTTTGTTTTTTTTTTTTGAAAACGTACTTAATATTTCAGGCTGATATTTTTCTTTGGATGTATCCGTTTAAATTAAATTGAGAAGTCTAGTTAGTACATGGGAATGTGTATTCAGGACTAGATCTACCTGACATCCATAATCTGCTTATCTTTTTCTAGTGCCGTCCACTCCGCCTGCTAAAACTGTAAAGTAAGCGAAAAAAATAGTTACTTCATTTAATAACATGTAGTATTTGACTCAGAAAAATAAATATAAAAATGACGCTGCTCGCGTAGGCACAAAACAATCGAAAATTGACATAAAGCTATGAAAGATGGTCGGCTGACAGTTAGAGAAATGTAACTAAAAAGACAATCCGAAGATATAGGCCAAAACAAGACACGAGGTAGAAATGTTAATATTTTGATTTGTTTCAAAGTCATTGTGAGACCTACTTGGTCTGACGATGAATTCAATTAGTGCTGATTTAAAAATATGTCCGTCATCCTTTTTGGTCTCATCAGTTCAATTAAACCTGTATCGTTGTTGTGATGTTAAAATCTGTAACTTGGTGAAACAGCGGATGACTTTGTCTACCAGCTTGACAATTTTGTTGTAATCGTTGATTTTTAAATTTTTAGAATTGCCTGCAAAATATGTAATTTCTGTCTCAGTAAATGTCGATATTACAACACGTCAACGAGCCCGATATATGACGACATGCTGTCTTAAAATTGCTTCACCTTGTCTTTCTAGTAGTACTCCCGTTGTTAATTCCGACCATCCTCTCCCAAGCGGTGAATCCAAGTCCACCGTCGCGACACCGCCACCCGTCTCGGGTTACGCGGGAGTTGTTGGCGGTAACAACCATAGCCAAGTTCCCCCCGCCACCGTTTCACAATCTGAAGTCATTGGAAATTCAGTAACGCCGAGTAAGAGGCAGCCACCAGTTACCTTATCACATAACGCCAACGCAGAGCTTCCAGATACAGGTGATTAAACATATTGTCTTCATAAGTAAGTAAAGACGCATTCTACCTTGAGAAGATTTAAAAACAAAAAGTTGTGATAAGTCGCCCGTCACTTCACCTGCTACCTGTCTACCAACAGATACCAAACTTTGTGTTAAGATTTGTGTTTGGTAGGTGTTGATATATTCTAATACTCGTGCACCCAAGCTGCTTACTCCGAAAAATTTCAGATCTCCTGAGCGGGAATCGAACCGGTATGCTTTGTGTCAGAAGTTTACGGGTTCCATTCCCAGTGAGGTGCTTAGAAAACTTATTCCAAGTAAATAGAGTGAGGGTACCTCAGCTTACAACATATATCAACATTTAAGTTGCGAGGCCGAGTTAATCCTTAGGTAGCCAAACAAAACGAAAAGTCAGTGATTTTGAGCTGAGATCTGAAAATTTGTGGTAAGATCTTAGATGCTTTGGCATTGCTAACATTACGTTTCCTCAACGGAACGCATCGATTTTGGCGCTGTAAAACGTACCACATAAGACGAAAAAATGGAATTTTGGGTTTTATTTTAACTCTAAACGCGAAGGCTTCCATAAGCCAGAATCACACCCTACCTCACTGGCACAAAAACCCTCGCGTATAACAACAGAATTTTCCCATTCCACAGGAAATAACTCGTCGAATATCAACAATCTTATTACGTCACTCTCGTCGTTATCCGTGGCATCCTCAACGTCATCTGTGACCACCATGGTCAATTCTCTACCACAAACTACTGTTCCCACGTCTCCCCAACCTCCTCTCCATCCCCTTTCCACGAACATCAACTCGACTGTCGCCGACCCTACTGTAATTTCGTCACCAATCCACCACACGCCCACCTCGTCGATTATTTCCAATGCTTTTCCTGTCTCGGCGTTATCGCTGTCTTCGACCAGTAGGGCCAGCTCCTCGGCTGCACCGTCTACACTTCTTGGTAAAGCAAATGTGAGTGACACTCTCGTTGAGTCCTCGTCAGCTTCTCATGGCCCCCTCATCATGTCAGCACAGACACACAACGAGGTAAATTAATTAAAAAACTTATTCGTAAGCTAAACCGTATAATCAAGTGCGTTTGGACAGTCTGCAAAGGTACTTGAGCTAATTACAAGCGATAAACCTTCCCTGGAAAGTGACCGATTAAACGTGAACATTCTAAGCAGAAATTACTCGATACCGACACTATATCACGTTTTTTTGTCATTTTCACTATTTTATCCTGATGTTAAAGTATAAAACCGAAAAACAACTTACCGTCTATTTGCTGTTCAACTTTCTTTATCTGCAGTTTGCCATGTTATAAATTCCCAGAGGGATCTTTGAATTGCTCATTTAGACTTAAGATTTTAGTGAAGGAATACCAGTTATCGTCGCAAGGTTGTGTGTTTCTTGTCTTGTTTTTTGGCTCTTTGTTACCTTGATTTTAGCTATCAGCGCTCTCTAAAAATACAAAACTGAGCTTTAATATTTCGAAAACATGACAAGCAACGGGCCCCTGTAAAGGTGTATGATCTTTTGGAAATCATGGCTAGTTCGAACGTTTGTAAACAACTCATTATCGAGTTTAATTTGCATAATTTTCAAGGTAACCCATTTTAACTTCAACCAGTTTGTAAACAATACTGTCATAAAATCAAACATTCCTCCCTGCGATTAAATTATTTCACTCAGACCGCTCGTTTACATACTGGCTGCGTAACTCTTAATATTTGTTTTGAAATTGTAAAGCAGATTTTCTTTGCTTGATATCTGTTCCGTTATCACCGTAAGCAGACAGTAAAGTTTGAGCACCGAAGTTTAAACATAAACGCAACAAACAGTTCTGGTACGGTCTATTTTTTTACGGAATTCGTACCTCACAGTTAAGACCTTCAAAATACTAAAAAACTGAATTTTATTACCTATAGGAAATCGTCCTTACTTTAAAAGTTTTCAGTAATCTATTGTTTGTATTTTTAGTTAACAATGAATGAGTTTTTAAATAACTGTTTTTTGTTTACAAGGAGGTGTCAAATTCAAATTCGTTTACAACTTTGAAAACAATGGCGGCTCAAGCCGTAGCGACGGCGGGAGTTCACAAGAACACGGAAGCGCCAAAGCAATTCAGTAATCTTCAAAATAGAGGTAAGCTTTTTCGAACAGAGCTACTTGATATCCGTAGTCTAACGTATATACAGATTATATACAGTTAAATTGTGCGAGAAAATTAATGACACTCTTAAATACTTTCGCTGGAAACAATAGTTTTTTTCCCGGAAATTATCGAGGGTTGTAATCATTATACTTTGTTTACTGCACTGTTTAATTGCTAAACTGTAATCTCTTCATCCACGTGAGCTTAATTTGTTATAAGATCTACTTGTTAATGTTACCAGACATTCAGGTTTAAGTGAGAAACGTGTGAGTTGTTCGAAAAAAATCAAAATTGAAGTACAACGTGGACGACTTCGTTTAACCGATCTTTTACGCCTTTATTACTTTAGCCGTCGTACCATTCCACTTTTACGTGATTTTGTTGACTTACCTGCGTGAAATCTCAATAGTTAAATAAGGAGCAAAAACCTCGCTGGAAATTGCTTTTACTGGTGCCGCTTTTTCAGTTTTCTATGTATTTCGTTTCCAAAAGATCTTTTAGAAATACCTCCGGTTTGTTTCCTTCTTTTGCTTTGGTGTCGAGTTACATTTGTTTGTTAAATCTGGTGTTCATTTGATCATAATGCGCAATGTTCCAACCTTTTGTTCTGGCTTCAAGCTTACGTGTGCAGAAAAAAACCCAGGCTTCATGTATAATGGTTGGAAGTAAGCCAATACAATCCATTTAGAGATTATTACACAACTACTTTTTGTTTATGTTTTCTTTTTTGTTTATCTTTAGTTCTATTTGAAAGTGCAGTGTCAAATGGAAATGAAACTAGGTGTGAACCAGAAACCCGCACTGCTCACCTCCAGCCTCTGCTGGGTGTGGCACCGCTTGGTCCAGTCCCTCTAAATAAAGAAAAGTTATATCAACTGGCGTTAGTAGAACCAGCCTTTCACCATCTTCCCTTTGCTAGTGATTCAGAAAGAGTAAGGTATGAGAGAAAGTACTGTTCTCATTGCTGTTCTCTACGGGAGAGTGAAGGGAACTCCTTGTATTGTCTTATCATTTTTTTCTGAAGGGATTGTAGATGTGAGGCTTATCGAATTAAATGTATTGTGGGTATTTTCAATCGAGCTTTAATTATTCTATTTGGAGTAATACTTCAGGTGTTGCAGGTGTAATTATTCTGTTAGGACGTGTTCCATTACTTGAATGTCGTCTTAACTTCTCGTTGTCTGTTTTGTTTCAAGGCCGTATCTTCCGAGAAATCCCTACCCGACCGTAGTACATCATCATCACCAAATACCTCCTCACTTAGACTCCATCGAATTTTTTCAAAGACTTTCAACGGAGACCCTGTTCTTTATATTTTATTATCAAGAGGTAAGAAGAAACGTCCGTTAACAAAGAACTATGACGTACTACAGTTATTATTCGATGGAGAACTCCGTCTCTTATCCAGCGCTTCGTCTCTGAAGAATACACTTTTCCCAAAAGCACGCTAAACCCAGCCCCTAATCCTAAACATATCCTTAGTCTTCACTCTAATTTTAAGCGTGACTCACTATTTTTAAACACGTACTTTTAGGGAACCCGAGCCCAGTACTTAGCAGCCAAGGCGTTGAAAAAGCAGTCATGGAGATTTCATACGAAGTACATGATGTGGTTTCAAAGACACGAAGAACCAAAGGCCATTACAGACGAATATGAACAAGTATGCTATTTACTCCATTTAAGCGAAAGCGTAAAGGAGATCCACGGACTGACAGAAACTGTTTCATACCGGCAGCAGGCAGAGACGGAAATAGGCCGATAGTAGGCCCTTCGCATGAAAATGGTCGCAGAGTACAAAATCTGCCTTGCTAGATGGAAAACGGAATGTAAACATGTCCGAAAAAAACAAAGACAAAAAAAAAAGACGAACTAAACCAAGTACAACCGTGTCATAAAATGATTTTACGTGTCATAAATGAAGAGCATGTGTCAAATAACGGTTTGAAATCTGATGAACAAAAGGCATTGTTTCCTTTAAATATTTCTCATTTGTATGCTTTTTTTTTAATGAATCATAAGTTTTGGAACCAAAACATAAAAAGTTATTGTTCAGCAAAAATCAGTCTATTTATCTCGACTTCCTGTTTGATATCTGAAGATCTTTTATGGTTTTGTTGCAGAATCGACAATTAAACGTTGCTAAAATGAAAATTTATGATTTCTGAAGTCATTACTTCCACACTCTGCTGAACAACAAGGAACAGAATAAAATACAATCATTCGTTCATTCGTTTTCATCCATCATTTTTCAACGGATTGACTGCACACTGACCTGGTTCTTTTGTTCTTTTTTCTCCTTTTAGGGAACATATATTTACTTTGATTACGAAAAATGGACTCAAAGAAAGAAAGACGGTTTTACCTTTGAATACAGATACCTGGAAGACAAAGACCTGCCCTAAGGGTTCTGCGATAACCCGTCCACTGGGGGAATTCCAGTCGTGCCTGTCAGCCCACGTGACCCGTATTGGTAAAAGACCACACTTTTTCAAATTCGCGAGTTTTGATATGACATCAATAAAGGGGGGTGACAACTCCATTGCTGTTGTGTTGCAGTATCAGTCCCCCCCACAGAGATCAAGTATTTCTTTTATCCAAATCAGATGCATGCGGACAAAGTCTTTACCACTGACCGGCAAAGCTGGGACATATGGAATTTGTTTTAGCTAGAATACTGGCGATGATATTTGTGGTATTAATATGAAATGCCAGTGTAAATAAGAACTGTTCAATAAAATGAAACCATTTTTCACGTAAATTAGGACTTTAATGCTGCTTGCAATTGTTCATAATTGAGTTGCTGTAAGCAGTGGTACTACTGGTGGGCATTCTTCTATGAATCGCGAGCAATAGTTTTATCTTTAGATACTTTTTAACCAATTCAAGCAGACTTACCGATGGGATGGTCACCGGTTCAGAATGCATTGTTGTATGAAAAGCCCATAGAGTTTGGAAATTTCTGAAAACTTAGTCGGACGAAGGACCTTAACCCCAAAAGTTATATTCTTTAATTTATATTGAGAGCTACTGGGTTATCAGTATCATTTATACTGTCACGTTTCATCCTCGGTAAATAAGGTTTTCAATAAATAAAAATATATAAAGTCAACGTTTTCGGCAGCACTCTAAACCTTATGGCTTTTCCGTGTCCTTCAGCACTGCTTACTGTAACATTTCATTTAACTTTTACACCACATGTGGTTGAAAAACTATAACGAGATGAATGTTGTGCACAAAGTACATATGGGAGTGTGGTGTTATTCCAGGTGATTTGTGGAAGCCCGTGACGATCGTGAACTATAGTGGATCGAACCAGCGATCTTACGAGCAATGAGCCGCTCTAACCTTAAAACTTTTCATACTCAGATGAAGAGGTGAGGTGTTGGTACGACGTATTGGCTGTATGTGAGACAGCCACGATAGATTGTAATGTTACTTCTTGAAGTTTTCAGTTGGTTTCTTGGTGGTGAAAGTTCATCGTACATTTAATAACCTGAACGCCAACGTCCTAACTGAAAGATAACAGAACTCGTGACGGCTCTTCTCAGATTGGACGTTCATTAACTGTGCCGGTGTCACTGGGATGAGTGACCGCTGGACTGAATGACCCCCGGTAACCTGAAACTCGGGCATCAATTAACAATTTTTTCTAGTGATCTACCTCCGGGGTGAAGGAACGGGTAGCCAACACGGTTAGGCTTTCAGAAAGGGTTAGTATTTAGGTTCAGATTAGTTTTAGGATTGGAGGTAAGATTAAGGTTATGATTAGGGTTTAGATTTGGTGATGGTAAGTTCCTGTATTCCATAGGGGTCATTGATCCCTGGGGAGGAGGTCTATTATTAGGGATAAATGACCTACGGTCACTCATCCCGGTGTACAGGCAGGATCAGTCTTGTACTATTTTTAAGTTAAAGTATGTTTTAAAGTGTCAGAATTGTTCATTTTAAGACCCAACCGGGCCCAGTTGCGGTGAATGCAAGTCCTGGGTCTCCGGCTAGGAACACTGAACTCAAAAGACATAGGGGTCAATAGCTGGGAATGGAACTAGATCAAACTGCAAATCTAATGTAGTGCTCTGCTTACTGAGATAAGAACGATTTTGCCCATACATTGTCCTTGCTGTGAGCGTGTTCACTAACCCTGTATGACGATTTTTGGTCTGACCCTCGAAAATTTACGTGCACTCCATTTCGTGTGATCTCGTCTAAATGCCTGTGGTCGTTGCATAGAGTGGGTATTTCCCCAGAACTACTGCAGTATAACGTTCTATAGGGTCGTCACACAACCTGCCCGGAACTAAATACATACACTCTTCGTTCTGTAGATTGAGTTCGCTCGTATCCTCCAAAACCTAGACAGTATATATTGAACTGTTTACTGGGGACAACTGTTTACTGAGATATCATGTTGGTAGAATTTCTAAAACCTGATCGCTATATCCCTGTATAAAATTTACAAGCCTCACGTACTAACACACTCCCCTTGTTCTGTTCTGAACTTCGAACTTCGCACCTTGATTAATTCCGACATGCCCTTCTGTTTTTTTGCTTTTTTTTTTTTTTTTCACGTGAAAATTTCAATTTACGTAGGAATTGTTACATACAAGTTATGATCAGTTGGACAAGGCAACAAATCCTTTCGTTGCATTTTTAAAAATATATTTCTTCCCACCTTCTCATATTTACAAATTTTAAAGTAGCGTTAACCTGACTACTTATTTAAAAAAAACAAAATCAACGTTAGTGATTTCTCTCTCTATCGTACAGTGATTATAGAATTTTGCTCAGCAATGTCACTTTCTTTAAAAAGAAAACATGTCCGCTTATCTCATAAATAAAACTAGCTAAAACTCTACAAGCTTACTTCATGATATTAAGTTTGGAGTGAAACTCTCCGAACCTCAGCTCTTTACTTCTTTCCCTTAGCCGAAGGTTTCTTTACGGGTTTCTTTTTAGGTGATGCCTTGCCTCCTTTCTTGGCTGGCTTTTTGTCGGATTTCGTCGATTTCTTGGGAGTTTTTGGCTTGGCTTTCTTGCCCTTTGCATCGACCTTCTTCTTCGGTTTAGCTTTTTCACCAGCTTTTTTCGCTCCTTTGCCTTTAGCTGGGGACTTCGTTTCGCTTTTTTTGGGTTTAGGAGTTTTCTTGGTCTTTGGCTTGGTCGGCGGCTTCTTCTTGGCTTTCGGCTTTTTTGGTGCTTCCGGTTTAAGTTTCTTAACTCTGAAAGATCCCGAAGCGCCTGTTCCTTTTGTGTGTATCAACACGCCTGACTCAGCACCTTTCCTGAGCGCTAATTTTACTTGGTTATCAGCATTTTCGCCAACTTTGTAATTCGCTCTGATGTATTTGATGATAGCTTGTCTGGAAGAACCACTTCTCTCTTTCAGGGAGGTGACAGCGGCTACAATCATGTCGATGTATTTCGGATGTTCTGCAGGTTTCTTCGCCTTCTTTGCGGGATCGTTCACGCCACTCGTGGTCATTTTCGGAATGGATCGGAATTTTTTGGCTTCGCTTTCGTCTCGGACTCCTCCTCACTTCGTGTCTCGGGTGAAAATGATCCCGTGATAACGCGCGGCGGTTTATATAGGCCATGTGCGGACCTCTGCGTAAGCACCCCAACACAACGCTAAAAACGAGGCTAATGGAGGAGTAAACTGGACAACCTTGTGCTTCTTTGCACATTTCTATCGCACTTTACCGACCAGTCAACCAAGTTGGTCCTTTCAAAGGTATGAAATATTTACAAACATAGACTGAAGTTTCTACCTGTGATATTATATCGGTAATTTGTAAGCGCATTCGCTTACAATTTGCGAATATTTCAATAATGTCGATGTAACATAAACAGAGTAATTTTACATTTCTTTGGAATATACAGAGAAGAAAAGCTGACGCGGACAAACGTTGTTATAATCACGAAGACAGTTCGTCTATCTTAAGGGCTACTCCAATAGACTTCGTAAGATTCATCATCTTCGCCTAAAAAAATTGAGAAGAAGTCAGCTAACAAACACAATGTTGTCATGTCTACCATGGTGGCTGGATTTGAGCTAGCACAATTTTTTCTTAAATTTGTTTAAATATTCAGTATATTTCACTTAAAAAAGTGTTCACATATGCATCTAAGTGACAGTGATCTTATGCAATTGTAAAAATTAAAATTTAATTCAAAATCAAGGAAATATTTTGAAATTTCATGACGACCACTACCCTCGGCTCTCAAATAGGTCGCCAACGATCGGATCAAAATTTGACTACTGGACTTGGTGTTTTATTGATTTTTTACATATTCAAGAAATTATTGCTATAAAATTATTGCAAATCTATAAATCTAATTACCAAATAATTTTTAGATTTTCTCTGGATCTGAAAGGTCTTTTAAGAACGACTTGAAGTTGTTAGAAATCACTTTGCAAAGTATGTCTTCAATTTTGATCAGGTCTTCACTGAAAAGCATAGGTGGATCCGAACACAGTGAAATACCTATATACTTCTTTACTCTAGTTGCTCGGCCAAATCATTGCAGACTTACCATTTTTGAGTTAAAAGGAAAAAAGTCTAAGTAGATTTCCTCTTTCGATCCTTCTCGACTCGAAAAAAGTATCGTTTTGTTGTTCCGTCGATGTTAGCTCTTGCCAAAATAGCTACGCCATTTTCCCATTACAACCCGCAGCTGAGCTGAATTCAAGTTGAGTATCTCTGCACTATGGTCCCCTTTTTTATGAAATAAGTGCATTTTTTGAGAAAAGTATATATATACCTGGGCATAATGCAGAAATAAGCTCGTCCCTGTCGTCGATCAACAGTAAGTTGGCAACAAACTTTTTAATTCAAACAACCAAGTCAGGTGTCTTCGCCATTGTATCCAAACCAAAGAACGACGTCAAAAATTTTACTGTCCATTTTAACCAGCCATTCAGGGTGTTTTGGGAACATGAAACTGAAGGAAATATTTTTTTCGATAACTTCAAATAATCTCTACGAAAAAAAGTGTGTTTTAAAGAAGGTTTAGAGACAATCTTCAGTGCGCTGCCAATTAGGGTTTGGCGAGGATGAGGTCGAAGGATGTTAACCAGATACTCGACAGAAAAAAAGATATTCAATACTTTACGTCTTTAACATTGCTCAAATTATCTCTTTGCGTTTGTATCCGTCAAATTATTGACCTTGATATGTGCTAAGTTGTTTTTAGGAGGTATTAAGCGCGCATTTTCATGCAATGAAGATGAGTTTGTTTGATATGCCTTCGCCTTCGCCTTCGAGAACAACAACTTCTGAAAGCGCGCTTCAAACTTTTTCCAACGAATTTTTATGAATCCCGTTGGTCGATCTCTTTTTTTAAGTTAAGGGTATGGTGAGAGACGGGCCTTTTAAGACTCTAAATGTTTTAAATCATAAAAATCTCGTTATTTTCGTACAAATTGTGAAAGGATGTAGTGTTCTCCCGCAGGACGAGCTACTTTGTTCACAGCAATGGCGCCATCCAAAACACTAACGTCACCCATTCTTACTCTTTACCGTAATATGCACAAACCAACTATATTACAATGTTTGCAATAAACAATCTACATATTTTGAAAGTTTTAGTGTATTCCTGAGGTCATTTTATATTGTGTAAGCGACTTTTTAGAGTTTTAATTAATTCGCTTTGACTTGTCAACCAAAATTCTTGACTCAAACTTCTCCACAACAGTCCCAGTTTTTCAAAAGTTTAGAAAATTAAAGTGACATTTGTATACATGACTGAGTTAGATTCTCCTTGTGAAAAAGAAAACCACCAATAACAATCTGGAGAACTTTTGGATATTAAAAAATTAAATTTGGGGGAGTTTGAATATAGCCATTATGGTGTAAACAGTGTGGATATATTGACAACAAGGAAATTACTCAAGGCTGGTAAAATTAAAAAAACAGTGCTCTTTTTACCTTGCCTTCATTATATTTGATTTGATTTGATGATATTATTTCTTGAATGTATAATTTAGACAAGTAATTTACCATTAGGGTGCTAGTTTGAGCAGTATTAACATGTTTCTTCTGTTACTTGCTTTGGAACAAAACTTTGGCATCAATTGCAACAGAGAAGTGAGGTTGTGGTATTTATATCAGAAAATTAGGACTGCATGTCTCAGTAACCTTCCAGCACTTATTTCATTAGTTACTGCTTTGTTTATTTTCTAATACTTCGTACCTTTTAAGTTAATCAATGTGCAAAGCAAATAACTTAAGATAAAAAATGACAAATAGATAAATAACAAATAAGTTTTAAAGTAGATTAATAAATAAATAACTAATAGTACCTAATAGTATGTATAAAAATATGCTTTGCTCATCTCCATTTTTAAAAAGCGTGTATTGAAGTTTTATATTATTTTTTATAATTTAATATTTTATCATGTTTGCACAAACTTTATTTTTTTTCTCAAAGATTTAACCTTAGTTAATTTGTCATAAATCTCTTTCCAATCCTCAGTTTAGTGTGTGCTGTAGGTCACCCAACTGATGGTATGCAAACAACAGTTAATTTCAGTACCTAAAAGAAAATTTTCTTTTTCTCATTGCTGAAAATGTCAAATGTGACTTTACTGAGCTAAAACACAATATTTAACAATCAAATGAATAAAGTAGTCAGGGCAACCTGCTCTGATTTTGTTGGGTTTTTTTTACCATTTCATTACCTTACTTAGTGTATTTATTTTGGAGATTGTTGTTAGAGATCTAGCAGTGCTTGGAAATAACATGAAATTTACAACCACAACCAAAATGATTGATGCAAAAAATAATATTACGCTGGAGGTAACAGATGTCCCAGTAAATAAATTGAGCATTGGGTTTACCCAAAATTTGTCCAATGGTGATGGCAATTGAAAATAAAGTTGATCAAATTTATTTATCATTTGAAAACACTGGGATTTGCCCAAAAAAATAGCAGTTGGTTCGGGTGAACAGATAGCACTTTAATGATGTAATCAAAGGACTAATACTATTAGTTTATTTCCTTTTATATTTATGTTTACAAAGATAACAAACACAACAAGTAAAAAAAAATATATTAATGATAAATGTTAAAAAAACCCATCAATTTGGGATGAATGTGCCCATATAAATCCAGGAGTCACAACATAAAGATAATAAAAATAAATATTGTTTTGTCGATATGTATAATTTATATGATTTTCCAGTGCAGAACAGACTCCAATTTACAAAAACAATATGATATTATAGGATGCTGTGTAGGTAGCATATAAGACAGCATACCAACCTTTTAACTTTCTATCTAATTTACCAGAATTGTTTGTTTGCTGTAGGTGAAAACAAACCACCACCATACCAACCTTTTAACTTTCTATCTAATTTACCAGAATTGTTTATTGGCTGTAGGTGAAAACAAACCACCACCATACCAACCTTTTAACTTTCTATCTAAT
>JBAHVQ010000482.1:299743-311700 GCA_036872915.1 Nanipora kamurai | reverse complement strand
CCATTTTCTTAGAACCATTTTCTTAGAACCATTTTCTTGTAGACGAGATTTGTTACGCCGTGCTGGGGAGGCCAAATGTTTAACAAAAACATTGCCGTTTAGAAGCTTTAAAGCAGAAATTTATAACTTACACCTGGAGGTTTTCAACTTATTGAGTAGATTAATTTTCTTATTTAAATCAGGACCGTAGTTAGCCAAGATCCCATAACCTCGCAGAATCAGTGCTTTGGAGGTTAAATTTCGATTTCAATATACTCCAGGTAAAAGCAAGACAATTTTTTATAATTTGATCACTTGGCCATCGATTGCATATTTCGTATTTCCATCGCTTGTCTTTCTTTTTTCATCGCTATTGCAACTAGTTCGTAAAACACTTGTAAATCCATCACCGTATTACAGTAAACCTTTTGTTTTTGAAAGGCTCTTTTTAGTTCTCATTATCTCTGATCTCCTTTCAGTTGTAATCAAATGATAAATTGCTAAATAACATTAAAATAATTATCAACTCAGCCATTTAACGTTGTCTACTCATATCAAGTTAGGCGACTTTTGTAACAAATGCGTTGTCGGCTTTTTTTGGTGTTTCTTAAACGTTTCCAATCCATAGGAGTATTTTTACAAAACAAAATGTTAATTTGAAGATGAACTCAGCGCCTTCTTGTCCGACTTGTTCTAAACATCAGATTGGCTTTATCTTAAATTTCATCCAGCAAGCAATTAATTCAAACTACATGTTTGCATTTTCAGAATTGCCTATTTGAAACTTACGTATTCTGGGGGGTTCTCCTCAAATCATCTCATCCTGGCAGACTGGCAGTTCTTCAAACAAACAGTGGCAGACTTGGAAAGCGTAAAATATCCTGTTTATGAATAACTCGTGATTATCTTTCTTTTTGCTTTGAATCATCGTAAAAAAACAAATATCACTTCCTCTGATTCGTAACAAATTACTAATTGAGGTTCCACGTAAATAAGAGCTTTCGCTTTTGCCTGTGTTTCCAGCTGTTGGTACATCAATTGACCAGCTGTGAAGCATTTTGATCGCTTCCAAACATTAATGAAATAATCATTCTTACTCCTCTCGGATTTTTGTTCCGAATCTTGCTTCATTCTTTTGAACCAGTACGGAAACATTATCCTAAACCAAGAACAATTGTCTCGGATTTCTAACTTTTCTCATATAGCTGTAGTGCAACAAGCATTTGAATGTCGCTTCTCCATTTGAAATTACCATACGTAATCACACATTTCTCAATCTCGTTAATTAATCTTGTCTCTGATGATGAGAAAGAGTAATTGGTTTAAACCACTCTGCATTGTCAGTTTATAGAGATCGTTCCCGAGTTGTTACCACTCACTAACATTACGTCGGTCCAGGTGAACGCTCCAGTGAAACCAACCGACACAAAAAGCCCAAAGTGGTCGTCACTTTCTTTCAAAAATTGTTTTTCAAAAAAAGTCTGGCAGAGACTTTGTCTGTTATTACGTTGGTATAAAGAAAACGATAGTGCAAAGCTTTACCTGAGTATTTTGTATTCCGTTCAGTTTATGTTCAATAAAGGAAATCATGTCCGGCCGTTCGTATTCTTCACTTTACTGTCATCCATTCATGTTTGACAACTGTTTCCAGGCTGCTTCATTCAGTCCTTATGGTTATGGGATTCCGTTTTCCACAGACCACAGTTATATCCGCTTTGCTAACCCCCCATCCAGCTCAAGTTATGAAAACCACACTAGTTCTGGCCAAGGTGTGAATTTTTCTCCTTACTTAACAGGTAAGCGAAGGATTTTGTTGTTTTTGTAGTCGAAAATTCGTGCAATTTTCTGTTAGGGGAATGCGTGCATTCTTTCTCTGACATGTTCATGTTCTTTATATTATGACTATTTGATAATGTTTCTTATTCGAATTGACTGAAGTTAGTAATGTCGTCGCACGAATTAGTCTTGTTTGCTGGCAGGAACATTCTATATAAGTTGATAGAAAGTAACTCTGCCGAGTTCACGGAAATTTTTAGCAAAAGTATGCCTTCCAAAGCACGATACGGAGTGCCTCTTTAATTCTTTCATTAGAGATTGCATATTTAGCCAACTTAAAAAATGAAAAGCGCATCATCTTATTAGTTCTGTGCGCTAATTTAGCTGAACCGTTTGTTTTGGCAAAACACTTCTGTTCGAGAAGACAGGATTATTCAACGAAGATTCCCCTTTTGATTCGCTAACTGCGATTCTAAAGTATAAAGTGAAACGTGGTGCTCGTAATTTCAATTTTCAAGTCATTTTTCTTCGGAGGATTGTATTCATTTCGCAGCTGAGCAACTCAGAAACAAACTTACTGTAAGTTGCGAATCAAATATAATTGATTAAGAAATGAGCAATTGCTTTTTGTCAACAGTTGAATCAACATTTCTCAGAGAATTTAAACGTTATTGCCATGACGATTTCCTGTTGAATTAGGACTTGATTGCTTTATTCACTTTCTTTGTGTTCTCTTATCTTTTGGGTCTATTTAGGGTTTTTTAAAGAATTTTCCTCACGTTTTTCTATTATCGGCCTTTAATCTGTATTTTTCCTATGATTTTAATTTGTTTGTAATATATCTGAGAAACAACTGAGAAACAAGGCTGTCCGTCTAACAAAAAAAATAATTCTATTCAACGAAACTGAATTTGGCTTTAAGATCGCTTGACCTGAATGTTTTGCGGAGTTTGTGTAGTCCAACAATCTACCATTGAAGCCTGGTACTCAGGTAATCGTAACGACTATCCGACTGTCGCACGATACAAGACTTTTTGGTCGCACGATTATCGTACGATTGCGAGAGCGTAATAGTCTTAATGATCTTAGTGATCGTGATAGTCGTGTAACTTGTGTCATGGAACTGCATGCACTTCTTAAAACAACCTTAAAACATTTCAATTAATATAACCATGCCAAGGTCATTTTTTGGTCGCAACTTTTTTCGCAATTTTGTTCAACGTTTCAGTTGTCTTGTAAAAACCGCTCAGGAACCAATCAGATGACAAAAAGATCGCGTTAAGACCGCTGACAAGCCAAACCATGTAATAAAATATGGTAATGCTATGACCTAAATGAACGATACCGAACCCCAAGCGGGCTACTGTGCCCTGCAGTCATTTTGTCAACGATTGTTCTGTATTCCCTGCAGTATTTTTGGATGTTTGTAGTCATTCAAGTGCACTCTTTAATTAAAGCAAGTGCCTTCAACTTGGTCAGAAAGCCCCTTCGACTGTCCTAAGTATAATGTACATTTTAAATCCTGGGTTAAGCACTAGTCAACGAGCCTACGAAGTGCATAGCTGTTGTGAACTAACCTACCAGAAAGTGGAAAATTACAGTTTAAAAAAATCCTAAACAG
Source organism: Nanipora kamurai (assembly GCA_036872915.1). Classification (NCBI taxonomy): domain Eukaryota; kingdom Metazoa; phylum Cnidaria; class Anthozoa; order Scleralcyonacea; family Helioporidae; genus Nanipora; species Nanipora kamurai. The sequence goes on along the minus strand of JBAHVQ010000482.1, from coordinate 308,324 downwards.
TGACGTTTATGGACGTATAACTTCGCGTCTAATTTTTTTTTTTAGCCTCCAGTTCTCGCTCAACTCAGTTTCGGTCCCAACGACGCATGCGTATTCGCACCAATTTCTCTCAATGGCAAATCGATGAATTGGAAAGGGCTTTTGGGACTACACATTATCCAGATGTCTTTATGCGGGAATCTTTGGGTTTGCGCCTCGACTTGACCGAAGCCAGAGTTCAGGTTAGTGTGTTCCCGCCGCATTTCTTTTAACAATTGTAGGAACACGATTACAACCATGTTTCGTCTCAACTGGTAAGAACGTCTGAATGTCAATTTTTCGTAAACGTCTGCCATTTTTTGGTAGTTGGTTATTTTTTTTTGTTCCTATTGATATGTTCACTGACGAGGAAAAAAACACCCAAACGTTCTCCCACTCAGCTTTTCTCCAACCTCATGTGGCCATATTGCAAAATTTTGATTCGTTTTCAGTTGTATATATCTTACAAAACGCTAGTAATTCTTCTCCATTTTCAAGTTTCGTCCCGTACCAGTAAAAAACAATAATGCTGACTTTTCAGGTAGTTTTCAACCGAGCGTGGCTTCGTATGACTCCGAAATGTATCTTTTTTGCGAAACTACGTCAATTTTGATTAGTTGCGTTCCAAACTTGGAAAACGTCATTGCAAATTTCCTGCTTTCCAGCGTTCCGAGCTTTCAACTCGCTGCGTCCCGTCTTCATCAGAAGTGATGGAGCGATAGTGGATCGGATGTTTTTGGTGGTCAAGTGACTAGAAATAATGAACGGCAACACTAACACTAAGGAAACCTCTCTGCCAACTTTCGGTCTATATCTGACCAAAAAGGTCGATATCTGATCCACTGGATGCAATCGTGAAATGTCGAAAAGGAATTCATGATTTGTCGAAAATGACATTTTTGAAGTAATATATGTTTGACTCTGACCTTAAATTCAGTATACAAGACGTTTCAGCCAGAAATCTCCAGCCATCTTCAGTTAAAAAGTTGAAGGCAGATCCGTAAACATTCAAATATCTAAACAGTTAGCTGGGTTTTTTTTCATGTTCAACGAAGTGTAGTTCTGGCTTGGTTTTCATCATTTTCATACCATTTGATGCATTTTGAACTTTAAATGCCTTCAATCGGCAAATTTCGGGCAATGATCGGTTCTTCATGAAAATCTCTGTGGAGGGGAGAGCGCAACAGATCTCGGTTGTTTTTTTACTAAAAGGGTTTTACTCCTGATTCTACTGCATACGTTTGTCTAGTTCGCCATCTCACTCTTGGCAACTATCAGCTAACGTGACCGTTATTTTTCGCAGGTTTGGTTCCAAAATCGTCGAGCAAAATGGCGCCGAAAGAAACGCGCTCGTCTTGAGGAGAATGATAAAGAAAGTCCGATGGGAAGTCAGCTCACCGGTCAAGATGAAGACATACCAGAGACGATTACAAGAGTTGATCCAGACATTGATAGGATTGTTAAAAAAGAGAAGGAAGAGAATGAAATAAGTCGTCGTCCCTCGAAAAGTCCCTCATTACGAGATAATGGTTCACCTGCAAAAAATGAGGCGCAGCTAACGACACTTGATCAAGCACTCAACGGAAATGATTACTGTCCACCCATCCCATCTGTGAGGCATATGTTTTATCCTGGCCAGTTTGCTAAAGATGTGCTATCCTCGTTGCGACCAACTCATCCTATTCTTTGGGAAAGTGTTCTTGATGACAACTTGAAGAGATCAGAAGTCAATTGTTCCTGTTCTTGCCAACATTTCTGAGGACAATATCATTTTTTGGCGTACCCCGTTTGGAAGAATTTCAGCTAGAGCTGAAATTTTTTTCGCACAGCCACCTGATAGTTTGTAAGGGGTTTATTCGTTAGCCTCATCTGACATTTCAGCCTCGCTAAGCGAGCCAAGATTCAGAAATTCACCTTGTACCTTACTAACTTACCTATCTACTAGTCACCGACGTACTCAGACATATGGTCATTTCATTGCGGCTAGTCTGAAATTCTCGACGCTGTTCTTTTCCCCGCGGCTGCACCTCGCGAGAACTCCTCGTGAACGTACATTGGGTGAAACCCCAAAAGTGAACAGTGTAGATACTTTCCGACTTTGCTTCCATGGTAACCGACAACGGCTTGAAGTGCAGGTTGATCCGATTACTTGACTGGTCTAGCGGTCTCGCTCGAGGTAACACTTGCTGTGCACTCTAACAGTGCTGTGTGGTTATGATTTTTTCTCGGCTGGGAGACATCCTAGCTCGTGTCCAAGCTCGACTTCACCCGTTAGATGACGGTGGACAGTAAACACCTGGATAGATATTCAGGGTGTAAATATGGGCTGCGATACGGGCAAGAGACATCATCATCTAACAGTGCTGACCGTATAAGTGTCTCAAAATCTCAAATCGTTCTACTTGGGCTAATACCAGACATTTTTACTTGCTTAATGAAGGCTGGTGGACAAAAAAAAGTTAATAAAGAAACTTTGAGTCAAATTTCTCACTGGGCAATGAGCGTCAAACGTTTCGAACCTTCTTGATTTTTGAGAACTTCAAGTGGAATATTCTTGCTATCCAAACTATAAACTATTGAAAACTTGTGAATTGATTTATTAACTTATAATTTAACAGTTTGCTGAAAAACTGTAACCTTACGCCGGTAGCTGAATAAATTATGGTTTATCTACAGTTTTTTTTTTTACTGTCCCCTGTGTATCGGATGTTATCTCGGGCACGAAAAGGCGAACCGCTGACCCTGGTGTGCGATGTGGAGCGTCTTTAAGACCTGAAGGAATCCTGGGTACGGAAAGTTCTGTGTAGGACTACACGAGTCTTGAGCAACAGCGAACTGAATGTTAATATGTAACTGGTGCTGCAATACACCTTGTCATATACACAATGGCGTGTTTACTAAGACGAGGGACACTTTCAAACAGGCGAATTTTAGCCATCTGTATTTCAAAGTTTCATAAGGCGAGAAATGTGATTCAGGTTACTCAAAACAGCGAAAAATTCTAAGAACTCAATACAATAGCATGACCGCTGCACACTGTCTGGCTTGGTGAAGTTTAGGCGAAATGTACTTTCAAACTGGGAAACTGAGAAATTGGTACTATGGAGTATGGAAGATGAAGTCTAGCAGTCATTCTACATGCAGGTTGCAGTCCTGATTCTTTTGAATATTTTGTATAATGGTATACTTGACAGGTAAAATTTGTTGCACGAGAAAAAGAGTTCATACAAGTTTACATGATTGTTTTGTTAAATCTGTTCAAACTCAAGTACTGTGGTCACATGTTGAACTTGGTTGAGTGCATTTTCGCTGTTATAACCAAGCGACTTGTAGTTTCAGCTGCAATTATTGCTTAGGTGACCAGTATACATCGTAAACATAGTCTTCAATGAAAAGTTTCTTCAAAACCTGACGTTTAACCAGCTGAAGATGGCGGCAAGCGAAGACAAACTGTCTCAACAGAAGTAAGGAGTTTGGCAAACATCGGTAATTAAATGTCGGGAGAAATGAAATTGGTTTAATTTTATTGTCCAGTTGCAGCAGATGTCGAGCTTTGAAAACAAATCATAATTTCGTTGGCGAATCAAAGAACTTTAAAACCGTTTAAACTTTTGAATGGACAACGAAATTAAAAACTATTTAAATATTTCAATGGCAATGGCCAGCAAATACGTCCTTTTATTGTGTTTCGAAGCAAATGTGACAGGCGACTGTTTTTAAATGATAATTGTAATGATAAGTTTTCATTGGGAAGCCAACACACTCGTTAAGAACGATTTTTATCAAGACAAGTTAAGATCATGAAAGAAATTAAGACTTTTTCGTCCTATGTTTGACCTGATATTGTAGTTGTACATTAAAATTTGTACGAATGATAGGGAAAAAAATTTGTGAGCATTTTCATAACACCCGCGATATGAAAAAATTCGATGGAAAAATTTTCAAACTTTGGTATCCTCAAATCTTGGTTTTCCCAAAATTTTTGCAAGAATTTCACCTTTTCATACAAGGGTGACATTGTCGATAAGTTAGATTTTAACCAATGAAAAAATTGGTAAATTTAGCTTGAGTACGTCACAGCAGATTTGACATTTATTTGAACACCTCGAAGTTATGACATCATTTTCGGTCACTTTTTTATAGCCATGCCAACATAATGTTCGTAATATCCGAGTACGACAAGAATTATTCAGTGAAAATTTCATGGTCTTATCTGAAATGCGCATGCTCGTAGAAGAGCTTTCTGAGGCCCTGACGTGAATCGAATCCGTCGTAACCTGCTGATCACCGGCGAGATGCTCTAACTATTCAACTAGACAGACTCGAATGAAAGGTTACTAGTTGTACTGGTTCATAGTTGCCATGTGTACTGCTCACGGCACTCTTGACAGCTATTTTATATTTTGAAGATGCGGCAGAAAAATGGCGGACATTATTTCGTCGATTGATCCAATCAACACGTTAGATTCGCCCGTCTGATTCTAAATTTGAAGAATAGAATAAATAAAAATAATTGCCTTATCTATTGTAATAGTAGTTCTTTGTTTGTAAACCAAAATTGAAAGATAGCCAACAAGGCAAAGAACACCGTTTCACCACTGTAAGAATAAATCAACTTTATTACCTAACACCAAACTAAGCGAGCCGTATGTATAACTGAAACTTCAGGCTTAAATTACCTTTGCTAATTGTGTACTTGTACAAGCGGAAATATTGATTTATGACGGAAAAACAAAATACTGGCCACTTTTATGTAATTCAACATTTCTGAAATTTCTTACAAATTATTTTTCATTAAGAAGAATGGCGTCAGTGTTACATGTAGTTTCTTCAGTGGTTATCGTTGAATGTTAATTTCATCGCTGTGGCATCACAAACGTTCTGTGTCACACATGTGGTCGTGCGAGGCGGGCGCACGTGATGTGGCAAATGATTGTGACACAAAACACGATCTAACTTGCAACCAGAAAACATCGGAGTGACACCAGGTCTTCTGGTGAAGTACGGATACATTGCTCTTCCGTTCATGGAGTTCCTGTTTTGTAGGTCAAAGCGCCATGTGAGTGGGTAAGGTCTTGCGTACGGTAAGTGCCTTTCACTGCCGTCTTTCTTCATTCGTGCCCGGCGGTTTTGAAACCACACCTAAAATAAGCACAAATTATGGTGACCATATTCTTTTACGTCTCTCACTAACTTCATTCTTGTTTCGTTCATGTCATTTCTTTCAAATGCAAAATTCTGAGAAACCTCTCTCGCCATCGCATTTCAATTGTCTTAGGTTAAATTGCTTCTGTGATAAAGCACGTACTGTTTTGTTCGTAGATATATATCTAAACGATGTACAACTCCGAGACAATTTCCACCTTTTGTGATTGCGATTGTGATCACGATACTAATTTCATAGAGACGGTAGTCTTGTCGAACAGAAAAGTCGCACTTCTTGGGATCTTTTTTTTAATAACTGGAACACGAATTAAAAGGTATACGAACGCTGATTCTATGCCTTACGATTGTCCCATATGGTTTCTCGTCCTGCATAGGTGCATATGGTTCAGTCACAACGCTTTCGACAATGTATGGCAACATTCGTGAACAAATCGTTCGCAGGAATGAGTATGGTACGCCACAATGGTAAAGTTTAGATGAGCCTTCAAAGATATGTAACCCTTGGTTACCTGGACTTGAATGTTTTCCATGTCGAGGCGTGCTGCCAAAAGTTTCTTCAGCATTGTGGAGGGATAGCAGTTTGCTTCAAATGCGTCTTCCAGGACGTCTAACTGCCATCTCTTGTATGTCGCACGCCGTCTCCTGGTTCTTGAATCTTTTGAAAATAAAACAATCGCAATTCGTGTTTAATGTTAAAACCTGCCGCACCTCGTGAGAATCTGGATCAGTTAACTGCCTGGCGAGGCAATTAGCTCAAGCAAGAACTTATTCGGCTCCTGCCAACCCAAACGGTGAGGAAAAAGCTCAGTAATTTTTTCTTGAAAATTCAAAGATGGCGGCAAAAAAGAAAGACGAGGTCGCAGTTTTTGTTACTTTTATTTCTTTTGTGACTGTCGCGGCGTAGGTGAGTAGCATTCTGCAGACCAGATGTCATAAAGACACCTATTAACCAGCCAAATGTCAAGCTGTTTGTCGTCAATGACAATATCATTTACCATCGACCCAAACACCATTCTCACTCAAATCTGTGGATAAATACATGCGTTTTTATCGGCCGTTCGACTTACTGTATCACATTTTATCCGCTCAAAACATCTCAAACTCTGCGGTATTTGCCTCGCGCGGAAAGCGATACCGAACATAACAGATATTTTCTTTGTGTTTCAGTGTGCCGTAATCAGCTCACGCAAACGTTGACACACGGCAGTTAACCACATTATCTCGGGTGCGACAGGATCAATCATTTGTCGATATTTACGTATAAAAAGTCACAGGTTTATCGCTGGTCCTCAAGACACACCACATATCTTTATCAAAAATGCAGGGTTAAATCGCCAACACACTACTGTCGAACTGATGTAACAAAAACCTTCTTAATGTTTCCGACAGTTTTCAGAACAAAGTTTTTCATAAGAACTGTTGTAAAGCAAGCAATTCATGTTTTCGTATACATGCATAGCAGATAGTGAAGAGAATCTTGTAATACCAATACATGTATGAAAGTAGTGGAAAATATAATCAAAAACTGTAATACATAACCTTATAAAAACAGATTTGCAATTTAATTTCTAGATCTAAAAAGTGCAAGAAAATTACTGGCATGATAAATTCTGGAACTTACGCGCTGAACCTGGTTTCTATTGATAACTTTTTCGATTTTTTTTTTCGACTTATTTCTTTTTCGACAACTCATTTTAAAGTTCAGTTTACCTCGAGCTTCAGCAGATTTCTCTTCGTGTTTAGTCTGAAATTTCTCTTCTGGGCTTTGTGTTAAATCTTTCATTTCTGAAATTCGCCATTTTGGTTCGAATAGTAGATCTGGAGGGAAATACCCAGAAAAATAAGGCCTGGGCATTTCAAAATTACAGGCATGACAACTGCCTCGGTACGGACTTGAAGCCATCTATTCTTGAAACTGCCTCAATTTAGTTAAAAATGCATCTTTTATAGCGAACTATTTCAGAACGAAAATCGTCTTGCTCATCCAATCATCTCACGCGTATATTTTTAAATGAAAGAACGCAGCAAAATTAAATTTTTTCCGTTTATTAAATTGCTATAAACTAATACAGCGAATCCTTGAAACAGCCGTAAAGGTGATCACATATTGAGGTACCCGGTGATAAAAAAGAGAACGTCTCCTTTTAAGTCTGTCAACAACATTCCTTGTTGAAACAATATAAACTGTTTGTCTGTTGAGCCACAAAGGTTTATTGAACGAAAGTTTGTATGATGCTTCGGAGCATGTTTAAAGGGTGAGATTCCTATGGGTTGATGACAAGAGAACAGTGGAAAACCGAAGTTTCATTTTCACATTTAGTGGCCCTATACTCCAGTGTTTTTCTAACTAATTTATTGAAATGATGCGCTAACAAATATCGTGAATTAACGGACAGTTATTTGGAGTATTCATTAGTTTATTTCCTTTACTTCTGACCAAATAATGTCCCAATTGCTTCATCACTGCGTTAAAAAAGTACATTCTAAACGAAATTAAAAACGGAGAAACTGCCTATTATTGCCCTTCCAATAATGATATGAATGAAAATGAGATCTGGAAAATGGGATGCTGGTAAAATCTAAAACTGAAATTAGCGACGCGAAAATTTGGTTGTGCATTCAGAAAGTTTAAGTTATTCCCAACTAAAACAATCTGAAATTAAACGGAACTTGAGTAATTAAACTTCAGTGGAAAAAAACTTAACATTCAACATAGTTTTCTTTTTAAGTTGGCAACTTTTCAATATTAGCCGTTATTTACGAGAAAATATGACGACGCCCCTAAAGGCTAGCTTCCATTTAGTAGCAATCGTTGGAAGAAAACTGAAGTCGATATTTATATCAGCTGGCGACAATCGGCGACAGAATTACAGTTGCAACTAAATGGAAACTACTCTTAAATACCAAAGAGATACCACAAATGATTATGCAAGCCTGGGTAATATTTGATTTTATAAAGCTCGAACCCATCATTCTATGTACGAGAATTCTTTTCACCTATGGTTCAATCGTTTATGTTAAATATGACTTGACAATATTTTGCGCCCACAGAAATCGATCGAATGCATACGGTAAAGTGTTTCTTAGTCAACTATTAGGTTTAGGTCTTGGTCATTCGTAAAAAATGTTTGGGACACTCGTTTGAAACTTCGTGCGTCTTTTGCAGTGCATTAGATCAGCAACCCTCTCTCCCTATATTCCCCCTCCATTTCTCTCCTTATCCATTTCTATCATTTTTAACCTCTATCACTCCTTTTCTTACATTTCTTGCTTCTTTCTTTCTCCCTTCATTTCCACTCCAATTTTTTCCTTCCCCCTCTTCCATTCTGGCTCATCTCTACTTCATATAGATACCAGTGAACAAAAAACTACAATTTACAATTTATTTAAATTTAAT
>JBAHVQ010000482.1:280283-292221 GCA_036872915.1 Nanipora kamurai | reverse complement strand
TTAGTTGAGAGGCGATCCACTGACTCAATCCATGGGTAATATCTCAAAAATTTGTTTGCGCAGGCTTATGGTTTTATTGCTAGATTTAAGTAAGCCAAAAAATACTGTTCCACTGAGAATTTTTCTGACTTGTGAGGTAACAGTTTATTTAAGATTGCAGCTTTTGATTTGCTCATTTTTGGAGGGAGTTTCAATCTTTTTAAACTTCCCCCAAAGTCCCCCCTCCACAACCCTCAGATTCTTTTGGGTCACAACCCTTAGTTTACGACCATTGGTGCATAACATTCATCTCTATTCATTCATCAAATATTCATATTTATCCACATTCTGGATGCTTCCTCTGGATATAATATGAAAATATTATCAAGACAGCAACACTAACTGAATATACCATATATTAAATTTATTGTATAATGCACAGTATCTTTACCTGGATGTGGCTGATCAATTTTTCAACAAAAGGTTTCTTCACCAAAGTGACTGTACATCCTCCAAAACCACCTCCAGTCATTCTTGAGCCATAAACACCTTCAACTTCCAAGGCAAGTTTTACAAGAAGGTCTAATTCTTCACAGCTCACTTCATAATCGTCTCTAAATGTTGACATGGGAATGTCGTTTTTTAGTTCAGTAAGAAATTGATTCTGATTTCAAAAGCAGGCACTCACGTTATTATAATAAAATGCATTGTTATTTCAAAGATTGCAGGCTTTTTTCAGACAGTTATTGATCATTCTGGTACTATATTTAAACAGTGGGGAATTTTACTAGAGATGATATTTCAGTCTTCACAAAAAAGCCAACTAAATAGAAGTTCAGCTAACCACCAGAGACTTGTTATATCTTACCTGAGGGAATTATGGCTTTCAACCATCAACTTCCCAAAAAGTTCATAATCATTGTTCTTTAATGCAGTAACTGCATCTTGTGTCCTCTTAATTTCAGTAATGACATGGTGGGCACGTGAATAGGTAACAGCATCTAGATCACTTTTCTTTGCTGGAAAATTAATGAGGAAAAATTGGTGGAGGAATAAAATAATCACAAATGCTTTTTCAATGTTTTAGAGAATATCAATAAGGAAACTAGGGATATCTAAGAATTGGTCAAACAACAGCCTAATATAAAATTGTACTGGTGGTAGAGATCTGCCTCCTAAGGCAGGCATAGATAACGTTCTTAACTGCAGGGTCATATTGAAACATTGAGTGTGTTTAAAGTTAATATCTAAGCATCATAAGTAACATCAAGCTACGACTGAACTGGTGTCTTTCTGAGTCAATTATGGGTTTACATTAGCTTTTTTATACACCTTGGATACTGCCATTTTGTTCCAAGTATTATTTAGGTCTAACAGGCTACTAAAAACAACCTTAAGGGATGAAATGTGTATACCTAAAAGTGAAATATGTTGACAGGCCCTGACAAAATGATCCTGCACAAATGAACACATTCAACCATCATTTCGTATGACCATAAAACTCAACCTACAAAGACAGTTTGATAAACTGTGCATGCTGGTAACCACTTACGTTCTAATAGAGACAACGATGCCTCTCTGAGACTTTTCACTCCAAGAATCTTTGCAGTGTCTTCACATCTTTTCCTACGTTTTGGATATTCACTGTCTGATAAATTATGTTTAACATTGCAGTTGATTACAATTATAGAAACATTTGGGTCAGAAATTGGTACATCTTCTGTAGCCATTGACCTGTAACAAAAAGAAATAACAAATTGATTCAAAATGAAAATTACTTTCCACTAGATTCCAAAAACTTGTTAATTTTATTAGTCTTGTTTTTTTCTTTTATATTGAATTAACAACATGTTTGTTTTCAGAGTTTGTTTCCTTCTTATATTTCCTAAATCATCCAAATTCCAAGGAGAAGATTTTAGGTGATACACTTTTAGGTAAGTTCCTGGGAAAATCACTTACTTTTTTATCATTTGTTCACAAATTCCACGAATTTAATTGCTTTATTCTATTGTATGTTGTTCCTACCTGCAATCTAACAGGAGAGCATGGCCTTTTTTCCCCATAACTGAGATAAACTGATCCATAATTCCACAAGGCATGTTGGCAAAATCATGCTCAGCTTTTTGACATAAAAGTGCCTTGTCCTTTGATGCTCGTGTCTTACTTTCAGGACATAGTTGTTCCAAGAAAGTGCAAACTGCCACTTCCAAAGATGCTGAGCTAGACAAACCACCTCCCAGAGGAACTGATGTTGCTATTGCAGCCTGGAAGGATGGAGTGCTATAACCAAAGTTAGCAATGACACCTTTGATATAATTAGCCCAATGTGGCTTACCAGGTGAGAGTGGAGAGTCAGGAATAGGGTTGTCAAAACTCACTGAGTGTGGTTCATCTATTCCAGAGGCTGAGGTGACCACTTGACATCTACCATCACTACTTGGTGTTCCCACAACTACTGTCACCAATCCTAGAGCCTGAAGGAAAGAAATTATAAGAGAACAATAATCAGAACTGAATTTTTAAGGTTTGTTCAACTACAACACCAACTACAACCCTTCCTGGACTGAAAAACAAGCCTTGTGACATACTTTGTCTTGTATTCCAAAGTTAGACCATGATAGCATTTGAAAGATTTTTGTTTTCTTTTTTAGAAGTTAAAAAAATTTAATTGCTTAAGTGGACCTTGGAATGGTTGTGTATTTTCCAAAGAATAATATTTTGCTATATTTTACCAACAAGAGTAGATTTTTCTGAACAAGTCTTTGTTTGACCCACTAATTTACAGAAAAGCGGTGTGTTGCACTTCCATCCATTCCACATGCATGGCTAATACTGTACTTGCACAGATATGAATACGTCCCATCATCATTAACCACCAAAATTTACACAGGAATAGATCAGAATTCATCTACTTGGTGCCTGATTTGATAAGTTTATGCCACATTATCTGGTTCAGTAATTCATTTTACACAGGAACGAAATAGTGCGCAATTGTGCGCTTACTGAAATGGTCTCACATGAAATGGAAGGACGAATGCGTATCTCTTTGGACGAGACCTTAACCTCTAGTCACACTAAACGCAACCAAAGTACACCGGCTTATTTATATTATTAAGTGATTTTCATCAATTGATTAAGATCGCCATGATTGAAAATTTCGTTTATTAATATCTTGTTCATCCGCATCATTCAGATAACTTCGACTTTGGCAGGCGTCTGCGCGCTTTGATATCATAGTTTCTTATAGGCAGATTTTAATCAATACGATCTTGTTCGGGCGATGAAGATATTAAACCTTAAAGATGCAATATGCATATCGATATTTATGTGATCACGTTGAGCTTCAAAATTACATTTCCCTCCTTACCATCGGCAGCACGAATCCTTCATTGTAGTCTGTATGTTCACCAATTAAGTTCACTCTACCTGGAGCATACGCTGCAAACGATGGTTTCGATTTGAAGTGTTTTTCGTAAAGATCTACAGCTTGTTGCAAGACACTTTGTACGTCGGCCATTTTGTTACGGTACTTGTACCAGCGAAGATCTGCGACCTGCTGTCATCGAGGTCACCAGGTCAAGTTCAGAGAGATACCAAACCATATGAGAAATGGCCTTTTCACTGATTGCACGGTTTTCAAGAATATCTACCGTAGGTAAGGTGATATATGGTTCAAGAAAGATTGGGATTCTCATAGTTTTTATCGCTAAGTATGCTAAAATATTAAAACTGGTGAACTATTGACATTCTTCCAGGTCTGCCTGCTGGTTCACCGAGACGAATTAACTTATCAAGAAAGCATACTGCATTCCAGGTCAAGAAATGTTCGGAAATTTCAACAGACAGCCTGTCGTTTTTGAATGTAGAAAAAGAAGACGGATTTTGTGTCGTTGAAATGAGACGGAAGCCAGTCAACTCTCTGAATCTCGAAATTTTAACAGAACTGGGTCACGTCATTGATGAACTGGAGTCCGGTAAAGATTGTCAGGGATTGATACTCACTTCTGTAAATATCTTACTATTTTGGAGTCTTGAAGTTATATCTTTTGTCGTTTTCAATTACGAACATTAATGTTAATTAGTAACGTGCCATCTCCAGATGAGCAGATTGAACACACCATAACGCCACTGAGAGGTAACCTAACCCTAATTCTATTACTAACCTAACCCTGGTTTGAGTGGTCATTATTTAGTGATGTCCTTTCTTTCTGGGCACTGGTTGGTAAACAGTTTTGTTTTTTTTTCTTTTATTTTTAATTATACTAATTCCTTTTAAAGTGGCAGAAAACTGGAGGAACTCTTCAAATGCCCAGCTGTATGTTCTAAGATGACCAAAACCTCTTGGAAAAATCCACTTTTCAAATCAATTAACTGATGTCAACTAATTATTTAAAAAAAAGTACTGAAACAACATCTGGATGTCATGGTGGCCATTTTGAATATTAATCAAAATAATAAAACCGTTTAATTGAAAGCTTGAATATACCAAAAAGATTTAAAACTAGTACAAGACTATCAAATTTACCCATACACTGAGGTGACGTTTTATCTAGACCACATAATTTTTATCTTCTGACTCTTTAGATGTCTCCCAAACAATAAGGAGTGAATTCCAGTCTCCTGGTTAGCTTGGCTTTGGCACTTGAAATATCCAGATGTTTCAAGAGCCCAGAAGAGAATGTTAGGGCTACAAGCTACACCCATTTTTGTTTGGCAGAGTGTTTGAATTTAGGTGGATTAAGTATTTGATTATGTCTAGCACAAAAATCAATTGAAACTGATTTTTCTAAATATTTGTAGGCCTTGCCAAGAATTTTCTCAGCTGGTCTGGATATCACTGAGATGGTTCAGCCCAAGGACGAAAGGTTAAAAAAATTTTGGAATTCCTTTCAAGATATTTGGCTTAAGCTTTATGGCTCAAGGCTGGCTACAGTAGCTGCAATTAATGTATGTCTGGACTGTAAAGTTAGATTAACTGTATCAAATCTGTGCAATGAAATGCTTGCAGAAAAATACAACCATTCCTCTTAAAGCACATAATGTTATTATATCACTACAAATCAATATATTATATAGAATTCAATTTGTCATTTGTATTGATGATAGATTCAAACTTGCAGGCTTAGCAGCAGTAATGTTTTCTTTCTATCATTACAAACCCAGTACGTATTTGTAACATTCTCCATATCATCAGAGTTTGCATAACTGAATGCATATTTTCAAACATATCAGCATCTTGCTACCATGTCCATTGATTCTCTAAACTGTCCAGTTGAATTTAATTCATTTTATATTCATTTTAATTCATTCATAATTAATTTTAATTCCAATTTGAATTTACCCCTTTAAAGGGCAAAGCAGAAAAGTAAAATCATCTCGGGTTAGCCAGGAAAAAAAAAGTGCACCTTCCTCTCTTAATTGATTCTTATTTTTGTTTTTATCTGAGTTAAATTATAAATTTAAATTTAAAATATAGTTATAAATATTTAATTTTTAGATTGAATTCTAACTTTGTTTTATAAATTTTAATGTTAATTTTAATTTAATTTTGTTTTAATATATCACTGTTCTTCTATGATATAGGGGGCAAGTCCTGCTGGTGGATGTCTTTTAGCTGTATCATGTGACTACAGAATTATGGCAGATGGTTTCGTAATTGGACCTAATGAAACTCAACTTGTATGTATCTGTGAAAGTGACATATAAAATTTTGATTTTTACATTCATTTTTAGACCTGTCATATTTTTTTTTTCTTTTTTAAGGGCATTGTTGCTCCACCTTGGTAAATATCTATCTGTGGCTTACCTATAAACTTACCCACATTAAAACATAGCACTGGTCTGGTGTGAAAAGCATTCAACTGCACAGGAACAATGTCATGTCTCAGTTAACACCACATATTTTGCACTTATATCCAGAATTACCTGTTAGTGCAGGTTGTCTTTCTGAATTATGAAATCAAGCAATAAGGTGTAGCTATTTTGTGAATTTACCAGGTGTTTTGATCAGCAATTCTTTTCCCTTAGGTTTAAGGACACTCTTTTCAACACTGTTGGTCATCGTAAAACAGAACTTTTACTGTCGCTGGGACAACTTGTGTCAAGTAAGGAAGCCCTGGATATAGGACTGGTAGACAGAGTTGTCCTACCAGATGATGTGTTAAGTAATGCAAAATCTGAAGTGAAGAAATGGTTAGCAATACCAGGTAAAATTATTTCCATCAACAACAAGATAATGAAAGTGCTCCTGCCTCCAGTAACTCTTTGAGGTCTCCCTGATTGAATAGGGAAGAATGGTGATGAAATTTAAACAGACTCAGTGCATTTAAGTCTTTTCACTTTTGCGAGATTTCCTGAGCCAAGGTCCCCTAACAAGAGTATTTGACATTGTAGTCTTCAAGAACAGTAAAATTAGACATTCCCAAGCTAAATTAAGTCATTCAGATGCTCAGTTGTTGTGAAGGAAAATAGTGGTTAAACAATGATATAAAAGTAGAATGCTACATAGGTAGTTTTAAATGACTAGTAGAAAACCAAAAGGGGTTGGGAAACTGCCAGAACTCAGAAAAGTAGAAAAAGACAGAACTAATGTTTCAAGTGAAGGCCCTTTGTCAGAGTGAAACGTCTCTGTTTCTACTTCTACTGTATGTTCTTGCAGTTTCCCAACCCCATTTGGGTTTCTACTGGGTAAAGAGCCTTCCATCCATTGTCGTGAAGAGTTTCCTCTTTAAAAACTCCACTACTAAAAACACAGTTTTGGACCCAAGCACTGCATTTACACTTCTTTGTGTATCAGTTGACTACATTTTTTCCAACAGTATTTGGTTATGCTAAACCTGAAGGAACTAATGTAGAAGAGGTTATACTGTTTATTATTAAAAATTCCACAAGAGCATTTTCTTTTGTGACCATCACAGATTTCTTACATTATTAGTGATTTAAATTCACAATTTCTAGCTAGAGCAAGATATGCCACAAAAATGATGATGAGAACTCCAATTCTGGATAAACTATGGACAGGAAGAGCTGAAGACACCAAAGCTTTTCAGGAATTTGTTTGCAAGGAGTCAACACAAAAATTAATCATGGAATATTTAAAAAAATTAGCAGAAAAATCAAAAAAGTGAGTAACCTGCATGGTGAATGCAGACAATGCTTATGACATGTGCAGTATGGGTTATTTCTTGGAGAACTATACTGGTACATGCAGTAGCATGCTTGATGTGTAACAACACTTATTATTACTGTTGTTGTTATTGTAATTATTGTTATTAAAGCAGCATGAAGCTCTGACACCAACAAGAAAATTAGAAATATTCTTTATGTTATGATTATTGTACAATTGCATTAAAAATAAATATGAAAGTGTCTCATACCAGATGGTACTTAATTCTCAAGTAAAATGTACAGTTATAGCTTTCCTTATAAGTCAGAATATTTTTCTTATTTTGCAGGTAACATCATGTTTATTTAACAGTTCGATTAGTGGCACAGCCACTTTCCATAGTCTCATCATAGTTGTTCATAACTTTCAACTCAATAGTTCCTTTATTAGTTTCTTTTTTACGATCACCTCTAAATCGATGACTTGTACAGTTGACATGCTCCTTAAATGTCTTTTCTCGACAACAGATACGACAAAGAAGATATGGGCATTTTCTACCCTGGAAGAGATTAATATGTTAAAAATAAGATGACTAAAATCTGCAACTTTCAATACAGCATCATCAATACATGCAGGTTATTCACACCCATACATCCTAATCTCTTTCTAGCGAGTTATCCACGAAAGGAATATTGTAGTGTTAATATGGTACTGTACCTTCGGATTAACCTTGCATTTTTCACATCTGTCCCATTTAAAAGATTCTACACACAATAAGACAAGAATTAATGGTAAGCTAATATTTTTATTAAAAAGGAAAACTTGAAATTTTTTCTAAAGTTACTTAGTTTTGTACTTTCAGCTGGTTCTTTGTGTTGTAATTGCTGCTTTTTCAACAGTTTTTTCATCTGTTTTTTAGTGAGAGAATTTTTCTTGTCTTTGCAAGAGTTATCCTTCCCAGAAGATTTTTTAACAGTTGATCTATAATGTATGTAAAAAATATTATTTTCATGAATTGAATGAATAATTTAAGTTTAAATTTATAATATCATAGGACAACAAACATCATCATGGAATCTACATACATTCGCACAGACCTCTAAGGACTGATTCATCTGGTCCTCATATTCATTAATAATTCATTAAATTTTAACACAACCAGGGCATTATTCTGTATTTTCTGCTGAGTTCTTTATGAAAAATGTCTCAGATGTACATTTTTCTGAATTTTTTTTTCTCTGACCTAATATATGGTTGACATATCCAGTAAGGCTTCTTAACTGGATTGGAACTTCCCACTGCACTGATTTCATCCTTCTGCAAAATCAAGAGATAATCAATTGAAATTGTGAAAAAAATGTAATGAAACTACTGGTACTGTTAAGTGCCTAATACCTGAAGAATTGCTGTAAAGAGAAATCAAGAAAATTTTTTATATATAATGTACATAATGTAACATTCTGTAGGGCAAAGCAATAGTTTGTAAGACAATTGTTTGGCAATATTTAGGGCACAAGCTAGGGGAGAACATTAAATCAGGAGAAGTAAATAAATGTAGTTGACCAGAATATATAGGTATTAAACAAAGCCATTGGATATACTGCACTGCCAGCAAATGCAACAAGCATAACTTGTTAAGGGGAAAGTGATTGCTTTGCAATTTTACTCTGGTTAACACCTGGAGATATTACTTCTCAACAGGGTCAGCCTTACCTGTTAAAGGGTTAATGTGAAATTTAATTTCTACTTGCCTTTGATAATTCCTTTAAATCATTGTTTATAACTCTCATTTCACTTAAAGAACCAGCCTTGCTTAGTCTATCCCTTATATCTGTATGAACTGATAGCCTGACAAAAAAGTAAAATTTAACATAAATGGAAACTAACTGCAAATTTTACCCATTAGTGCACAATCTTATGATAACAATAAGTTACTGGTAGTACTTGATTTTTGGCTACCCTGATAAGGATACAGTAATCATAAAGATTTTTCAGACATAGAGCAGGTAGTATTATTCAAGAAATCATTTGGAATCTCACCCATGATGCCATAACTTGAATAAATGTCCTCTTACTGATGTTAGAGCGCAAGGAAATTGGTCCACAAGGTCAAGGTATTGTTCAGCCATTTCCCAAGCATATGGTTCACATCCGCTGAACAGAGCAGGGTTGCGTAGATTGCCCTCTAGAAAATGGTTTTACATTTTGAAAGCTCTTAAAGCTATGTTAAAGTGGTGGCACATACATTTCAATCTTTAAAAAAAATCAGGAAAGGTAAGCATTAAAGGGCATATGAATCGTAAAATTCAGTTTCGAAGAAAACCGCTGACATGATAGAACACTTGAAATTGTGGAGGTTGGAACTTTACAGCTCTCTCTTATCTCACTTTGTTCTTGAGATATTAAGGTTTGTTTGGTATGTATATGGCACAACTTTCTACGTCACACTGCATAATGATTTCCAGCTAAATCACGTACATCTTTAACATTATTCAATTAAGTCCCTTGAAACTTTGCTTATTGAATTCCGAGGGATACATACAGGCTCATGAACAGTTTCAAGTGATTTCCATCGGTAACTTCAAAGATATACGTAATTTTACAAGAAGTCATTATGCAGTGTGACGTAGAAAGATGTATCATTTACATATGAAACAAACCCCAATATCTCAAGAATGAAGAGAGATAAGGTAGAGTTGTGAAGGCCAATCTTCATAATTTCGAAAGTTGTATTACGTGAGAGGGTTTCTTCCGGACTGATTTTTACACTTCATGTGCCCTTTAAAAGTTTTGCTTTACCAGCAGTCATCACTCCATCAGCTCCAGTGTACTCCAAACACCGATGAACATCATCAAAATATAGAATATTACCATTGGCAAATACAGGAATGGAGAGGTTTTCCCTGCAGAAATAATCAAGCAAGCACAACTTCTCAATTTACATAATTTTTGGATTTTATTTAATTATCACTGGAAGGTAAAGTAAACTTACTTGACAGCTTTAATATGATCCCAGCTAGCTAAACCACTAAGCTCTTTCTTCTGCTCCCGAGTTCTACCATGTACAGTTAAAAGCTTAAAAGAATTAAAATATTGTTATTTTAATAAAGTAGTCATTAAGATTATGAATTCAAGAATTTTGCTGATAATCAATAAGTAAATTGTTCACTAAGAAATTACCTGACAGCCTGCTTTTTCTAACATTCTTGCATACTCCACAGTCTTTTTCACATCTTCAAACACCCTTATTTTACATGTAATGGGGACTGATAGTTTTTCAGCAGCCAGGTGAACTACATTATAATTAAAGTAATGGATAGATGCAAAAAAATTTTGATTTTCCTGGAGTAAATTACAAGCAAAACCAATATAATAAGTATTACCAATTCTGCTTAAAAGATCCCATTCATCTTGCAGGAAGGCACCATAATGACCTGAAAACAAATTATACACATACGATATTTCCCAAGAGCAAGGTTTAATTAACTTTCATGGAATAGATTTTACCTCTTCTTGCAATATTTTGTGGACATCCTAAATTTAAATCTATAGCATCACAATAAGGCTCGGCCAGCAGGGCTGCTTTCAAGAATGTCTCCGGATCGTTGGCACAAAACTGTGTGAATAAAATAACTTTAAAACTTTATCACATTAGTGAGTCAAAATTTTGATTGATTTATGAGAATGATACAACAACGTCAACTTTACTCAACTAAGTGCTATACAGTCATGACATTTATGTATACTATTTGTATGTATTGTATAATATATACTGGGATGTATGTTTTTCTTACACTCATTAATAATCTATGAAGAAAACACAAAGCAATTATTGGCATTGTATCTGTGTATCTAATTTAGATCCTGCTTCTTTTTATAGTCAAATTTTTGCATAATTTGTTTTAGATGTCATTTAAACATCTGTTAGAACATGCTTTACTGGATCTAAAACACTAACCTATTGCCTGGTATTTTCAAACTGATAAAGTATTCCTCGGCTTTTATTATGGCACTGTAGTCCAAGGTATATATAATATATAAGTAACATATAACAAAATATATGCACTGTAACAAATATATAATATACAATACATAATTATATGTTGCATACATATAAAATACGTAATATACCATATCAAACCATGTTCAGGTGTACCAATTGACATATCTATGTTTGTATGTATATTTTATTTGACCCCTTACAACATTCCAGGTCTGGAATATGGGACTGTAATTTAAAGGTAATCACTAACCATAACTGATTCTGATAATAAATTTAAGACATCTTTTATGCCCTGTTTTTCGAACAGCAATAAGCTTGCTGAAATTATTCAACTCCCTTGTTCATTCGTACCTGAATAATGAGCGGTCTGTCTTCGTCACAACTAGCAAGAGCAGCTTTGCGATATGTTGGCTCTCTTAAAAAGACGGATGAATGATACATTGGCGAATAACATAACTGAGCACCGTGTCTTCTACTGAGAATCCTCCAAGCAACTTCAGATTGGTCAACCATTGGAGCCACAACGTAACGGGGGCTTTTTAAAACTTTGTCAAAAAATTCGAACCCCTTGTGCTTTGCTGGCATCTTGGAAAGTAATAAGATGTGTATATATCAAAGGAGCACACTTAATACGGAAAGAATTTAAAATTTTTTTACGGAAAATCGGAATAAGCTGGATTTATAACCTTACGCTAGAGAATAACGAGACGAACTTGCGAATGACCACTGCACATGTCAGATCGAAGGCTCATACACTGATTGACCTTGGGGATTGAATTCCCTTGGGATTTAACTTCCCAACTAAAATTTGGCAAAAATCGCGATTTTGACCTGGGGTAAGAATTCCCTTG
>JBAHVQ010000482.1:241892-280183 GCA_036872915.1 Nanipora kamurai | reverse complement strand
GCGATTTTGACCTGGGGTAAGAATTCCCTTGGGATTTAACTTCCCAACTAAAATTTGGCAAAAATCGCGATTTTGACCTGGGGTAAGAATTCCCTTGGGATTTAACTTCCCAACTAAAATTTGGCAAAAATCGCGATTTTGACTTGGGGTAAGAATTTCCTTGGGATTTGACTTCCCAACTAAAATTTGGCAAAAATCGCGATTTTGACTTGGGGTAAGAATTCCCTTGGGATTTAATTTTCCAACTAAAATTTGGCAAAAATCGCGATTTTGACCTGGTGTAAGAATTCCCTTGGGATTTAACTTTCCAACTAGAATTTGGCAAAAATCGCAATTTTGACCTGGTGTAAGAATTCTCTTGGGATTTGATTTCCCAAAAACCACGATTTTGACCTGGGATAAGAATTCCCATGGAATTCAAGCTACGTAAACGTGTTCCGTTATCTTGACGGCGTTGTCATCTTTAAAAAAAAAAACACGCGCCACACGTTTCAATTCAATTTTCGAAGCACCAGGCTAATTTGTGTGAACGTGTCAAGGAAATAATGCTAACAGTGGTCTATTTACCGAAAGGAGCTTCTTTCTGCATTCAACGATACACGACAATAAGCTAATAACAAACCAAAATTTTGACGAGTGTCTGTGAAATAGTTGGTACATAATCCATTAAGATTTTTCGACGAGTAGTTGTAACTTCTTATAAACTGTCTTCTGAAGAAGGAACGGTATGAAGACGAAGCCTGGAGCCTGTTAAATCTTGCGATTCGGTTTATAGCGTTGGCTAAAAGTAAGCGAGTCGTGTTACCATAATTAATAGTTTAAGAAATAGTTCTGGTTTTTAGGCAAAAGTTAAAGAAAAAACTGTTGTATATTTGCATTACTAAGATATCTAATCGCGAAGGACTTATTTGAGGATGAAATGACACAAGTACATAAAAATCAATTAAATTTTTAATGTATTTTGGTAAATGTTTACAACTTCCCACTTCTGAAGAAGGCATGAACTAATCACATCATGCTCTTCCTTCCAAACTTCCTGCGGAACGGGCGATGGTTAAGCCACTTTAAACCGAACCTGGAAAGCGTTTGTCGTGAACGCTTATAAGCGAGATCTGGGTAGTTGATTTATGATCGAATAAAAAACGGATGGAAAAATGAACGGTTAGGCCAAACATCTTCACTTTTAAGCTGTTGAGTTGGTTATGGTTCGAGATAGAACTGTTTTTACGCAGGTGACAGGTGAGCAGTTTTACTGACAATACTGCAAGCCAGAGTTCTTCAGGCTGCCGCCGTAAATATAACCTCCCAGTGCAAACTACTGCCGCACCAGACTTTTATTTTACTCAGGCTAACGCCCGATGATTTTACTCATCAAAGGGAAAAGGGCGGCCGGGAAGAGGATAAATGCGCAATCCAGCCTTTTCGTTGCTATCAATCGATCAAGGTTTCTGCGTAGTTTATGTACCAATAGCGATCTTAAGCAAATGAGAACGGTAACGATTTGGCTGCCCATAATGAAAACTTCGAAAGAAACCATTGGTAACTGATGTAGGTATCGGTTTGTTAATTTACTTTGATCTTCGAAAAGCTTATACGGCTCTTAAAAGAACCTGTTAACGTAGAGGATGTTAAAATCGCGGAACAGATTTCATCCAAAATACGTGAAAATGCTCAGAGAAACGTTGCTAAAGGGACTAAAAATTACTCATGCTGTGTCTTCAAGGATATCGATTAGATGCAGAACGTTCGATCCCGTTGTATTTGCTTTAAGCTTTCTATTTGTAATACGAGCGACCGCGTTATATTGGACGTACAAGCTGAGCCGAAGGCGAGAGGTTGTATGTGTGATACAAAGGGAACACGAATTGTGCGCGTTGTCTCACGTCGTTGTTACCTAAAGGTCTCCCACGGTCTTGGGTGGCCACTTCTAAAACAATGGAAATTATAGCTCGCAAAAACCGACAGTGAGTAGCTGGATCACAAAAACTGAATGCACTTCGCTTTGTGCTGAGACAAATACTTCTTGGTCACAATTCTTGGTCTGACCAGTAGACCTCCTGTCACAGGAGCGGTACACAACCTGTTCGTCCCTTCTCCCCCCAAAAACAGTTGTGTATTTTTTTATTAATGTGAATACACAAACACTACCTATCTAGACTATAAGATACTACACTATATAGGTCAGTATATAACGCTTCTCCCCTGCAGAGGTTTGAAGATGCCGTACTTCGATCGCATCGATCTGGCCAGTATGTTTTAACTGTACCAAGTGATCTAAGTATCCAACTCCGAAAGCGAAGGTAAACGCAAAAAGTAATGCGAGCATATTACGACAAAACACACAGAAAAGGAGACAGGACACAACGTGCTGCCAGCAAACCTTTATGGTTTACCAACAACACATCATGCTGTCGGCAAACCTTTATGGTTTACTGACAGCACTATTTTTACATCTTTCATTTAAATCTAGCTAACTAGTAGAAACATTGAGCTAAACTATCAACACATTTTGCCTAACCGTACAAGGAAGTCTTGGCAATTGTCTGAAATTTTTTCCTTACGCGACCATCTTTATTCCTGCCAAAATCGACGTGGTAGGCATCAGCTAATGCACCTTTGTTGACAAGCATTTCCAATAGTTCAGACATAACGGTTCCATGTAGGCACTTAAACACAAGCAATATAGTGTATATTTCAATTAACTTCTCCATCGGAATCAAGCAGAGTTTTTCCAGTACATGATATATTCATTTGATGTAAGCCTGTCCAAACTTTGGTTCATTTCCTCAAATCTTTTTCTTAAATCCAAAGGCATTTCTAGCCTGGTTACCAAGGGTGTGATATACTTCTAAAGATTTTAAATTATAAAATAATCACATTACCTTCCATGCAGTTCAACTTCTTATTTAAATATTGAATTTCAATATTTGAAGTACTATATCACACGAGGAGTGTTTCATCAGGATATCCAAACACCAAGAAGTTTGTTGAAAACCAAGGCGATATCTGAGGTTTTCACAAGCTTAGAGGTGTTTGGATATCTGATGAAACAAGGCTTTCGAGAGTGTATTGTATCCCAAATAAATTCGGTATTTGGAGAGAAAATCGACAGACATTTTATGAGTGTGCTCACTGTGACTCTTGAATATTAATAAGTTAAATAAACGGTTTAACGCTTCTGTTGAAATGCATTGCGGGTGTGTCATGAGTGAAATGGTTAACTAGGGATTCTACAGACCAATTCTATCTTTCACTCGACAGTCATGTTTGACTCATGATTCTCCAACACCTTGTGGTGGGTCAGGAAACTTCCCATCGCCTTGCTTATCAGCTCACTTGTTGTTTGAAATAGAAATCAAATGTTTCTAGCGCGCGACATTACGTAATTTTTTGCATAATTGTTAAAGAATTTTGGCAAATTTATATAAAGGGAAGTTCACTTGGTAGTTAAGTGACTATGAAATGAAAATTAAGTTTGTCTTATCTGGAAGAACTCTTGGACTTACAGCGCAACATCTTTTACACTTTTTACCTATCTCACGTCGTTCTTGAGATATTAAGATATGTTTGATATGTTGATTGCACTTCCTATGCCTCATGGTGTATAATGAGTGGTTGAAAATTAGCAATATTGTTGAAGCTATTGAACTATGTCACATGTAACTGTGAATGTGGATGCACTTGCTTCATAATACTAAACAGCCAATTTTTTTTAGTGATTTAATCGAATAATTTCAAAGATATGCATAATTTTTTATTACTTATTATACACTATGACGTATTCAAAGTGTAATTTACACATCAAATAAATCTTAATATCTCAAGAACGAAGCGAGTTATCGAAAAAGTGTAAAAAGATGTTGCGTTACAATTTCAAAAGTTCTTTCATACACGAAAAACTTTTCATTTCATATACACTTTAACAGTTTTAACTCTGTATCAGGCAAATTAGACTGACTATGAGTATGACCGCGTTATGGCCACGGCAGAGAACGCATCATGGACGTGATTTAACCTTTTCATGCATGATTAGTTTGTTCTTTTGCTGGTTTGTTTTTTTTGGCATTTGTTTAGTCAATAAATTTGAATGTTGTACGAAAATCACGGCCATTGATCAGAATAACTTCATATAAACACGGCCGTATAAACGAGGTGATCGTCAGGTGGGGTTCCATTGTAATTATTGCTAAAGTTATACATTGCACAAGAAAGTTAAAATACTGGGCTAAGATTCGAGCTAAAGATAAGCCTTAGTGTTTGCATTTTTAACTATATTTTTTGCCAATTAACTTGTTACGAAACCTAAAATTGGGAGAACTTCATCCATAGTCAAAGATGCATGGACAAACAAACGCAAGGCAAAGAGAATCACTTTATGCATTCAACGAACTACCTTTAACTTTGGGAACAGATTAAGGTTTTTTCATCAGTTACTACTTTTGAATGCTTCAAGTTAACAAGAACTATAAGAATACCATCTCAAATATCATCAATAGTAAAAGAGAACTTACTGAAAGATACAGAGGAAAATGTCTACCTCGTCTTTCGCTGTCTTAGGGAATCGGGATGGTTGTTGTCTCTACTGCCAAGCGTTGCCGTTAATTAAATCTGTGCGGTGAACTCTTGAATTTTATCCCCATAACAGAAGTTTTTAGTTGGGTTAAGCTAAAGCAACGGTCATTTCAGATATTTCAGTTTTTAAACAACACGTGCAGTCCTGTCTCTAGCCTGGTCTGAATGTACTTCGAATCGGGCGAGAAAAACCGCAAAATACCCACGTGACAATTTAGGCTCCGCCTCGCGACGGTCGCGAGCGTTCGTACGGGCGTTACGCGAGGAACACGCACAAGATAAACATAGTTCACCACTCAGAATTAACAGAAAAAGATAAGAGCTCGCATTATCATGTGTGCCTAATAATAATTTTATGTTGCCTATCATAAAGTATAACCGAATCCGTTAGTCAGCTCACCAGATGACATCATCACAAGGTGTTAATGGCACATGGAACCAACGTATGTTAACGTATTTACCATCATACAAGAATGAATAAACATCACAATTGTTTTAAAATGTAATAGATGATCACAACAAAGTACAGTACATATTATGTTTTCTCTGTTTAAACTGGTAGATCCTTGTATAGTCAACAAGCTCCATAAACATAAACATGCACTTGTATGGGTAAATATTCTTCTACACACATGTATGCATATATCTATCCATATATGACAAATAGTTTTCCTACTTCAAGTTTTTAAAAATATTTATGCTTTACAAGATTGAAAAACTTTATTCCATTCTCAATGTTTCAGGGTTAAAAATATTGGTTGATATATACATATATATGTATACGTTATCATATGAGGGGCGAGGCGATACCATTTTTATCGCTTGAGGGAAGATATCATAAAATGTCACGAGTGAGCGCAGCGAACGAGGGGCATTTACGATATCGTCCTGAAGCGATAAAAATGGTATCGCCTCGTCCCGATTATGATAACCTGTTTATTATATACTTATGCCTTCTCCAAGAAGCATACTCAAACACCAATTTAGTCATTTGACTGGCTCAGTGATTCGTCAGGCAAATCACTTGCCTGATGATCACCTGAGCATGTGAAACTCAGAGTAGCGACAGCCAATTTCGTCTATTTTCACTTCCTGTATATATAAATATATATGTGTGTGTGTGTGTGCACATATTATAATGTACCACATACTTAGGTAAATGGTATTACAGGATATTGCTGTTTGGGAATAGCTTTTTGAAAGCAAAATTATATGATCAAATGCTTCTGTTTATTACTAGATAGTGGTAGTTCCTCTGACAGAAAACTTATCAAGGAAGGGTGGTGCACCAAAGAGAGTGGAACAACATTATTTGGAAGTACAAACTGGAAAAAAAGATGGTTTACTTTGATCCTCGTTGAATCAAATGTGACACTATTATATTTCAGGTGTGTGAATTAGACATCACAGCCACAGTAGGAGCCGAACTATAACTTTCATTAGTTGAATTTAGTTGAAAACAGGCACACAAAAACTGATGCTGTTAAATTTTGATTTCAGCTCCAATTACTGCCTATAACAACCTTTCTAAATGTGACAGTGTTTTCAAATGCATTCTTGATGCCTAATGTACCTTTCCTGTTCTCGTTGCTGTCAAGACATGAGAGCCTAGTTCCAATGCACCAAATTTTGGAGTTCACAGCAATGATAACTGAAACAATAAACATACATTTCTAAGAACCTGAATACCAATCAATTTCTTTTCAAACATGAAGATCCATGATATGCCTATCATTGTCAGATTTTAACACACATTTCCTGCTGCTTCTGTCCATAATATGTCAATAATTTGTCAACCAATACAGGCAGATTGGAGATCCCCGTCCTAAAGGAAGAGTAATTCTAGACTCCACCTGTAAGTATATGGCTGGTAACTCATGATAATGTTTAGATAATTATTTAACAATTTTAAACCTAAGAAGCAAGCTGTTTCTTTTGATTTTCTTGATTCACTTTTATTGACAGATACTGCAAGAGAATTAGAAACCTCTGAGAACAAATTGAAACCCAACTGTTTTGCTGTTGGGCCATTGTTTGTTGATCCATCAATCAGAACTTATTATATCAGCTGTGGTAGGTACCATGCATTGCACAGTGTGGAATTCCTTAAGTAGTCTCTATCTACATGACACATCTTATTGAGAATATTTTCAGTAAGAGACTGTATAATGCACCAAGCTATTATTACTCCTCTTTACTTACATGCAGGCATGAAACTCACAGCAGAATTTCAACAAATTTTCGGGTATGAAACTTTAATGGGAGAAATAAAAAATAAAATTTTATTTTTTTCTTTCATTTAAAAATAAAGCTTTGGAACATTGACCCCTTTATACATTATTGACTTATGTATATAATCATCCAGTATTAGCCAGAGGGTGCTGATGAACATGTTTTCCATTCCAGTGAATAGGGTTTGATTCTTGGTTTCATGTAATTTTCTGATTAAAGTTACCTTGGTCACATGTAGGGAAAGTGTTGTCCAGTTTTGTTCTAGTCTGCCATACATCGCAAGTATTCTTTGAGTAACCTTGTTTCCTCATGTAGAAACAATGGACCCATGAGTGATGGTCCTTACAGGAGCCTCTATGATGAGCAGTTTAGGTACATGTAGCTGATAGAGTTATCTAGTTTAAATAAGACATGTAGAAAACCAAAAGCGTTGGGAAGCTGCCAGAACTTATGGTAGATCTGAAAAAACTGAAAATGACAGTTTCCCAGCCTTTTTAGTTTTCTATAAGTCATTGAAAACTGACTATACAGCACTCTACTTGAATACCATTGTGTAAATGAAGACACCTTTAGCCAGAATGATATTCTAAATGGCCATTTTGAGAGTAAAAATGGAGATACCATGATGGCTGGATAATATCATCCAACTTGCCTCAATGGAGCAAACTCCTTTAAAAAACAGTCAACTTGGACCAGCACCTGCAGCACCTAATTAATTACTGGTTCTCCCCTTGATGTTCATAGTGTGTACAAAAATCTAATCTTAGTTAATACAGTATAACATTAGCATTACTTTATTTCAATTTTATTCTTTATTACAAGAGAGTGAAGATGAAAAACTGGATTGGATGAGTGCGATTAATGCTAGCATTGAGGGTTCTCCTTCCCAAATGGAAAAACATTCAAAACGTTTCAGACAAAGATACAACAGGATAGTATGTTTCATTTGGTATTCTTTGTTTTGTATTTTTTACTGTATTTATTTAGTAACATGACAGCACTTACTATTAAATTATGCAAAATGTCTGTCGTATAAAATAAGTGAGGGATTTGTGTTACAAAAGTACATGAAAATACATATATTTTCAATGCTTTCATAGAGTTTCTTTATTAGATTGTATTTTGATAAGTTAAATACTATGATTGACCTCCTCAGATACCATGGCAGGACCGTGTTCTGGGTAAACAGCACCAGCTATGATTGGTTGATGCTTCTTTCCAGGGTGGTTGGAGTAGTCAATTAAATTAACCTACATGTTTTTTTTTACAGTCATCTCGAAAAATGAAAGTAAAACCATTTTCCTCAGAGGAACCATGCAGTTATATGGAAACCAGTTGGAGAAGGAAGGTGATGTGGAGATATCTCACTGTTAGTTGCAGGATCAGTCCTTTCATGTTAAGTAGTCTCCCTTTTGTCAAGTAAAATTTGATGGTGTTATCTGAGTAAAAAATAATAAAGATGTGAATGGAAAATAAGAATTAGCTCTCTTGGGCCATTTTTTGGGCAGTGGTCCTGGAGTAATTTATGTGGGCATCATGAAAGCAAACATGTTTTCCCAGTTAAATACTGTAAAGATTGGACCTGATCACAATAAGTTCTTCAGCTAACTGAGAAATCAAGGTCAAAAGAATGGATGATAGATTGTATAAATCAGTGCAGAAGCTCACAGATGAAAGCAACTGTGAGAATGACTTGTATTTATATCCAATTGTGAAACTGAAGTAACTTTACATTCACCTGAACATTTACAGTAATTTTAAGTGCAGTCCAGTGTTGATCCACTGGAAACCAGTGTCAAAATCTTTTTAGGGAGTTTCCTGGGTTTAGAGTGCAGTTACTCTTTCCTGTTCAGACACCTGGCATTAACCAGAGTTAAAGGGAATTTGGTGGTGTAGGTTTAAGTCGTTTGTAGTTGGGTTTTCGAAATATGAAAGTTTTCTTCCAATTTTTTTAAAAGCAGCAATGGGACAATCTTTGTGAAAAGGCAACAGAAGGCTTTTGGAAGAAAAGTGATACCAAACATGGCATAACTGTGGCTCGACAGGCATTCAAAACCAATCTAATGGCCATAATTAAAGTAGGTGAAAGAAGTGGACTCAGTTTGATGTCAAGATTACGAGCAATAGAGGCCATTAAGATTTTACTCTCTGATAGGCTGAAGGGGTAGTGCCAGTTTCTCCGGATATAGCTGCAGATTATCTACAGAAAGCTGTTGAAGTTGGTGGAAAGGTGAGCTACTTTTGGCAACTCTGTAAGTGTTAGTTCAGCCCAGGTTTAACCAGATTAGCCTAAAATTGGACCTAATTGTTTAAATTCATGCCTGTAGGATCAATTTTCTTAGCTCGATATTGTAATCTGTAACTCTTTGTGCTTTAAAATCATGTTACTTCACTATCTAGAAGTTTCTCTGTCAATACCTCTAAGGTACACATAGAATTGTGTGTAATCAGTGTTAGCAATGGCTAAGGTAATAAAAAATCCTGGAATTTTTTCAGCTGGATTATCCATTTAGGAATGCAAGTCTTCTAGAAAGAATTACAGGTAAAAATTTTGCTTTTGTGAAAGGATACATACTTAATTGGCCTGAGCCGAGTCACTGTATGTTGTTTTGAGTAGGTGTGGGTACACTTGTATTGAACGTAAATATTTGCCAAACAGTGATTGTTTTAATTGATTAATTATTCAATAACAAGCAATTAAAAGAATAGCATTAAAAAGTGGAATATCGACTCAGATATTACGATAATATTAACTCCAACTCATTTTATCCAGTTGGGAAAATTTTTACTACGCTTTTGATAGAACGATGGTAGTTATGTGTAACAAAATGTTACAACACCTTACAGAATACTTACCTTTCTATATTTTCTACTGCGTTCACAACTGCCGACAAACTGCCAATACAGCACTCCATTTTTGAAATTATTGCTGTTGTTTCTTAGATTCTCGACCCAATGCAGATATTTTTTACAGTAAGTTTGACGTTCCAATCCCCGGGGTGTCGATCCGAGATTGCAGTTGGCTAAGAATGTGGGTACATCCTGGAACTACGCGAAATGAATTTAGTGGTAAGAAGTACAAGTTTCTGATTTTTTTGTGAGGAATTTTTCCCTTTTACCTTAAATTAAATGATATCCATGTTATATTCTAGGATTACTTTTCATGTCTGTACCTCATCGGAAGGTGCCTGAACAAAATGTAAGCATCTTTACGATTTTTACGATGTTTATTTTGTTAAACACATTTCTCAAAAGTTTTGTGCAAGTTTTGATGATTTTTGGCTGTTGAGTTCCCGAGCGCAAAATGGAAGCGTGAGATGAACATAGAAGCCAGGCACAAAACTTTTAAGTAAAGAACAGTAAAAAGAAGACAACATAAAAAAAAATCGTAAAGTTTTAACGTTTCGTTGCTCCTCGAAACATCCTCCAACTGATAAAGCTAACCGAGGTTATAGGTAATATACTTCAATTGCAATTTCAAATGTAACCTGTATGATTACAAACGGGAAAATTCTCGATGATAATAATTTAAACAAATAACGGAAATATTTAATGATATTGAGTTACGAAAGTGAAAACTAAATATGAAGTACGATGTTTTAAAAAAAATATTAAGCTATAAAATTCCAAAGGGGCGTTTTATCGGTTGAAAAAATGTCAAATATTTAAACATCGAATGCAAGCAGTTAAAACGTTTGAGTCGTGAGACAAAAATGGAAAGGAAAATGAGTATAAAGTGGTAGAAAGCAATGAGATAAAGAACGGAAGCCGTTCGTGGGGAAATAGAAGACCAGCATAAGAAAAAAATCGAAAAGTAGGGATCTACGGAGTGAACAGACATCAAGAAAACATGATTTTAACCTTATTCAAGCTCAGATTTGCTGCGAGTCAAACTTGCCTGCCATCCTTTCGATGAAATTCTAGAGCCGCCCACTTACGTAGAGGGCGGTATATAGAGATATTCCCATTAAGGAAAAAGAGTTCAAAATTAGAAGTATTTCTTGAGGAAGCAATAACATTTCTTCTGACCAAGCTTCTTCCAACGTTTCGTCTAAGTTCATATTATTTTGTGATATAGAACTATAAAAGAGTTAGATTGGGTTGCTCTGGAATAATCATATGTCCTGAAGTACAGGAAGGTAATGCTAATATTATTAAAGTTTGCCTGTTTAAATATGAAATCCAAGCGAAGGCTGAGGTGAAATTGCACCATTAGTGTAAATGTCTTCTGATCATTTCTTGAACCCGAATGTATTTGCAGATAATTCCGTTTTTACAAGAATGATTGTTCTGGCACAAGTCGATGCTCAAAGTTCCCTACAAGCAATGTTAGAAGGTACCTACAAATCAGGTAGCATTTTCTTTTTTGTTTTGGAACTACTTGCTCTGGGCCTTGAAATGTAAAGTATTACAGAAGAAGAAATATATAATGTATTAAAAAAAAAGAGTGAGAT
Organism: Nanipora kamurai; assembly: GCA_036872915.1. Taxonomy (NCBI): domain Eukaryota; kingdom Metazoa; phylum Cnidaria; class Anthozoa; order Scleralcyonacea; family Helioporidae; genus Nanipora; species Nanipora kamurai. Next base: position 268,925 of record JBAHVQ010000482.1, on the reverse strand, counting down.
GCTGTTTAAAGCGAAACTGACTCTCCCCCACACCCAATGACAGTAAAACTCGACGGCAACGATCTTTTCCTCGAAAGCTCCATTGCATCTCTTTTCAATTGGCCAGTTTGATATAGACTTTACGGGAGTTATTACTCGTGGTTTAACTTTGTTTTTTTTTTACAGGATTGCTGAAATTTGGTTTGAGAAACGCATTTGCACACGTGATAAGCAACATTCAGGAATACAACAATTTGGTCAATGAATTCACTTGATCAAGTTATTTTGTTTCACTCAAGCTACAAATATTTTAAACTGTCTGTCAGTGGGAGCAGTGATCGTGAATATTCTGAACGCGTTGTTTATAAGCTTTCTTTGATTCTTTTTTGTTTCTTGATAGTTTCGATCCAAAGAGACAAACCTGTATTGTTAGAACTATTTGTCATATGTACAAGGAACATTGCAAATTTTAATAGAAACCAAGCCAATGCTGTATTAGAACAACTGTTTTAGTTCTGCTTTTTTCTGTTTTTTGTTGGGGTATTTTTAATTCTAATATACCATAATTTTGACTTTATTAAAAGTGGAATTCCAATAAAGAATGATCGCAATATATTTATTAACGCATTATATGTTTGTCTATTATTTTCATATTAGCACCTAGTTACTCGCGAATTCTATGAAACCCACGTATTGTCACGCGAGTAGTTCGTTTTGTTTTGCATTGTTGAAGAAAAGGCGGGAAAACAATAGGACTAAGTACGTCTTTTTCAAAGCTGTTTTACTTTTAAGCCTGGCAAAGTTGAGGAATTAACTACAGTCTGCAAGGTTAGTTAAAGTACATTGAGAGTTTGTCTGTCTTTTCTTTCACAATAAACCGACATTTTTTGCTTGTAGATCCCTTTGAAAAGACGATATGCTTAATCCTGGGTTATAGAAATTTTTGGGGAAAAAAGTCTTGTTATGCTGCTAAAACAAAGTTACAATAACCTTAGGGAAGACCATTCAGAAAGTTGGTGTTTTTTCGGTATAGTATAAATTCAAATAACGAACCGAAACATATCGCAATAATCAGTGGAACCCTTATTTAAACTTTAATCTTGAAATAGCTCTCATCGTCATTTTCAGGGCCGGGTTTTTAATTTTTTTTTTGCTTTAGGCAGGTGAGATTGAAAAGAAGTTCGATTTATCGTTTACTTAGTTTAAATTGTATTTTTAAAAATTAGACATTAACCAGCATGATGGCCTCACGAGATGAACAAGTTGTTGAAGAAGAACTGAGTGACCAAGATGAAGTGAGCACAGAAATGTTATTGCATATATCAGAGAGGGATTTCAGAATTTTAGAAAGGGAGGAGCCATAATGAAAGTTACTTATAACATTGATCAATAATGTTTGATATATACCACTGTACGTAGACCTAATGATATGTTTATGTAGACCAATAATATTTTTATTGGCATTCATGGCCATGTTATTACATTCAAAAGTCAAGAGATTTTTACTCTAAAGTAAAGCTTCAAAACTTTATTACAGGGACATAAATGAATACTACAATTGATGGGTGTGTTGAATAAGGTCTGTAATACAATCTAGTTTCCGATTTCCCTTTAAAATTATGGGAAAATGGCATTGAGGGCCCTTGTGTGCCTTCCATCTCACACACACACACACACACACATATATATATATATATATATATATATATGTAACAAAAATCTTCTGCGACTGAAGTTAGATTGTAAAATGAAAAATAATCTTATATCTTTTTCATTTTACAATCTAACTTCAGCTGCAGAAGATTTTTGTTACATATCTTGATGGTTTGTCTTCTGAGTAGGCCTGGTCGGTTCTTTATCGTTCTATATATACAGGGTGTCCCAAAAAAATGTATACACATTAAAAATAATTGTAAACGTGGTGTTTAATTAGAATTTTATTATTTCAAAAGTGTAAGAATATTTACAAGTATCATTTTTTTAATGTGTATACATTTTTTTGGGACACCCTGTATATATATATATATATACACATATATATATGTGAGGTGGAAAGCACAAGGTGTCAAGTTTTGGTATGGTTTTATGATGAATAATATATATATATGTGCAGTTGTCACTGGCAATTACTGGGGTATATATACATGGCATATTCACATTTGGATTGTTCCAAGCTACACTGATGAGCTGTAGAACAGCGAAACACGTGTCTGTAGATTGAACTTTATATATATATATATACACATACCACTTCAGATTTGAAACAATATACTTAATGCTGTCGTAAAGGATATAAGTTGCTGGCCAAGATTTCTTTTCCATCCTAAATAAGCTTTGTTTTTTAGGAATCATTTTATCTGGATATTGACTTGCTTCAGAATCATGGAATTGTAAGATCTATTTGTCAACTTTAGTGATTGTACATAGTTTAAGTATTAACATTATTTTCAATTTGTGAAGTTTTTCAGATTGATCCTTTTCCTAACTCAATTAATTTTCCTAGAATGTTGCTGATATTAAAAAATTGAAAAGTGCAGGGATTTGTACCGTAAAGGTATGTTTTTAATGTACAGACTTAGTTGGTTTAGTTTTTTTTAAATATATGTTGTAGTTTACAAAATTGCTGCCATAAGTGACCTTTCCTACATTATACATAGTTTTTATAATCTTTATAACATTAGTTTTTTACAGGGGAAGAGCTTACAGAGGGCTTATTGGCTTAAAAGATTATTTTTAAAATTATTATTACTATGATGAACTACAGAGAATTTTACAAAGAAGTGAGAAGGAACTGGCTTGCCATAGAACCACTGAGTCAAAAACTAGTTCCATTAACCAATTCATCTATATTAGGTGACCTAATCCAAATGGCTGTGTGCAGCAGTTGATGGAGGGTGGGTAGCTGGCTGGTCATCTAGGCAGTGGTGAGGTAATATGTCATCTACTGGCTGACCCAGATGTTTTCCATTAATGATTATAGGGTGTCCAAATGACAACAAGAAGAAAGATGTGTCAGATAAAAGGAATTTCTGAAGCAAAAATGGAGAAAATAAAAGTATGTGTGTTAAAATTAAAAAGGATCAGCATCCTCTTCTGAGAGGATACTTTTTATCTGTACAAGCTGGATCCCAACATTTCATTCCTATTGATTGAATTTTTAAACCTTTCCTTGGTTAATTCACAGACACCTACCAGTAAGGGGGTCCTCCTCCAACAAAAACTTCTTTGAAATTTCTAAGGCATGTATCTGTTTGGGGGCCCTGTGTCATTGGACTGGGGGCTTGTGGCAAACTGCCCCAGCTACCCCACCCCACTGGGTGGGTCTGTTGCCAGATATGGTCACCCTAACTTTAATAATTTAAACAATTATAGAAAAGAGTGATTTAGTGATTAACAAGAGAATTCACAATTTTATCATTTTTTATCATTTTACAGGAAGCAGCTGCAAAACTTAGTGTGAGTATAAAAGTCTTAATTCAAATTTAATGTCATTTTCATTACATTAACATCAAAATTTTATAAATATGCAAACTATGACTATATGTTAAGGAAATCATCTGTAACTGCACAGTTGCTATTAATATATGTTTATCAAAATAGTCATAAAGAAAGTTAAGTAATTTTGCAAAGAAATACCATTTTCACTAATGCACAACTCACAAAAGTTTTCTTAATCCAGGAATCCCACAACTGTACATAACCTTTGCAGGCCTTATGAGTCTGTGTAGCTTGCTGGTTAGAGAGTATATCCAGCTAAGTTTATTTGTTTGATTTTTGTTAGCAGTGGGTAGGGAGAAAAAGATACTTTCCTGAGTAAGTAGCCAGAGAATTTGTGTAGTAAAATATATTAAAGCTAACCAAACCATTCACTCCACAGTTTTGAATATTCATAGAATTCTGGGTTTGTGACAGCACTGGAATACAGTGACATGCGAAGAATGTGTTTTCGCATTGCTACTGGAAGTGAGGAACTGGAGTAAGTATGCATAATTTAAATATATAAGTTTTTAGAGTTAATGAATTCAAATACCTTACAGCCTTGAAATGCTAGGAAAGAGAGTTAGAAAAATCAAAATAAATACATATACATATATAAGCACTCATTTTTAAAGGCAGTTGAATGTGAACTGAGTTTGAATCTCTGTTAAAATCAAGGCTATTGATGACTGCAGATGTTGAGTCAGTGAGAAATGATGTACTCATTTGAAGAAATGTAAAATCAGCAAGTTACCTTATGTCAAGTTTGTTTTGTTGGTTTTTTTTCAAAGTGCATATTGTAGAACCAGATAGTTCTAAATTACTTCATATTATATAGTTAAACCTATAAAAGAATAGGAAAGGCATTTTCTGTTGTTACATTTGTATTTGTATCTATGGTGTGAACCAATGTTAATTTTTGCCATTCCCATTGCCTAAATCCTTGTTCACCACATTGCACTAAAGTAAATGGTTTTTCTAAAAGGGTTTAAACAGAAAATGTTTCTCTTTTCATTTCCAGCAAACTGCTTGGAGGTAAGTTGCCCTAACAGAAAAATCCGTTTTCTAGCCGTTTACTTCTTTGATGTTATTATAATTGATACATTTTCAGGTGGTATTGAAAGCATGTCCATTACAGAGGTGTTTGGAGGTAAGTTTTACTCAAACTAATTCATCGATTGGTAGTAACTGTTATTTGGACTTGAGTTAGCATCAAAATCTCTGCAAATTAAAGTGATGATAAATTGTATGTAACATAAAGTAAGAGTTAAAATAAGTCTTGATTCAACTTACTTTTCCTGTCACTGTAACACTAATCATACTGTCTAAATTCCAATCTTCTATTTATACTGTATAGAATTTCGCACCGGCAAAACTCAACTTTCTCACACTCTTTGTGGTAAGTTACAAAACTTTTACTGTAGTTCTGTTTTGAGCTTGGTCAAGCTGGCATTGATTATTTGACATGTTCCTTTTGTACCAGTAACATTTATAACCAAAACTCCACTTTTCAGGATGTACCTGTAAATGTAGCTTCAAATAAAAACAAAACCCGATATTTTTATTGCTTTTCTTTTATCAAAGTCACTGCACAGCTTCCTGGTGCCAATGGTTACAGTGGAGGAAAAGTAATATTTATTGATACAGAGGTAATTTGTGTTTTCGGTATTACAATACAGGTTCATGCATGGCTATTTTTCTTTTTGCCAATAAAATTTTATACTGGCACATGCAAGGTTATTTCAGGGGGACTTCTCAAAGCCCAGGGGATAGTATCCTATTGCACTTGTGAATTACTGATAAATTTTCTTCCTTTATACAGAACACATTGTATCCTTATTATGAGCAAATTTGAAAATTCAATACAGTGCATTTACAAAAATTTAACATCTTACACACACAGTAATTATAATTACATGTATTCGGCATATGATTCCATTAACTGGAATTCAGTCGGCCAGATCGTCTAAGAGAAATAGCTGATCGATTTAATTTGGATCAAAATGCTATGTTGGATAATGTCCTTTACTGTCGTGCTTACACCAGTAAGTGAAACTTATATTTTCATATATTATTGTAATTGGTAGAATGAATTCTATCTAAAGCATAAGTATTAAGTACTACATATACCATTCTGGCACTCAAAAATTTACTTCATCTAATATAAATTCCATGAGGGTTTAGTTTAAGATGATAAATTGTGCATGTAAATGCATTATTGTATACAGTTACATTTTCACAAATATTGGTAGATCTATGGCCAGAGAAGCCACAGCAGTAACAATATCATCAAATTTTACTTTGGTTTTAACTATACAGGTGAACATCAATTTGAACTGTTGGACATGGTTGCTGCAAAGTTTCACGAAGAGCCTGGAGTGTTTAAGTTATTGGTAAGATAATTAATAACCAGCAAATTTCCATAACGGAAGTATCACTGTTACTAAAGTATGTGGCTGTATACTTAGCCACATCAACATCATGAATGACCAGCTAACTAGCTTGGTGTCATGGTTGAATCAAGTGCTTTTTTGTTTTTATTTTAAATTTTCAAAAGACTGATTCTAACCTTCCAGGTCATTGACTCTATCATGGCTTTGTTTCGAGTTGATTTTTGTGGCAGAGGTGAACTGGCTGATAGGCAGCAGAAGCTGGCACAAATGTTGTCAAGGTTGCAGAAGATTTCTGAAGGTAATGGTCTCTTTTAAATAAATTTACAATTTTGGTTCTTTGTAATTGAATAAACCATGTATCAAAGGTAATAGGAAAGAGCTGGATACAGTATATTTTCAAGCTGGAAGTATATTAGGCACAGTGTAGATTAATAAAACTCATCTTGTGAATTAACCAGTTTTTCATAACTTTTTCTCTTGTAGAATTTAATGTCTCTGTGTTTATTACTAATCAGGTATAGTTTATTTTGTGCTTAATCACTCACATCGAAAGAACACTGTCTATGTATAATAATTATACACCACATCTAAAATATACTTGTTTATACCATGTGCTTGGACCACAGTATCTAAACCCTGAAAACCATCAAGTACTTCTTAGTTCCCAAATAAACGGGATTAATGAGATTTACAAAGTTGGTTTTAGTCTCTGGATAAGACACATATAATCCAATTATCATTCTTTTTTAGATGACAGCAGATCCAGGAGGTATGTTGGAATCATTTCAACTGAATTTTATCAATGACTAATTACTCATAATTATATTGTATTAATTTTCTCAATCCGTTCATTTTCTTACTCCTGTTATGTATTTATTTTAACTGTGATGATTATGGACATGAAGCAACCATGAGGTATGTAGTATAAATCAGAAAGTTCCTTGATAAATAAGTGATAACATACAAGTAGTTAAAGTAACTGTTATTTACGCTGATCCAACATTACCAAAGCAGGGAGGGGGAGAGATTTCATATACAGTAATTTGCCACGGGCCTTACATCTTGGGTCTTACCTCAACTACTTGTCATTGTTCAAAATTTCATGAAATGGAGTCTGGAGCACAACATTTCAACAAGGGCTAACAACACTTGTAACATTACAAATCTCTTTTTTTAAAATGGAAGGATTAACATATAAGAAGTGATCAGAATGGGTTGTTTGTGTATTCAGTAAGTTTTGAGGAAATTTGAGAAAGTGAAGATCCAACTTTTCCCAAGTTATAGTTAATCCTAAGTTAAACCACAAACTGCACTGATCTTTAACTTGTTCCAGTTGTCCCTTGGATTTCTTAACTGTAAGTCTGAGCACCTAGTTGTATGAAACTGTTTCACCTTATGCTTTATATTATCATATTTTAGCTTTCAAGCTGATCCAAAGAAGCCAATTGGTGGTCACATCTTGGCCCATGCTTCTACAACTCGCATTTCCTTAAGGAAAGGAAGAGGAGAGCTTCGTATAGCTAAAATATATGACAGGTGAGGAAATTTACTGATAAACTATGTGAAATTAACAAGAAGGAGGTGCAGCTGTGCAACAGTTACCTTGGGATTAGGGAATAAAGTGTAAAATATTTAATACCCTAAGTGCAATGGCAAAACAATTGAAGATGTAGAAAATAAGAAAAGGAGTTTTGTTTCTCAGTACCTAATTCAATAAGCCCTTTTACAAAAACAGTGCATTAAGGGAAATTAGGACTTATTTGAAAAGAAATACTTGATATGTGCAGTCACGTTCAAAGAAAACATTTTACCCATAACTTAACGGGTCAATTTAGTCCTGATTACATATGATGAAGCATTTTTGTAAAAGGGTTCATTCTCAACGAAACAACCATGCCATTGCCTGTAGTGCACTGAATATCTATGAATTTTGAGAAATTTTATTCACTACCATCACTCATTATTTTTATTGCTATTGTTATCATTGCTATGATGATCATCACTGTCTAAAACCTTTTATATTAACTTTCCCTTTATAAGCATGGCTATCTTTTAACTTAAGCAAGTATGGTAAGTCTTAATGCCAGGAACTTTCCACCTCAAAAAAACACTGCCAAATATTGTGAATATTAAAATGTTTACATTGACAGTTTATAATAATAAATTAAACGTGCAATGTATTTTGACTAGCTCAAACGGCATTACATTTTTAACTCTTCCCACAGTATGATCAAATATCATCTAAAAAATTCAAGGGCAATTTTTTCTGGTGCTGTTAGTTTTGCTAATCTTCTGACTCCCCACACAATATATTCAACCAAATACTGTACTTTCTTTAATGTAGCCCGGATCTTCCAGAAAATGAAGCTACATTTGCAGTTACTGGTGGTGGCATTGCTGATGGCAAGGAGTAGATTGTCTGATTTTTATTTTTCCATTAATTTCAGTCATTCTGTGTTGGTTAACTTGTGCTCAATATACATAACTTACAGAATTCCGTGATACATTAACATAAATTTGAAATTGTCTGTACATACTGTCAGTTTAATATCTGAGCACAAATTTGAGGAAATGGATTACTTCAGTGTTAAAGTATTTAAGAATTATATAAGTCAAAATAAAAAATTGTTGTTGCTGGCAGATTCAGGGGGTATGGATCAGTATGAGCAGCAGGCCACCAGTGAAATTTGCTTGGCAAAACCACAATTGGTTTGATTTCAACCATGCTGTGAGTGTCTGTAACCAGATGTGAATGATGGCATACATTTTCAACATCATACTATATTTACTTTCAACTGTTTAACTGGAACACCCTGTACAAACCCATAGCTTTTAGCACATAAAATACGGTCCATCCCTCATTTCCAAGATGTCTAAAGCAGTTTACTGATTGGCTGACCACGGGCAGCTGTTATCAAAGGTTCATTAAAATCCAGTAGACTTGTGTTAACTTTTTGTGCAATGTCCAAGAATAATCCATGACTATAATTTGAGTTACTGGGTTTTAACCTAAACTTTCCTATTCTCACCTTATGTCAACAAGTGGTGGAAAAATTCTCACCACCACAAATTAATCCCTGTTTCTGGCTGAAAATTTTAAAACCTCTGAAACTCACAAAATTTTTCTTCCAAAACAACTCCAATCCTCAAAAACCATGGATTAACTCCTTAACTCTTTGGCAAAATGGGACCCCTGAAATCCAAAACCATGGCTAGCTCCTTTAGCTTTTTGGTAATCTTTTTTTTGACTCTCAAAATTTACAGGAATTTTTTTTAAGAACACTCTAATCACTCCAGAAGTCCATCATTTGCAATAAGTTGCCATATTCTAACGTTATCTCTTCAAGTTCTTGCAAAACAGTCAAAAGCATAGGCCAACCAGTTTACTTTTTGATGAATATTCTGACCTAAAAATATCTCTGATATCTTCACCAAAAACTACTCTAACATGCAAAAAGTAATTTGTTTGGCTTTAAATTTAATTTTGACCTTATCTTGACTACCAAAGTGGTAGAGAAAACTTATTTGGAAGCTTCAATGCTAAAGTTACAGCTCATCTTTGAGAGTGAAAAATTTGATTAAAATACAAAGACATTAACCCATGATGTTTTGAAAATTTCAAGCCTACCTCAGAATATCATTTCTAGAATGTTGTTGGTTGAAGATGATTTCTTGGAATTAAACCAATTACCCAGTTCAAGGAAGCTGTATCTATAAAACATTGGAAAATTTTTGAAAATTGCAAAAGCAAATAAATTCTGTAATATTGTGCTGAATTTGTTCTGTATCTTTAAGTCCTTATCTGAATACAGCAACCAAAATTATAAACTGAATGCAAAAATTCAATAACAATCAATTTCTTGAAGTCATTTTCTAAATGGTATAAAATGCTAACTATTATCCATTGACCCATTGTTTGACCACAGCAATAAGGGCATAAATATATGAGCCAAAGGACAGATTATGCATGCCAAAGGCACAGGATCAAAAACCATCACAACATTTACTCAAGAAGCATAACTTCTGAAGTTATGTTTAAAATGTTTCCATCCTTAACTTAGCCTTATCTGCATCTGATATTTCACTGTGCAGTAACATGTTAGTATAATTATTAGATGTTTGTCCTACTTTTTTCTACAAGCCAACCTATTTCAGCATTTCCTCCCCTGGTTTTCATCACTGGTTGACAATTTAAATAATATATAAAAACCTTACCATGTTAGAATGCCATGGCAATTGCATTCGAATGTGATCTAAATCCTCATATTTTGATACCTACATGGATAATACAGGCTTACTTCAAAAGGAATGGATAAGACAAATGCTACTGCCTTTTTACTCTTGCAACCAAACAAGCACCTTGCTTGGTTTTCAAAGTATTTTCAAAGACTTTCTTATTTTGTTTCCAGCAAAGATGTTACTTCTGACCATCTCTTTGTTAAAGCTACCTTCCCCATGGGTATATTATGTGATATGAATTAAAACTTGGCATTTTGACAAAATTAAATAAATTTTAACAATAAAAACTATATAAGTCAAAAACTGATCAAGATTCATTGTAAAAGCCCTACATGTTGACACAGAAGTTGGTATGATATACAGTAATTATAGAATCATTTATGAACATTTTTACGGTATATTATATCACAATATATTGTTGTTTTGGTATTTTACTGCATTCTATATCACAAGTGTGTCAGTACATTAAATTTAATGAGTCATGTTTTGCCAATTTTACAACTGGTGACCAGGGCAGGATTAAGTAGCCAAAAACCCACCATCTACTGGTAGAGTGACACCATTAATCATGCTTGCTTTGTCACTTAGCAAAAATATGATGGCATTAACAACTTCATCAACCTCTGTAACAAAGAATAAAGAAATGGCAATTAGAATTAAAGAAACTGCTGTAAATCCACCATAAGAGATATTAAGTGGAATAGATGACTGCAAAGGAAAACTGTGAAAGAACATCATGGCAATTGTGATAATGATCATGACAATAATGATAATAATGATGAATATGGTGGTGGTGTTGAAGAGTGGGAAAAAATTTAGAATATTTGAAAGAGGTAGAAAAAGTAAAAATAAGATGATGATAATGATGAAAAGGTTAAAGGAAAATTTAATGAGTGTGTGGAAGAAAAGGTAGAAAGAAGAAAAGAGGAAGGAGAAATTAACTATTGGTAGTTTTGACAGAGTTGAGTCTGACAGGGCATTAACTTAATCAAAACTATTTAGATTAAAAAAATTTTAACCCTCTACTTTCTTCACAAAATGTAATCACAGAGTGTTTATCTACATCATCAGTTTGCTTTGTAATTTTTATCTTTGTTTAGTGTTGATACCATAATTAAGTAGCCTTGTGTCATTGCTTCATGTGTATAAATAAACTTCTGTATATAACCCATTTAAAGTACTCCTTACGTTTATGAGTAAATGTCTTATGGAAATTTCTCTAATCAAAGCATTATTTATTTACGAGTAATACATGTAAGTGAAATGATCATAATAATTATGCTTTTTATATATTTCTGTTTGACATAAAATGTTGCACAGTATGTTGGAAGAATACTACACGTACATAATAGCCACTCTTATAAAGGATTGAAATTATCCTTCGAAGGCATTGTAAAATCAGCTCAGGCAGATAGCTACCATCTAAAATAACTTTATTGTTTTAGCTTTTGTCATCTATAACACCACCAGAAATAAAAGCTCAGACAAATAAAGTTATCTATATTGGCATCAGTTCATTTTACTTTATACTTTTAAGCCATACTTATACCAGCAATACCTAATGATTATCAAACCCTGATAAAGCTTTCTGGCATGTACTGTACCTGAAAATCGAGCTAAAGGTATCTTGTCTAACATCCCTTTTGCTTTGACAGGATCTGACCAACCTATTCTCCCCATATCAGTCAAAACAACAGTTGGATTCACAGTGTTTACTCGAATCTAATACAGAAGAAAATCATTAATAAAGTCATATTCATCACCACTTAATTAAGAAGTCCTATTTTAGTGATCGATAATAGGTTGTAGGTTATATATTATTTAATTTCTCCCAGAGAAGTATCAAAGTCTATCATGTAAATAAATATAACAAGAATAATGCTGTGCTGGCCAAAACGATTAGGAAACTGCCAAAAGTCAAACTGAGGTAGGGCCTTCACTTGAAGCCTTACAGTATTTTACAGTATGCTGAAAGTTGCAGCAGTTCCCTTAATCTTTTGCAGACACATATTTTCCAAGCTTTAAATGCCAGAACTTACATTGTGTGGCCCCAACTCAAGAGCCATTACTTTACTCATCATATCAAGTGCAGCCTTTGTACTACCTAATAAGTAAGAAAAACACCAAGTGTATGATTATGCTACTAATTAAAACGAAAACACAACAAAAGGTTTGCTATTCCAACTCTTAAGCAAGAAGACAAATATTTGGAGGAAGAGTTGTAGCTATGAAAAGAAATCACTGACTCCTGGACAGTGTGGTCCATTCTAACATTTTATTTCATTAAAAGAAATTGATGAATGATTTTGAAACATTGACATGATTAAAATGTTTTTATGCTAGGATTTTAGGTGAAAAGGCAATTAAGGTTTTCAAATGTAGTCAGACCTCAAGCCTTATATAAGTTAGAAGTATGAACTAAATCAAAGCTGTTACTGTACAAGGCAAAATAATTATAAGGCAGAATTAATACATAATAAGAGCAGTATAATTATACCCATTACATACAATAAACTGCATGATCTTTCAAAGCTGCTTGGGATGCTTGACTGGAGATATTAACAATTGCTCCACCATTTCCTTGAGATACCATTCCTTTAGCAACAGCCTTCACAGTCAGAAATCAGAAATTGAAATGTTACTGGTAATGCTCTAATAATAGGGATTTTAAGGTTTTAAAGAAATCATACACTCACTAACTAAAGAAACATTTTAATTTAAAATTTAATTTTCAATTTTGAACTCAAGACAGACTGGTACATTAATGTGATGTAGGTTGGTGGCTAGTTAGATATGTTGGCAAGCTAGTAAAGTAAACTAAATTAATTTTCTTTATTTATACTTGATTACCTTGTCAGCTAACTAAGCCATTCTCACGAGAGCTGCAGGGTTATTATAGTTGAAAACACCTGGGATGTTTGGTAAAGTCAAACTGGACAAAACTCACCTTACTTGTGAACAAGTTTACTTCAATCAGAAAACTGCACTTAAATAGGTAACTTAAAGGTCTATAAGTAGGTAGTTAGTCAAGCAAGTAGGCAAGCAGGAGGGTGGTACAAAAGTAGACTGCTGTGTTAGCAGTATCGAACGGCTTGCAGATAACCAAAAGGGATGGAAAACTGCCGGAACTTAAGTGTAATGAACCTGATGTTTCGAGCAAAGGCCCTTCATTAAGTTCCTGCAGTTTCCCAACCCTTTCAGTTATTGACAAGGATGGTTAGTAGATTGGCAGCAGTGGCATGCTGGCCTGTGTTTGCCAGGGGAGACCAGGCGGTAGTTTACCCCCATACTAGCACTTTTGTGTGTGCTTATGGTGATTTTGTGCTATTTTGGCACCCTGTTTGTGCTCTGGCGCCCCCTAAAAAAGCATCGCTGGGGGGGCCATGGTCCCCTGGCCCCCCTGCCAGCACGCCACTGATTGGCAGGCAAGCCAGCAGGTTCGTACGTCGGTAGATAGGTATTATGTACTTACTTTTGTATGTACATACATATTATTGTAGGTAGGGACGTAGATCTCTAGGTAGAACTAGTTAAAATATTGTAAAGGTATTTTTATATCTGCTTTATAACTTTCAGAATTCCATTTGGAAACATTTTTCTAAACTGAAGACCAGCTTACCTGAGAAACAAATAGTACTGCTTTGACATTGACATTAAATGATCTAAACACAAATTCATTTTGGCAAATTTTAAAAATCACCAGTAAGAAGTCAAAGCAACACAAAAGTGATGGTAGAATTGGCTATTTTCAATACTTTGAACCATTTTTATATTTTAAAGAATGTATTATTTATAATTTACTTACACATCAAACATGTCTGTATCAACTTCCAAAAATGGCTGTAGTTTGGCTACAGCAGCATTGTTAACTAATAAATGAATTTCTCCAAGAGATGAGACCACTCGCTTTGTTTCTTGAATATCATTCAGGTCAAGACATACTGTCTTAATCTGTGGAACCTTAAAGAAATGACACCAATGGAATAATTTTTTGCATTAATTTCAAATGACATACGGTGGACAACTGATGGTAGATTGGTGTGTTCAGCAGTAACCATTGACAAAGAGGGCCCTTCTGAGAAGAAGCAAATGAAAGATTCCCTTGGCTTTCAGTTAACCCTTTAAGTGGTAGGTTTTCAAGAGGTCTCTCTTGAGTAGTAAAATCACCTGGCATTAGCCAAAGTAAAATTAGTAAGTATCAAACTTGCTACTGAGCCACTTAACCCCATTGCTTCCAACCATGCATACAAAGGAAGTTTAACCTTTTAACAGGCTGGGCTCATTCCTTTGATGAATGGTGGTGTTTGGCTTTAGCCAGAGTAAAATAATGTGTGCCCTTCTCCCTTAGTGGTTAATGTGCACAAATTGGATGCATATACAGATGTCAGTACATTTTTACAAGAATTTTGAATAGATTGAATGAATTATAATTTCTTTTGTAAAATCTTGAAGCAAAAGGGATAAAGGATATAGTTTTTTTAAGGAAACTTAAACAAAAATTATTAAAGACAGGTTGGGATAACAATTTGCACGTATTTTAATTGAACTCACTAATTGCCATACCTTCTTGTGTTTGTATTAATTTTTGCGAAATGTTCATCTGCCATTTCTAATTGTAACCTTGTCATCCTGTAATTTCTGAAGCGTGGGTTGTTTAATATTTGCGAAATTTGTTTGTAAATTATATTTAGGATTTTTCTACGATTAATTCAAATGTCCTTTTGACCAAACGGAATTAGAAAATTATTTCTTTTCGTATCAAGTGACTGGAACAGGAATAAATTCCTATCAGAAGAGTATATTTTACAGAACACTATACATCAACATGTACGTACTTCTTTTTGTAATGAATCCAAGTCGGACTGTGTTCTCGACAGTGCAATTACTTCCGCACCACACTTAACCAATTTCTTAGCTAAATCACGTCCAATTCCTGATAAAACGGTATTTGAAATGTTTAAAAATACTGTGTGTTAAAGTTCTACTACCAAGGTTATCTCTTGACCAAGGTAGAGGGTTCGTCACTTTAGCTGAAGATTTCCTACAACAATTCAACTCCACATATTCCGTTACGGCAGGAAAATGAGGCACCAAAATGACAAAAAAAAGCAAGGCCATAAAAGACCAGAATTGCGACTGGTTTCTGTCTGTCTAAGCTGGTTCAAACTTGTCGAATGTTTATCAAAGTAGCCTAGACGAGCTTTCCACCACACGTTTATGTGCTCACTACCTCTTCGACATATTTAACAGTTACTAAGACGTCTGGGGAAACAAAACGTATAAATCACAAATTTATAGTCACTAAGATAAAATTTACCTTTTCCCGCTCCTGTAACAAGAGCTCTTTTTCCTCCAAAGTTTATCTCCATTAGCAAAAACAGATTTCCATCACTCGCATAAGAAACGCGAGAGCATGAGTCGAGTTTGGGGGACTAATCCTCTTTTATTACAGCTTCACTCAACCTTTCTCAGAAAGTATGCCAGAGGTTAAAGTAGAGGATAAGGAACAGAATGGAGGTGGTGTTTGTGAAAAACGTGGCTATGAGTGTGAGTGAAATGTAACATTAATTGAGAGGTGTGGGTATGGAAAAGGTGATAAGTTGTGGGTAAGAATCAATAAATGCACTGAATGATAAGGAAGGTAGATTATTGTTGGTATATCTTAGTGTCTGAAAATGAGAAATGAATTTATGACACTTTAAGAAAAATTCTTATGTGGAGTAAACCACGAGATATAAGATTATAAATTGCAAAGAATTGAACAGCAAAAACAGTAAACATCCAGTAAAAAAATCTGAGCAGTGTGTAGTTACAGAGATTCCCCACATCTTGCACATAGCATGGTTTCTTATTTTCCTTACTCTCACATCCCAGTTTATTCCGATGAAGAGCTTTTGCTTACTATACCAGTGTTTTCACTCCTACTGTGGAGTTCACCAACTTTTCAAACTTTTCTGAAGGATCAAGTCCAGTTCCCCCTAGATACATGAGTAAGACAACCACCTGTGCATATTTGGGCCAGTCTTTAATTCATATACTGAGTAATCTATTTACAAATTAGGCATCGGATCAGATCAGCTGCTGATAGCACAAGTTTTTCACTGATTATATTCCACTTTGGCAAGAAATTTACGTGGTAAATAGCTATAAATTTAATGTCTCCAGGTAACAGTTATGTGCTAGTCTGTCATTCCAACCCATACAAGGCTAATGTCCCCTGGTTTCCTTAATACTTACAAATGAGGGGTACCATGGACACGGAATCGATAAACACATGTATATTCAGGGTTGCCATGGTTACTTAGGATGCGAAGCTCAATGAATTGAACAGTTTCTGTTCCATTGACAAGCTGTAAAAGAAAAAAGTCTTTTGCAGGCAAAACTAGAGTGTTACATCAAAACAAGTAAAGTTAAAACTAAAAAACTTGGAAGTTGTACTCAAGTCAATGTATTGTGAAGTTAAAAGCAAAATAGGGTTGGGTCAACTTAAATCTTTTGTACAAGTATCACTTCCAGACACTCAATATCTTCCACTTCTCATGTATGATGAAATGCACTTTTGATGCAATTTTTTAAAACATGGTAGGAAAATTTGAACTTTGAGCATTTGCACCTTACTTGAGAACATTGTAACAAATGTATGGTACTCTTAACTTACAGGGGATGAGTTTACTAGCATTAAGGTAGACTTACTTGTACATTAAACGTTTGTAGGAAGTCACCTTCACTATCAAAAATATAGTACCCTAACTTCACTCTCTCATTTCCATTTGGATCTTTCCAACCCTGCAACAAGAAATATTGTTAAATACTGAACCAAAAAATTTCATGGTGGACCAAAGTAGCTAATGATTCTAATTGACACACCCAAACAGTAAATTCTTTTGGGGCACTTGGTATACGCCCATCTCCAGTGGGTGACAGTGATTTAGGAATATGTTCCAGGGAGAATGCAGTTGGTGTCAACCTCTTTGAAAGCTAAATTTTAAAAAAAATGAAATACAGTATATTATTACTAAATGGCAGATACTTCATCATAATTAGCTTCCTGTACCAACAAGATTAAGGTTTGAATCTGTTTTCTAACAAAACACAACTTAAGTTTTTGAAGACATTGGTTAACTCTTTGACATCATGAGCAGCTAGTATGAAAAATTCAATTAAACTTAGGAAAAGTCTCTCAGCTGCTTGCCAAACGGTTTGATTTTTTTCTAGTTTTCTGATTTCCTCCAGCAGCACAGTTGAATTGGTGGGCTTAGTTAAACAGTGGCTGTCAGCAACTATCACATATCATACACACCTTAATAACAACATATCCTTGTTCTCCTTTAAATGCCCAGCAGTTACCAGGGCTGTTGTCTGGCTAAAATAGGACAGGCAGACAAAATGGGAAGTTCAGTGCAAACATAAGAAATTCAAATGAGAATCCCTAGCTTGCACACAAGACTATTAATCAGACAATTAACTTTGATGGACAGAACTTTTCAATAAACACAGTTGAAATAGCTGAAGAACATACTTGAAGGATAACTCTTGGTGGCTTAATATCAAACCACACAGGGATTCCAAAAAGAACAACTCTAGCAGCACCAATATCATAAGTAGCTGTGTGGTAAGAACCATGGATTTGAGCACCTGAATGATAAAGGCTTGTAATCAGCAACCTGTGGATAAAGTGGTACCAATCTGTTTCACTACATACCAGAAGATTCAAGGGCAAAATCAGCCATGCCAACTTTATCAGCATTGTATCTTTCCAGTGCTTCTTGGACAATTTGCTGGACAGCCTAGGTATGAGAATGTATTGAACAATTACAGAACTCTGTTTTCAATTGTTAGTTACTGTATGCAATTTGAACTATTGAGGTGTACTCACCTTCTCAGAAATTACTGATTTATTGTTTGATGAAGAACCTAAAAATAGATTATTTCTATCTTAGTATAGATATTTGATACATTATCAAATGGCCATTCATCATTAGGATAAATCTTTCTCTCTCTAATATTTGGGGAACATACCTCCCTCCAAAATTTGAGGGACAATTAATTGACCCTCTCTGGGAAAATTGGAAGGACATATTCTACTCTTTAAATAAATTATGGCAATATGATGCCCCTTTCAATTCCTCCCAGTATGATAATCATAGTCTTCAATATCTGTATGCTCTGATACCTGCACTATTAGCAATGGTTTGTAAAACTGAGGATAACTTATCCATCTTTTCCTTTAAGATAATAAAAAGTGAAATGTTAGATATAAGGTAAAAGAATTGGAGTTAAATGGACCATTTTTAACTCATTTAGACCCACCCAAGAAGCTTATATATTTCCCTGTCAATGTCAGGAAATGATCAAACTTACAACAGTACCATTTGCTGATCTTAATTTATGCCCTACATGTACAAGAGGTGGAGTTAATAAAATATATTCTTTTTTTACCTCAATTTTCTTCAAAGTTAATGAATTAGGGTCTGTTTCCTAGATTTATAAGAGAAAAAAAATTATATTAAAAAAACAAAAATAACAATCTACAAATGTGACTGGAAATCTGTTATCTTCAACAACAGGAGCATGAAAAATACCATTTGTTGAGGTAGTCTTAGTATCTTGGAGTGCTGAATTAACATTGACTTACTGCGACTGCCTGGACATGAACTCATAGAATACCTGACATTACTGTACTTAAAAATATTTGGCAGTGGGCATTTTTTTTTTAGTTTTAATTTATGAATACCATGGCTGAAATGCTAATTGAATGGAACATTTAATTACTTACAGATACTCTAGAGCTTGACCAAGAAGGTAGGACTAAGAAATGAAGAAGGTGTGCAGAAAAATTGAATGTGAAGTATACAGCAAATAAAATGTCATGCACATAAATCAATGGAATATCAGATTTTTCAGAAGATGGAATTTAACAAAATTATTTAAATATTTACTTTAATTGAATTAAAACTCATTTTTTTACCTTGAACTATAAATGCCAGGAAAATTCCAGTGATTAAAAAGATAGACACCCCACCAAGAGCTCCTTTCCAGTGATCTTTCATAAGAGACTTCAGTCTTAAAACAAACTATGACAAACACGTGTGCAAACTTATACAAACGTAATTTGTAGCAAAGATACTAAATAGATGACATGTTTTGAGTTATTTGCCAAAATTCCCCATGATGGGTTAAATGTCGTATTCTTCACAGATTTTACTTTATAAAATTGCTATCTGATATTACCAACAGCTTATAGGTACAACAGTGGTCAAGGAGCAAGGACTTTTCAACCAAGCCAATGTGGAAAGACAGATGAATAGGACCGCTTTCTCTCAATGTGTTACTTGGTGTTCCTTGGATGTCATATAAAGACATAAAAATGTAACTAAAGAGTAAAGGTGCTATGGTTTTCTTCTGTGATTTTCAGTACGATTCAATAAACTAAAATATTACTACATTTATTTTACAAGTAAAGTAGCTGTGTGATGCTTCGGTTAATACTTACATAATTTTGGTTGATGTTGTCTCTGAAAGAATTAGAATCCTCCATATCAACATCTGTATCTTCATCTGGAAGATAACAGACTTATTTAAATAAGTATCTTTGCAACTGATAGGAACAATTGAGAGGACACTGACGATAAATTTTTCCCTTACCTGACAGCATTAAGGCTCCATCAAGACCTGACATAATTGAAGTAAAAACAGCGATCATAAAATAAATTTTAAAAAATAAAGAATTTCGGAAATCTATGAACAAAAGTTCATGTTGGTCTGATGGATATCCTAGGATTAACATCACAATAATTCATACCATATAAGTGATTTGGCGTATCCTTTATTTTTTGATATTTGCCATAGGCTCTGGCCATATTCTTCGAGTTAGTTTCCTCTCTGTGAGAATCCGATATGTTTACTTGATTAGGAATACTAGTTTGACTTGTGTTGCTTAGTTCACTTTCCAGAGCATCCTTCTTGTTTGCTAAAATCTGCGAGGCTGTTTTGTTTATCACTTCTTTGCTTTGAGACGCTGTAAGACTATTTTTTCGGCTTGGCACAGAAGTTTGGAAATTACTTGCTTTTCCTTCTAAACTTACAGGGCCATCTTCCGAGGTTTGTCGATCTCCATCTTGCGGTATTTCAGCTGTTTGTTGACTGCTAACAGATCAATGTTTGATACAGTCGTTACTATAAGACTTTAAACACAAGCTGACAACAATGGCATACCATCAAATACCTCTCTCAAAAAGAGCATGAATCTAATTGAAAAAACCGTTCAATTATGCTTATTAATTATACATTGATTTTTAATATTTCTACAGTTCTTCAGAGGTGTAATATACCGTGAAATAAAAATTAGTATGAATACCGTGCTAAGGATTGTCGACGTGAGAGGTTTTCGGCTTTTTCTGCCTCATTTTCTTCTGTTGTCTTTGGTTGGTCAGCCTTGGTTTTTGTAATGGACTTTCTGGATGCGGTAGACCTTCGTCGGGAAGTGTTGACCATGTTTCGATCGTTTTTATGTTGAAGTTTTTACTCTTTTATAACTTCGAGTATTATTTCGCAAAACAGCGAAAACAAAACTCATCCTTTCCGCCATTTTAGACATTCCTCAACCAAATCCTCTGAGAATAGGCTGTGACGTCATAATCAACCGAAATTGACCAATAGCATGACAGCATGGTTTTCGCAGTTTTTTTGCAATATTTTACTGCTGGAGTACTGAAGTACTTGCGCATAAAACCACCACAATTTGGAATGTTTTTTGATACAACTTTCGACAGAAAATCAAAAAAAAATCTCTATCGTAATCGCATCCACTGTCCTCGAGAAAACTTAATTTCAGCATAAATATATATCCGAAGAACGAAAAGTAAATAAAGTGAATGGAAGCAAAAGGAAGTGATTAGAAGTGAGGTTATAATGAAGAAATATAAACGTGCTGAATTGAAGCAAGTTCATATGGGGTTAAACGAGGTTAGGTGAAATGAACTGAGGTGAAGTAAAGTGAGATTAGGAGAGTTGAGGTTAAATTAGGATGAATTAGGTGAAGTGAGGTGGGATGAAACGAAATGAGGTGAAGGGAAGTGAGTTGGTGTAAGGTGAAGTTGAGTGAGATGAGGTTAGGTTAGGTTAGGTTAGGTTAGGTTAGGTTAGGTTAGGTTAGGTTAGGTTAGGTTAGGTTAGGTCAGATCAGATCAGATCAGGTGAGGTGAGGGAAAAAAGCGATGTAAAGTAACTTACTGGGAAAATGAGAAGAGAAAGGGAAGGGAAAAATGCATAGATTACAGCAATATCTCTTACCAATATTCTATGAATTTAGGGAATTTTTGAGGGGATTTTTTAACTCAAAAGCTATATAAACATATCACAGCCAAGACAAGAATTTTAAATAAAATTCCTGATTATATTCAAATTTATATCGCAAGTTTAATGCTTATACCAAGGCGTCTGTTTAGTATTTTATTTTAGCTCAAAATATTTCGCAGAAGACATCTGGCAGTCAAGTGGTTATTAAAGTATCGTTCATTATCAATTAGTGTAATGTACAACAATAATTATCCAAGGAATTAACTAGAATCTAATATTTTACATTTCACTTTGTTCTCGAGAGTATTTGGTAAGGTGAACTACTTAAACTATTGACATTATCATACAACTATTTACAAAACAGTGGTCAAAAATCTTCTGTGTGCACGTTTTTATGTGAAATTTGTCTTCCTAACGCAAGCTAGCAACAGAACTAGTGCTTTACATTTAATCATCTTTTCGTTAGCTCGCCACAACTTCTCCTACGTGATGGCTACGTAATGAAATTTTCGCTAAGTTTGATGTACCTGAAACGAAACAAGAATTAATCGATAAAAGATAAAAATATTGCCACAGACACAAGGCGATCTTAATCGTATCTCCTACTTCTTGATGTGGAAACGCACCTGTTTGGTGAAAATGTTTAGCCTGGCTCGCCTTATTGTCACTTTGACGATTCTCTAAAAGCAGAGTTCTGAACGACACAAAATGTTTATAAGACTAACTCGCAAGATCTCGTCATTCAACATAATAAAGTCATATTTTATAAAGTACTTTGGTTTACATACCTGTAAGATCTTGCTTGAAGAAGATATTTTCTGCATAACGCAATCTCACTAACAAGTCGTCGTAGGTCATCTCCTTCGAATACCGGAATAGTGAGGGTCTAGCAAATGAAACAACGGTAAATCGGTTAAATACATGGACGGATTAACGAACGAACTAATAAACGCAGAGGCAAAAAGAGCCATTAACTTGAGAATAAATTTGCTATGTTTCAATGTAGTATAAGTTATACTTCAAGATTAAGTTGTAGTTCGAACTAAAGAGACTCAGTCGAAAGATATTTGGAATTTCCACTGACTAATTTAATGATGGGAAAGGTAGTTGCACGTGGTTAATAGAGTTTATTTTTGTCTGCACAAGGATTAAGAATGAGCTACAAAGAGTTGAGAGGACAAGGTGAAGAGTTGCAGGGACTATGATGGTAGCAAAGGAACCTTGAAATGTTCCTTAAGGTGAATAAGGAAGCTCGTGGTGCCCCAAAATACTTACCTCATCTGAGCGAACTTTTTCGGTCAAAAGTCGGTGAGCCATTAGGTGACCAGTGGATTCTGCTTGGCATCTATGATACCTGCGAAGAGAGGTTGTTTAGAGTTGAGTTGGAAAATTGGAACTGATTACCGCTGCTCTCGCTTGGGACCTAACCATATACATTTTCGCAATTTCAAAGATTTTTTAATAAATGTTACTTTAAAAGTCACTAATAAATTTTAATGTTAGGACATGTTATTTCTCCAGTACATCTGTGAATTTCTTGATTACACTTCACATCCCAACAACTTTTATCCTTCTAAGTCCAATCTCTTCTGTTCCATCTTTTCTCTAGATCCTTACCTTCCCCCAGTTTGAGCCGCCAGCAATTGAAGAAACTTGTTAGCTGAGCTGTTTCCGTAAAGAGAATGTTTGAATTAAATCAGGAAACTGTAACATATCAGTATAGTAATAATTACAGGAGAAAAGACAGATTTTTAAACCTCTACTAAGTCTTTAAAAAGAGCTTTCAAGTAATTTTAGTTACCTGTCGTCGCAGTTAAAAGATATGGTGTGAACACGAAGACCTCTTGTGTTATTTAGTTTGGCTAGTTCACGCAGAACCATCGTGGTGCTATTGTCCTAAAAGTGCATTAAAAAAAGCAACAGCTAAAAAATAAATAAAATAATAAAATGAAACGTTGCAAGAAATCCCAACGCCCACCTCGACGTGCAGCGATGATCTCGGAGTTGGGGGAGTTGAGTTCTTAACTTTCTACCCGGAGAGATAAGGAGAGTTTAAGTTCATCATTGTGGAAAGGACAGAAAATGTTGGATCAATTTTGGAATCCAGAGTAAATAACACGAAAGCCTGAGGAAATCGTGCGGCTCAAATCGTATTAATAAAGTACTTACTGGTTTCCCATCAGTCAGGAGATAGATACCCTCTACGTCAGGATCTTCGAATGCAACCTGGATTACAACAAACTGGATTACTTACTATATTCATCAATCAAAAGCAAAGCTTCGCTGTTTTGGTGAAAGAGATCGACAACTCTGACTTGTCAAAGGCAAACTGAGGATTACAAGGTTTTTCAGTTCCAAAGAACCACGAACGTTCTTACCTCGAGTGCTTTAAATGTGCAAGTGTTTCCATGAGCTTCTAATGTCTTGATCCATTCGACCGCACTTTCACAATTTTCCTCTGAAGGTGGAGCGACACAAGGCCGCCATAAGGAAGGTTCGTTCGAAAACCTCACCAAATTAAACCTGGGAAATAAAATAACAAAAACAGTCATACATCTTAAGCACAGGATGATGACGATAAAAATAACAGCAACAACAATTACTAATTTACTAGTAATGTCATACTCCTCAGCGCGGGACATTCTAAGGCAAACGAGGGAATTAGGGCTAACCAGTAAGCTCTGTTGGCAGGAATTCTATTTGCATCTACCAGGAGTTGTGGTTCCCCTGGAGCACCCTGGGGACTGGGAGAAATTGCCATGTCTTTACCACCAAATTAACGAAAATATTATGTAGCTGTTTTGTACGATATTTTTACTTTGGGAAATATATTACAGAGCTTGTCTCCAAGTCCTCAGTGTGTACTAATGGAACCACGATATCATTTTGAAAATACTCTTTAGACATTGAGCCATTCACAGAAGCTATCGATGAAAAAAAAGTTTTGGAGAATGTGATCCCTTTTCACAACACCTTTCTTACCCATGGCTACCCCCATCAAAAATCCTCCCTCTCCGCTCGGTGGTCTACATCAGAGTTCAGAATTTGTTCTATTTGCATCTTACATTATGTTTAGTTGTCGTAACTGTTCCCAGATCACTCCAGACAACTCTGCCTGCAGCTCGTTCATGCTGGTTACCATGGAGCCAGAAGTATCAATTAGAATAACCACCTTAAAAATAAGTCAGGAACAGAATGAAAGTTTACAGCAACAATAATAGCAGCTGCAAAAACATCATCAACCGCAGAAACGACAATGACAACGACAACCGCCAAGGTAGTCAAAATAGAAACAGCAACAACTTCAGTAACAACCATAACAGCAACTTCCACCATTACAGCAACAACTTCAATGACAACCATAACAGCAACTTCCACCATTACAGCAACAACTTCAATGACAACCATAACAGCACCTTCCACCATTACACTAGCAACAGCGACGACAATAACAACAGGAACTGAAAACAGCAAATGCAACAGCAACAAATTGGTCAATACCGACCACAGTCAAAAGAACAGCAACAATAACTGATCAGTTTAAATTGATTATTTATCAAGAAAATGACCAAAAAGGGGCATCAACAACTGCCATTTAAAATAAGACATTATGTCGAACCTTCTTTTCAACAATTGTTCCAAATATCCTGCGACTCCCTAAAACATAAAACGTTTCAATATTTATTTTTATTTCTTAAAAATCTGAAGATCTCTTGCCTTCGCGCTGTTTGCTGATTAAAATTGTTCTCTACATCCTTAAACAGTGTGGCGCGCTAAAACCGTCCTTTCCACTTTCTGCCTGTCTTCTATAATAATCTTTGCGTGTCTCTCTATCAATTGATTGCTCTCTTATTCTGTGACCACCTCATCTGCTATCTGGTTTTGTTGTACCACCTGACTATCATCTACATATTTGACTGTTGTCTCTATCCTCCGGTTATCGTCTCGCTCCTCGACCCTCTGCATCTTGATCAGCCTCTCCATCCCTCGACTCTCGTGTACATCCTTTCTTTACCTCAATTATTATTACTCTTGCTTTCTCTGTATTTCATGTTACTTCGGCATTTTTTATTATTAATACTTTCTTTTTCTCGATATGTCAAAAAATAATGGTTCATTTACCTGACCACTTATCACCCCATACACAGGAGCTGGTCTTTGGAGAACCTTTTCCAACACGTTCCTTGGCCGATACTTAACTACCACAGACATCCGCGCTAAATCTCTGTATGTCCTACTTACCACTCATTAGCCACTGAAGTCTCTTGACATAACGTTTCATTACTTTCTCAATCTCATCTTCGTATTCTTCAAGCTCACGTGATGTTAAGTGCAAATGCTTTGTCAAGCCCTAAAACATCAATTAACCAGAAAGTTCATTACAGAAAGGAGTAAATATGCAGTACAGAGGACGAGGAAACTGTTCCAGGAGACTGGGGCACTTTCATTATTTCAAGAACGAAAATTATTAAAATTTATGTCACCTTGAAATTAAAGTTGTTTTCCAACAACATTGTTCTGCACCTGATAAAAGGGTATTGTCCTTCCAGTAAACGAGGGAGTTTATCCAAGAAAAGGATACTTTTATTCCATAAAAAGGACACTATTATCCACTTTGAAAAAGTCTTGGGGAAAAAAAGGGGCTGGTTCCTCAGCCCTTGACTTAGTAACACACAATTTCGCATTCTTCTCAAAATCAGCCGTGCTGTACTGTCCCATGCAAATACTGTCCTATTCAGTACCATCAGATGATAAATCCTACCGAACCCTCATCCTATCCCATCAAATTCAGTCTTATCCTACATTATCCTATGATCCACCTTCACTTCAGTCCGCTTCAGTTAACTTTACTTATCTTCACGTCTCTGTTATTTCACTTCACGTGATTCGCCTCACGTTACGACACGTGAGGCCACGTCACGTCCCGTCCGACTGGTACCGACATTTCGTGTCCCCTCACAATTCAAACGATACTCAAGTTAGAGACATTGGAAAAAAAATTTAACTTACGTTTAAGTAACGAAAGATCAATTAATAAGTTTTTAAAATCTCTCCACTTTACATTGTTTTTCAAAGACTGTCAATACCTTGATTTTGACTGTGGGGAAGATGTCACAGTATCTGCAAAATAATCAAGTTAACTCAGCAATTTGAAATTATTTAAATACAAAGTACAAATTGAATATTAACTCTGCTGTGTAAAGTTAACTTCACCTTGCTGGCACAGTTTTGTGAAGAGAAGAAACTTTAGTTTTGGAATGTGAGCACTCTGTCCCGCCAACAATTTGATTAAGGTCTAGTTTAAGTTTTGATAAACTGTATTTCTTCATCCACTACAAAGATAAAAATAATACAACCACCATAAAAAAGAAACTGGATGCATTTTAATTCGCTTCAAAGACGGTCAACTTTCATCACGGTCAATCGGAATGACATTTTTCTCTATCTATAAAATTCGCGGAATACTAATCTTGCAATTGATTGAATTAATTGATTAATTAATTACTTAAACTTGAATAAACGAACCACTTTGTTCAAGTAACAACGCAGTATCCGATTCAGAAATTATCTACTTAAGAAATAGAAAACATTTTCCGTGTTTCTATACAGTTATAGAAACACGCGTGGGAGTTTGGGAGAACGAGAA
>JBAHVQ010000482.1:217739-233763 GCA_036872915.1 Nanipora kamurai | reverse complement strand
AACATTAAGTATTTCCATCATTATTATCATATCGTGACTTCCGCTTAGGCAGTACATATGACGAACCTGCACCCTAGATCACCATCCGAATGGTTAGAGCGTCTCACCGGTCATCAGAAGGTTGTGCGTTCGATTCCCGTCCAGGGCTCGGAAATCGTTTTTCTGAGAGAATGAGCTTGACGAACGTCCACCAGTCGTCTGATATTGTTTCAAAATGATAGATTTGTCCACTTGTGTGAAAAGAAAGCTTACTTTTGAATCTCTTTGACTAGAAGTTGCAAATCAGTACCAGTTAAAATTTTGTCCTGTAACAACGAGTAAAACGAAGGGAAAAACTGTTACTTTCCTCGGTTCTGATCACATAATCATCATTTACCAAGAATAAAAATGAAATGAAGTATAATAAAACTACAGAGAATCAAATTAAACAAAGTTACATAAAATGCACACGTGTGACTCCATTGTGACGTGAACTAATGACGTAGCAGCACTACAAAGAGAATTTCAGTAAAGCAAAAGGATATGCTACTTACCTTGGACGTAGAAGAGTAACAATGATATCTTCCTCCAGTCATGTTAGCAAGCTCTTCCAAAAGCGTCTACCGTAGGAATAAATTATGACGAATCATAAAAGAGAATCATAAAAGAGAATCACAGGCTACGACAGTTCAACATAAATTCGCACTCGTGATTTATTATGATCACATGGGATCACACGTGCAAGAATTAAATATTTCACATGCGGCTTTTTACATTTTAAAACTTTTCACACGGTCTTTCACATGTAGTTCACATGTGGTTCTCATGTGATCACATATGAAATAACTTCACGTGTTCAAATTCTCAAATCTGGCAAGTGGAATGGACAGAAATTCTAATTGTTGAAATAATTCTAACTGTTAAAATAATCACTAACGTTATGAACTGGCATGATACAATCATAGGCCACAGTGTGAAGAGGTAGCTGTCTGCCAGCTAATGATTCTTTGATGTATCCACGTATGATTCTAGGATCTTGGTCAGGACTGAAAACAAAAAGAAATATACCACAAAAATGGTAAGGTTAGGGTCATTTTGTATCAGAATCATCCTCAGGTTAACATAAAAGGAACATTTCATCGGTGTTTCTATTTTTGATCAGAGAAATGGTACTAACAACACGTGCTAGCATTTGCGAATGTTTGTTTGATTCGCGTCGACAACCGCGTCTGTACCTAACTTTTAAACGGTACCTAAGGTCGTGTTTAGTTCTGTGGTTACGGTTATCTTTCGGTGGGAGAAAATAGTTACCTTTTCAGATGCATTTTTAGTGGCGTCTACGGTTGCCTTTGCGCTAGCATTTGCAGTGCCGTTTAAAGTTGCGGTTACCATTGCGTTTGCATCTGGGTTTGAGATAGCGTTAGCACTCACAGAGAATCGCAAACAAAACTAGACGGACACTGACGTCAACGGAGAGTAACCATTGCTTCGACTAGGGAGGGGACTAACATTACGCAACCTTGCGTGCAGACGGCTATGACAAGGATATTTGTCTGCATCTGAGATAGGCTTTGCATCTGCATCTGCTCTAGTTTTTCAACCTACGTTTGCGCGGTAGCCTTAGCGTCAGTTTCTGTGGTAGCTTGTGCCACAATATCGGGGTCAGCCGGAGCCTCTGTGCCAACGACTGCATCTAGATCTACAACAGAGGTAGTTTCGCGTATTGTGCCGGTAGCTAGCCTTCACGCCAGCGTCTGCGATAGCCTTTGTACCTACATCTTCTTCTGCCGCAGACGAAGCTATAAGTACAAAGGCTATTGTAGACGCTGGCGTAAAGGCTAGCTACCGACACAATACACAAAAGCTACCGCACTGCGGTAGGCTTTGCACCTGAACTTGTGTCTGTCGGGACTATTGCCCCCATATTGCGTCTGTGGTAGCCTTTGCGTCCGCGTTTATGTCGACGCTAGCCATTGCGTAGGTGTTTGGGTCTGTTACAGCCTTTGCGTCCGCTCTTACAGTTGTATCACGCTCGCGTTTGCACTTCCGTTTCCGTCCACAGTTGCATTGACTGACTAATTTATGAATTGATGGTCCATTAAGCATTCTAGTATTCACCCATTCTATATTATTTTCAGAGGCTACGATATAAATTATTTCAACGTCCCACTTACTTGCTGCCCAAGACTATTACAATAGAGTCAAAGTGGGTCCACTTGATTAACTGCCGTAAAGAACCAAGCAAGTTACATCCCCCTCTGGGTTGAAGTGAATTGACCCATTGTCTGGCTTCATTTATTCTACATGAAAAAAAATGATTTAAGAAACAAGACAAGGTCTCGACTAGCACCTTACTAAGGTGTTTTAGGATTATTGTGAGTTTATACTGCAAACTATGAAATTATTTCGACCGGAGGAAAATCAGTACTTGTTGGTGAAAGTTGATCATACAGGTTAGAGTTATCTTAAGGAAAACTGTTTGCAGTATTGGCTGACGGTTCAACGGCCTCAGCGGCGGTTATCCTCAGAGTTGAATTAAGAAGAGCAGTCGGTCTACTTATGTATCTGGTTCGTTACATAACAATTGTATTTGTGTAGGTGGTTTTTCATGAGATGTCTGTGGTTAATGGTTGTATGTGGGTGAGTTCCGTATTTTGTGTCGCTGTAAGTGGATGTAGTCAGTGTACGTTGTTGATTTGTTTTAGAGTCACTTAAAACAGAGTTCGGTTGATCTTTTTCAAGACAAGCTACAGACCAACAAATTGTAGGATGTAGATGTTCCATAATGGAAGATAGCAGTAACACTTACATCCTGCAGTTAACATCGCGCATTGTATCCCAAAGTAATTCCACGGTTGTTCCAAAAGAAAGCAAGAAAAGTTTGTCCTTGTTTACTAACTGTTCGTTGATCAGCCCCTGAAAAAAAAATCCAGCAAATATTATGAGAAATTTTAGAACTAAGGAAACCGGATGTCTCTCGCTTGCTATAGGGGGTTAGTGAGCTTGGGGAGCTTGTATAATTGTAACATGCAAAAGGCTTGTAACATCAAATTCAATCAGAATTTTCCCACACACCCTTGTGCCTACTTATTCGCAAGTCAGGAACGGTTTGTTTGAGATTTGTGACAAGGTTGTTGAGTGCATCGCACTGGTTACAAGTTCTCCTGACAAGTCAAACATGTAAACGAATTGTTGCAGACATAACACATTAACAAGCTGTGAGTTCTAACTGCATTAGTAATCAGAGGGAGACAGGGCAGAAAGAGAAGACAAGATATGTATGAGTCAGAACCACATTGTCATTGGCATTTTCTGGTTGTAGAAATGTCTAAACATGACCGTTTTTCAGGCACTTATAAACTGCAAATATGTTGCAAATATTGTGAAATAATCCTTATGAATATTTCACTTAACAAATTTCACATGTGAAATTTTCATTGAACTGCCACATGTCACATGTGATTCACATGTGAACAGCAGGTTTGGAGTTTTCATGAGCTCGAGGCAAAGTGAACATTTTTGGAGAAAGTTTGGCTTAGCATCACATTATTAGTGGTTGCAGCCCATCTTTCTTCCTGGTGGTTACAATGTCACTGACTAAGGTTATTATGGCTTAATTGCAGTGGTGTAACTAGGGGGGTGTATGGGGCCCTGTACCCCCATCTGAGGGCTGCTCCCCCAAGTGCTGCAAATTTGAAATTTTGAAATTGAGAAAAATTACAGAATACAATACAGTTGCTATATATTTTTAGCTATAGAACATATTTATTTCTTACTTAGTCAAACAAAGAAGTGTGAAATGTATATTCTCAAACTGTTTGACTTTGTTTCAACCTATACTGTAATTAATTTTGGACCACTGAGTCCATGCAGGGACTTTGGGATCAAAAGCACATGCTAAGCTAAATAAACAAAATGTCCAGTAGTACTGGAGTTAGTGGATGAGTAGATGGCAGACATTTAAACATAGTAATTATGTATTTGGAACTGAATATCTAATTATATAACTAAGTGTGATGAACAGTTGCAATGAACGCAATCAAATCTGTAATAGTTACAGTGAATAAGAATACCTGCAATGACTGTTGAAGTAAGTGAAGTCTTCCATAGCTGCAATTTGCATCAGATGTATCTACAAGAACTGCAACTCTCTGGCCTTTAAGTAAACCAAAGATCTACAATGCAATAAAGTAATGCAAAGAATTTTCATTGATTGCAAAAGGGCACATCAGTAAGTTACTTATGTTTGCCACTTGTGAATAAAATATTTGTCGATTAAAAATTACTGGTTTGGCACAAGAAAGAATAAGTGAAGGGGAATACTATTTTGATGACAGAGAAATATAGGTAGAGAGAGGAGATAGGGGGAAGTGAGGGATAAAAGATAAGAATGGAGATGTTTCATGTTCAAAACACTTTTTATGTCATAGGGGAATGAAATCTTCAACTTTTTTTCCAGGCTTGTCAAGTAGCTTTTCAACAAGCAATCTTAGTAAACTATTTCTTGAGATAAAAAATATTCATTTACCTTCCTACTCCCCTCCATCAACCAGTCAATCCGTTTTTGGCACTGTTCAATGATTCTTGACAGCTTGAACTGAAACTGATTAATGGTGCTTAATTCAAACTTTAAATGGATTGTATCATCGGGACATCCAAGTGGTGGTCTAAAAATGTTGATCAGTTGAACA
Source organism: Nanipora kamurai (assembly GCA_036872915.1). Taxonomy (NCBI): domain Eukaryota; kingdom Metazoa; phylum Cnidaria; class Anthozoa; order Scleralcyonacea; family Helioporidae; genus Nanipora; species Nanipora kamurai. The sequence goes on along the minus strand of JBAHVQ010000482.1, from coordinate 229,093 downwards.
AAAACTCACACAATGACAACTTAAAGTTACAATCATGGTGGTAAATTTATCTGAGTAAATGGCTAGGCCAGTTCTGTGAAACAAGACAGACTGTGGTGTCCATTGGAACTTAACATTGAATGTTTTACATGAGATATCTTGAGTTTAAACTCCTCAAAATAAAAATGTCACAAGTACCTAATGAAAATCTAAAGAGTATATTAAACCTTAATAATATCCCTTCTTTCATGAAATCATCAAGAGTCAAGCTTTCAGATTCCACACTGTGTCTTCCTAGCCAATCAGATGATGTTTGACATCCATCCTGGGTGACTTCTACACCTTTGGCACTCTATATAAAAATTCTGAAACTCATCAATAATTCCTGAGGAAAATTCAGTTGAAATTAATAAAATTCATAATTAAATCATAACCTCCTTAATCAGAGAGGAACTATGAACTATCTACCCATGGTATGTTCAGACCCACCTGTAACTCATGTGACTGTTTTATAGATGTCACTGTTGTTGCTAATGGAGGCAAAGCCCCAACCAGTGACATATTTCCCCATGGCTTTCTTTCTGGAACATCTGATTCATGTGAAGAGGGATTTATTTTAAATCTGGATCTAAAATAATATATAAGTGAAATAATGAATTAAGAGGTTTTTTATTTGGTTTAAATCCCAAGTTCCTTTTATTTCTATCCAAGTTTTTTTTTCTTTGATTGTTGGGAAATAATCAAAACTAGAACAAGAAAAAATATTGTAATTGAGAGTGAAGGGTACAGTACATGCCAAAGTACAAATTTCACAGTTAGCTGATCAGTTCAAAATTTCTTTGACATGATAGTTGACAAAATCAAAGCAGACTGTTTTTGTCTCAAAAATAGTCCCATGATACAACGTCAGCTTTATGGTAACTAGTTCCCCTACACAACTTATCAATGGTCAGTTGCAAACATGTAATCTGATAGTTTCAGGAGAAACTAAATGTTTGATTATCAAATCCATTTAGAAAACTAGGTAAAAGCACTGTTTTTTTTCAAAAAAGATGGCCTTATTGCATCACTTAATAAAAAACTATTCAAAGCTATTCAATTACTGAGAAGCGTAGCTAATCAGACTGAGAATTTGCATTAACTAACTGGTATGTTTCTACCAGAAACTGTTAGTTTTATCCCAGTATAAATATGTATGTACGCAGGTTTCTAATTCTGGACCTGTCTAACGTTTGGTACAAGTAATTTCAGTAATAACTATAATTAATTGTAATGATCTAAAAAATAAAGGATACAAAAATTTCATAACAATTGCTCACATAGCGGTTTTAGCTTGTATGGTTTCGTGATATTGATATTGTACAAAAATATCTCAAAATCTATGTCCGACAATCTGTGAAATAGGTATTAAATTACTGAATTCAAGATCGACATTAGTGAACTATTTTAATATTTCAACTATGATAATTTTCAAAAAGCAATGCAGTGTCTTCTTTACGACTTATTATAAAATTCCTAATATAGAGCAAATCAAAGTTTTCCTGTTTTAAAAAGTTCATTTGAAAGGTTTGGTTCGTCAAACCCCTTTTCACTGGCTACACGACTAACCTCATCGGTCTTTTTTCCTCTAAATCTCGTTTCATTTCTATTTGAGGTCTCTTAGGTTTCATCCTCGTGCCACGGAAAGTTTTTCTACTGGCCACAGACATGTTCTTGTTCTACTTTAGCCGAGAAAATGTCTCACTTTCCCATCTTGTACTCAGGTCGCCATCTTGGAAAGGCGGCCATTGGGAAACGCACCGCGTCTAGTTACCATAGAATCCGAAACAAATCAAAAATTTTCATCTGACGCAACCACCAGCATAAATACAATGTATTTTAAATGTAACGTCTTCTTTGAATCAACTGGAAAAGTTTAATTTTATGTAAAGGTAGATCTAGATTACTCATATAAATTCTATTCTATTAAACTATAACTAACAATTGGACAAGGAGCGCGCGTTTTCTGTCTATGAGCCGATAGTCAACGAGGGCGAAGCCCGAGCGACTATCGCTCGTAGAAAACGTGGGAAAGTTGCCTAATTATTTAAGTATAAATTTCACTTTTTATATTGTTTTTCACTTCAATATTACATAAAATTTTTAAGACTAGTGATTAATCTCTTGAAAATGGGCATCGAAGTGAGGAGACGCCGTTACCATTTAGTGTCGGAAAATAGTAAATCAATTAATGGTAGAATAGCCAATCAAATTCACGGCTTTGTGATAGACAACGGTAAATTTATATCAACGAGATATTATGCTGTAATGGCAAATAATGAAGATTATATGTATGTAGTTTTTCAAATTTGCCATTACTAAACAAGGGACAAATCTACAGTAGCAGTCGATTTTAAAAAGTAATTGTGATGAATATTTTTGAATATAAATTTTTAAAATACAAATATTGTATATTACTCCCAAATGATAAAGCCAATGATCTCTTCTTTTATACTGAAGGATTAAATTTAAATTAATCTATTCACAAGAATGCTGTTCCACTTACCTTGCCATATTCTGGTATCATAATGTACTATTGTGTACATTAGCAATATTTTTCAAATGAACACAGGCTAATACAGCAAATTTATACAATATGTTTATTCACTTTTGAAAAGGCACTTGACTTCAACAAGTAAACCATTAAATTCAGCTACTTTCAACAACATGTCATCAGCTGTTCCCACCCCACAACAATCCTTTAAGATAGCCTGTTAAGCCTGCAGCCTTTTTCTGTTCAACACGATGGGACAATGACGGTAGTTGGACTTGGTTTGATGCCAGGTCGAAGAACAAAGGTTTACAAGGTATTGGCTGGAAGTCAGGAGGAAAGGGAGTTATGTTTGGCTTCTTGTTGTTCAATGGTTTATCTTCATAGACATTCAACCGATCTTGTAATGGCTAAAAAGTGCAATGTCACAAAATAAACAGATGAAAAATGTTTGGATCAAGGAATAATACATTAAGCAATAAACATATTCTTGAATGCAGTTATTTTCTCATATTGTAAGTTAGTTTTAGTGAAAACATCATTTAGAAATTTTTCAAACAATTAGGAAATCAAAGTGACTTATTTACTTTTATTTCTTCCAATACCCATTACAAAATGACTTTTTCATCAATAATATTAAAAAATATTAAACAGAGCATAGGATGGGAAGTACTTTTCCATTGTATTAATTTCATGCATTCGTGTGTTTACAGTGGAATCTCTCTGCTTTGATTTCTGACACATTACTGGTAAGTCCAGCAGAAATACAGCACATACATACACACAGACACACAATTCCCACAAAGTAATTTGGGTATTACACACCTTGTCACTGACAGACAAAGCTTTCATCTTATTTCCAGTGTCTTCAATGTCTAAAAAACAAAACAAAATGCACAACATAATTATAATAGGATGCTTCTCACATTTGTGTATGAACATGTTTTTTATATTACAAGAACAATCTGACAAGAAATTGCAGGAACCACTGAGTATTTTAATAAAATACACAACAACAGTAACTCTGAAAATCAATAACATTTATTCAATTTAACATATTTAATTTAAATTGAATAAATTAAATGTTACCGAATTTCGGAGTTACCATTATTGTGTATTTAATCTGACAAGCTTGCACAGCTCCCATATTTGCAAGCTGGTTGTCTTAAATGGAAAAACAAAGGGTATTTTGAAGAAAAGCCATTCATCACAGCTCTTCAGCTCTTTGCCTGATCTTAAAGCGCACAAAATTTCTTATAAGTCTGTATGAATAAAATTGTTTGTTTTGTATTTTATTCTAAGGAAGCTGGTATTCATAAACCTTGTGTTTCATAAACTATTACTCATAATTTGCTGAAATATAATTCCTTTATACTGTATTTTTATGGTCACATACCAAGAAGATATGAAGCGTGAGCTGCATACATATGGCCTTGAGCTTCAGCAATCAACAGCTGAATCTCAGAAGTATGCTTCTAAATAAACAAAATAAATCATAATAGGTCAGTATAAGATTTAAGTAATCTACAAGTGACTTAATTTGTTTCACACTAAATTATACAAACATTTTCATCAGGAAGTTGCTGGTATTGTGAAATAGCCTGCTCTGCATACATGACAACCCTTTCATAGACAGCAGTTGCTTCTTTCCACTTCTTTGACAATAAATAACTATGGGCTATGTAAAGACATCTATAAAATTCAAAGCAGAATAGAATTTTTGGGAGATCTTCCACATAATTATTGTAATAGAGTACACTGACTACAACATGTGTATGTCAACAGCAAATGCATGAACTGTGTAGCCCAATAACATTCAAAAGCATTTAAATAGAAAATACAGTGATCATAAACATTGTCTCAGTAGAAAAAAAATGCAAATCATTGACCGTATGTAATAAGAAAAAGAAGAGTAATATATTGGCAAAATGAAAGACAGGGTCAAAAGCTTAACTTTTAAATACAAGATAAATATTGCCAAAAGTTTTCACTTGAAGTTTAAAAAACTTGATAATTATTGTCATAGTTTGATATTGTAACATCTTCTCAATATTGTATTGTATATGTAAAAACTCATACTTATAAGCTTTAAATGTACTCTTCTGGGAAATAATCTTCGGCATTAATGTTGACTCATCATCTTCCAAAAGGTCCGCTACATCTGTTAGATTCTAAACATAACATTAATTTTAAAGATTGAAGTCACACAGGATTCTAATTGCAATATTGAATAACATTATTTATAAGAGGAAATATTAAAGGAATATCTGGCATTTACAATTGCCTTGAGAAACTTGATCCACATTGAGTGAAAGCTTGTTTTTGATTGTCCAAATCATATACTTTCAGACCAAACAAGGATCAATTGCTCAAAAATGCAACTCTAGGGTTTCAAGCTGTATCATCATGCCTTCAGTCTAATGTAGTGCACCTGCATTACAATGTAGTATGTTAACCATGGCATCAAATGAAAGCTTATCAAATTTACGACAAGAATATATTAATTTTCGTTACTAATGATTTAGTAACTTTGGCAAGACCACATCATAACAACTACATACCAATACTGAACTCTCGTGCAGCTTTTGAAACATTGTGCCTATTTCTCCGATGCCATTCTACTAAGTTTACTTTCCATTCGACAGTGTATTGTCTTAACTTAGGTGGCATGATCGCTTTTTAGTAACAAAATGATCGTTATAGTGTTAAACTGAAACTCTTATCCAGTTTGAGGATCAAAATACGCTAATTCTCGGTTCATAGGTGGCGGACCTCTGCAAAGACAGTGGTCAGTTGTACTGAAAGAATGTTTGAAAATAACCTGGAAAATTACGTTTTTGTTAAGCAGGGGGGTGGGTGCTTGTTCGAAGATGGGCGCTTACCCGGTCAACTACGGTAATTGCCTTTCACAAGCTTTCACTCGTAAAGATTTTTGTTGTACTCCTTTTCTGAGAGTCCAAATTCATACAAAGCATTACAAAACCTTGTCAGGAATTTGGTTACTCCAAAAACTCTAACTTTGAAGGCCATTTCGATGGGGTTGGTCCAATTTTGATCCTGTCAATTGACAAAATGTTGTTGCATAACTTTTGACTAAAACGGAATATTGTTAAACCTCAACACAGCTCTTTAGCATTTCATATCAGGACTCCCAGGAAAGAAATCAGTTTACTGGAGAACAAAAATCCTTTTCACTTAACCCTTTGAACACTGAGCTCCTGAATGTTACCCAGAGGCTATAGACCAGAAATCAGCCACTCGTGTTCATAGGGTTAAAGCTTAGGAAAGGCAATTACATTGTCCTTGTTGAGGGTCTTGCCAAACTCACTAAATCATTAGAAATGAAAATTATTAGTATATTCTTGTGGCAAATTTAATGGGCTTTAATTTGATACATTGGTTAACATACTACAACGTAACGTGGATGCACCATATTAGACTGGACACACCCCTGAAGGTACTTAGCAACCTTAAGTTAGTTTACCTGCAATATAATGTCATATATTCGAACAAGGTCCTCGGGCTTGGTCACTTTCTTGGAAACAGAACCACTCTTAGAACTATCTCTATCATTAGGTTGAAGTAGGACCAATGGAAGGTTATTCTTTAAAGATTCAACCATTAATAAATTGCGTTCAACTGTTTTTGTAAGTCGAATGTAGCTCAGATAGGAATGGAGAAACTGAAGATTGGCCAAGTGGGCTTCTGTCCTTGGAAGTTTGGATTTTCCCTGTGACAAAATAATTCATTTTATTCAAGTTCAATGTCATAAAAGGCATTTTGTTGGGTACAGTAGGATTCAGGTACAATCTGACAACTAAATTCTACATGTATTTGTGCTATATGTACCACCATAAACTTAGCTTAACTGTAAGAGGAAGAGAAGAATACATACTATGCCAACAGTTCAGATTAAATGGCTATTTTCCACACTTGAACTACTTTCCAATAACAACAGAACTCTTACATTTCTAGTGCACTACATTAATGGTAATATTTATGTATATGTTATGGTTAATACAATGACATGAACTGTCACATGACCCTAACAGCACTATATCAGCTGTCTGGGAGAATGTAGTTGAAGACTGAGTCTTCTTAGCTGCCAATGCAATACTTACTAGATCTGGTTTCATTTCATCTTTTAAACTCTGCAAACCATCTTTGCACTCCATCAAGAGTTGGTCATAAACAGCCATTTTACTTTCAAAGCTCTCGGCTCTTTCCACTTCTTGGGTACTCTCATGTGAGTGGAGAATGAAAGAACGCACTTGTTCATTTTTCACTGGAACACTATTGCCTTTCCATGTAATTTCATTCAGTGAACTAGCTTGTTTCTCTCTTGTTTGTGATATGACCATCTGCAAATAATTAGGCAGATAATCACTTTGTGAACATAATAATAATAACAACAATAATAATACTGATAACAATAATGATAATAAGAATAACAATAATAAGCAGCTTTATCAACACAGTTTTATGTCAAACAATTTCTATTTCTTTTATAAAACAACTCAAACAAAATAAGCAAAATAAACAGGGAAATAATGGTCTTCCTAGATGTCATCAAACCATATATTCTCCTTACTCTCATGATGGTGTGTGATGGTGTAATATTATATTGTGGTGAATAAAGGTGATGCCTCAGCCGTGTTTCCACAGACTCGTACAAACATGGTAGCCAACAAATCAAAGCTTGCATAAGATATCACCTAGTTTATAATTTCCCCTGTATACCAGATGATCTGACCACAACCAAAAGGCCTGGGACAAGCAGTAACATAGAAATCCAGTTTCATATATTTAATCAATTGTAATGTTCTGTGTCTTTGGTGAAATAATTTGAAACTTTGTGTTAGTATTCAGTAAAAAGAAAGGTATTTCCATTACAAATTTAAGAACAGAATTTGATACAGTTAATGAGATATTAAGTGATTTAAAATTGAAAATGGATTTCCACTTGACAACTAGTCCCAGTCGACTTTTGTGTTTCCAGATCACCTGGTAAACAAAAGTAACTCACATCCAATTTGTCAGCCAGCAAGTCTCGTGTTCCCCCTCCAGAGCTAAACCTCATCTTCATCAGTTCATTAATGTCAACATTTCCATCATCTAAATTGTATGCACAATATCGAATATTTGGGGTGATTTCATCAGCTTTCTGTAGATATAAGTTTTGCTGTTCTTCAGAAAATGCACCTCCAAGTTTCTCATAAATAGTCCTAAAAAAAAATATCACCAGAAACAATTTCTTCATTATTAAGATTTCAATGCAAGTAGTGACCATAGTACCATTTTGCCATAAAATTAATATTTTTGGAGATAATTGTCACTGAACTAACCTTGCTTCTCCAAACAATTCCAATGCTTCCTTCCAGTGTTGCATTTCAAACTTTAACATTCCAACCATATAACAATAATATGCCTAAAATGTTAGTATATATAGTTTTTTTAAATGAGATATTGACATCTAATAATTATAAGGCAGCTCACTGTGACATATAGTGGGACATTTACAAACAAGGACCAAGGACTCAACATGTCATTCATTGTTTATCTGAAGTTAACACTATAAGACCAACCTGAGCCTCTAGCTTTGTGCGAGGATCACACCTACAAGTCTCACTAAGTTTATGTAATTCCTTAGCATGTTGGGTAGCTTTTCTCAACCGCCGAACCATATGGAACTTTTTTCTTGGCTCTGTATTTGCCAATAGCTTAAGTTCCATTGCATAGCTCCAAGCACGTTCAGAATTAATGAGCACAATGTGGAGGAACCTAAAAAGAATGTTCAAGATTTGAGATGGCATGCATGTCGGTTTTAGATGAAGGTGCTATAACAGAATATAAAGAAAGCTTCTTGCATTTTCAACATTGTTGTCTTTATACAATTACATTTAGGTACTCCTTTTAAAGTCATGGCATTTTACCTGACATCAGTTAACTTGTCTTCAGAAACTTTCTTGGGTTTAACATTGCTTCGAGTACCTTGAGTGAAGTGAAGAACTTTGTATAGTCGTCTCAGTCTTCTTGCACAATATTGCCTAAAATACCATTGAAATGGAAATGACTTAAAAGGAAAAATATTTGCTATTATTACCAGGTCTACAAATACTACACTTTCTAACAGAATAATAGCAAATGATAAAGAAACAAATTCCCCATTTGAGAAAGTGTAGGTATTGTAGATTCCCCCTCCATATTACATTATTTTAAAGATGCACACAGATGGTCTTATGCCTTGGAGCCACACAATCAAAGAAGACATACCTATATCTCTGGTAATCACCATGTCTTAAGCCATGTTGCTGTTGAGCTTCTTTTATCACCGGTAAAACTAAATCAGTTAAGACTACTAATTCAGAACATGCGAGATCAGGGAGATTGAGTAAAAGGACTCCTCACTTGTTTCATGTATACATATCATCACTATTTTTAATTCATCCTGGACCACTGGAAAGAAACAACTCACTCTATAACAAACTCCAGAGGTGCATTTCAAAAAATATAAAGAATGACGTGTCCGATAACTAGTTTAATCTTACTAGTTTCTTTTTAACAAAATGTGTAGGTAGTGAATAAGATCCCGTCACCTGAAACGCTTCAACTACAAGAATGAATTACAGGACTAAAAGTTTCTCTCAAATACAATTTTCATTCTTGATTCGAAAAATCGATACCACTTTACAGGCATCAAAGTTAAAACATACGATGTCCAAACACACATACAGTAGTTTTGTAAATGGCAAACATGAACATATAAAATTTCAGGCACAAAAGATACTCTCTAGCGTCAAAGGTGGGAGTTCTTCATCTTTGCTTCCCTCGCTCGAATCCATCGTCTTTGGATCTGTTCCTTTGTTACGCTCGTGGTCTTCACTAGCAGTTAATAACACGAATTGCACATTGTCCGCCATCTTGAATTTTACCGAGCGGACGCCTGGAACGAGGAAATGAAACGCTATCGCCGGATGTTGTGAACACTCTAGTGCACACGAGCGCGTCAATTTTAAAATAACTATGATGTTTTGCTTAGTATGCAAATTTTATTCTTCCATCACGGTGTTCCAAACATATAAGTGCGATCAATTCTCTTCTTTCAAAGCATTATCTGCTTCTAAATCGCCGCAGAGGATATTGTTAACATTTTTTTGTTTTTCTAGGATCTCTAAAAACAAGAAAGGTTTCTGATGCCAGCTATCTGCTGTTAAAACTCAAGTTTATATCTATTAAACAAACGATTTTATTTTTTAATGTATTAAATAATTACATGTAATTAGATGTATATAAATTATCTGTCACAGAATGACAAATAATTTACTAGCACTTGCCATGTCAAAAATATTTTACACCATATTGAGAATTACATGTTAGGTCTTCACGCGTCTCCTAATATTTAAAATGTTTAAACAGCAGCGCAACTCAAAATAAATATATAAATCTCTTAAAAAAAAGAAACTGTGAAGTAAACTTACCTTTTCTAGTAGAACGTTCAACTTGATGCTATTAAAGTCATACTTTGAATATTATATTTCATTGACTTCCGTTCTCGGTTTTAAACTGATGTACTTCAGCTTTCTACAATAAAGCGCAAATCAGGCGCACATCGTCGTTCCAGGCCTCCGCTCGGTAAAATTCAAGATGGCGGACAGCGAACTTTGCGTCCACCGAAGCGTAACGCCGAAGAACCCTGTATTTATTCGCGCAAATGTTTAAAAAAACCCAGGAAAGATAACAAGTTATATGAGGTGGAAGTAAAAGAGGTGGATCGTGAGCGGAATATGGTGCGAATTCACTACAAAGGTTACAGTGAAAGGTTCGACGAGTGGAGACCCTTCGCCTCGGAGCAAGAGTCATATTTCCCTTTTGTTCGGCAAGAGAAAATGCCTTTGTCGTCGAAAAATTCGTTCGAGGAGAGGTCAGAATTATTTAAACACAAACTGTACCCGGAAATTAAGAGGAAGCTGTACTCGTGCAAACGGGATGACCCGAACGTTCGTGTTGACGTGGATGTGTCAGAGGATGTTGTTTACACATGACATGTCCTTGGCAATTTGGTGGATGGTGTTATCGAGAGGGGAAGAACAGTATACCGCTTAAAATCGGACTGATTACTCGACGAAATTCTTGGCCTTAAATGGGATGAAAGAATTTTTAATAGCAACGGAGATTTTGCGTACGTCATTGAAAAAACTACAACGTTTTGGCTCAGCAAGAAATCCCCAGTTGTCGAGTACAAAGTATTGGGCAATGTAAAATACATCTTCTCTGAGATTGAGGACACTCAGCAAGCCGTTTTTACCTTTGTAAGAGGTGACGGCAACAGATTAATGTACCAGCAAAGGCATTAACATTTATTAATATTATTTGACATTTATTCAAGAAGTATTGGGGCCTCCTCACAATGGTGAAATATGTGTAATCAACAGGGGTGGCGCCAGAGGGGGGCTACAGCCCCCCGTCGGGGAACCCTAGCCCCCTTGTCGGGGAAAATTTGGCAATTCGTCGGGGAATTTATTATCGCCAATCGGATGTTCGACATATTGTCAAGAAACTAAAAGAGATCAAATTGCGCCATGGGCACAGCTTTCTAACAGTATGTCAAAGGCCAATCGCTTTAACGTGCGCTGTACTCTTTGTAACGAAGTATTTCAAAACGATTATATTACGAGGCATACAAAGTCGAAGCACAAAGGCTTACACAATTCTGGTCGCAATGCGCCGACGGCAGTCGTTATTGAAGACGCGCAAAGACGACAAAGGAAGATGGATTTATTCATTGGTTCCTGCAGCGCCAGTACTTCGAAAAAAAGAAGAATCGACGAAGATACGTTGGAACCAT
>JBAHVQ010000482.1:180126-206173 GCA_036872915.1 Nanipora kamurai | reverse complement strand
TGGTAAAGAGTGAGACACCATTCTTTTTGTAAGTTTTGTCATTTCTATGTAAATTGATTTATTTTTGACATTGTAATACCTCAAAATTTGCCCCGAATGTAGAGTATTCCCCTCTTATTGGTGGTGGTGGGCCAGGAACATTTCCTGATTTTATGTTTTCTTCGGAATAAACCTTGTAGTAATCTGTAGGAGGCAAAGGAAATGGACTAACACGTTCTTCGGCTGCCATCAGCCATTCGATAAGTAAATTAATATGGTCGGTATACACCGTGGTTCTATCGCTTGCTCGTCGTAACTGTCCGTTTTACTTCGTTATTATTTGCCAGAATTGGTAGTTTAGTAAATTTGCCAGAATTAGTCATTTAGTAAATTCATGGAATTTACCAAAATTATATCCCATCAACTATTTCATGATTTTTCATCGGAAAAGATTTAAGTAATTCAAGCACAATTGAATCTTGTATAATATCATGCTTTCCAGGAACGTAATTTTGGCGAATTGTGAATGCGCCTTCTGTTCCAAACATAACAAGGAGGTCTGGTAACGAGCACAATCAAAATGGCGAACGTAAACGAAAGAGAAGAAATAGATTAGACAGATTCACTTTACTCTACGAAAGCGAATTGGATGTTACTCACGTAGATACACCATGCCCCGTGGTGTTAAAACAGAAATACCTGAACCGAATGAAACAACTGAGGTATTTAAAGAAATCCAAAACTGGAACGCCAACTGTCATTTATTGCCTAGACAGAAGCTGCTAGGAGCGACATAATACCAAGTTTTCGAAACCAAAAGCGCTTTTATTGCACGCCTAATTTCTCAAGACAAGTTTGAATAACCAACTAATAGTGATAACTTTTACTAAAACATCTAAACAATTCAATTTCAATTCTGTGAGGTCATGATTGACTTTACCTTAGCCCTGATCAGCTATCATTTCAAAAAATTTTAAAGATGGTCATGTTATCGTGAACCCTTTGTTTACCAACAGAAATTCAAACTCAGTTCTTTTATAAAGAGTTTTGATGACATTCATCTCTAATTGTGGTTAAAGGGTTAGTTATAACACATATTATACTGTACCAATTAACACACTATGGTACTAAAATGGCGTGTATTGTGATGTTAGTTGCTACTCTGAGTGACGAACCATACTGGACAAGTAGAGAAAACTCTACCTGGCTCGGTAGGCATTCAAACAGGGGTTCGTCACTTGGAGTAGCAAGTAACATCATTATTCTCCACCCGAGTTCATTCTTCTACTCAAGCCATGGTGTGTATTATTACTTAATAATTCTACTACAGTCTAAACTGTTTGTATTTCTTCTCAGTCCTACCAACCAGTAAATGCCACCACTATTGTGGTACTTCATCCTGGTTCAACCACATTATGGTTAGGTCGTGCTACCGACCACTGTCCACAGAGCATACCCCATGTGATTGCCTGGCGACGACCTCCATCATGCACAGTTGAAGAGGTACAAGACAATTTGTTCAGCAGACCTGGCCTCAATGTAAGTGAAGTATTTCTATTGAAGTAAAAACATGGTTTCCCTACATCATTAACATCCTTTCATAAATTCAGAAGCCAGATATTTCTTTTCATGAAATTCAGGTACAGGCCACCCACCATGTAGATTTTAATAAGGATTGTATTTCATGTCACAATTGTTTTGAATTTATGTTTCCTTTTAGCACAAGGAAAGTGAAACACAAAGAGAACTAGCCCTAAGTATTGTTGAGCAAGGTATTTGGGCAAAAAAGACTAAAAAGCAACAACTATTACATGAACAAGTAGGTCATCATTACTTTAAACCTCTAGGACAGAAAATACCATAACATTAATTTCATGGTGCACTTGCCACATGATGGCATGAGAAAAGTAGGAAATAAATCAGCACTTCACTTTCCAAGGTTAAAAGGTTACCATAGTGGGAAAGTAAAATCATATTATTTTGATAGAGTGATTGCATTGCTGGTACAGGCAATGGACTTAGTGTTAGAAAACTTAATGTATAATTAACAAAACTTATTTTTCCATAATTAACTTCTAAGTTGCCATCTAATATTCAATATTGCAACAGGAACTTGCTTGTTCAACTGACATTCTGATATAAGTTAATATTGTTAATGTCATAGGTCTCCTAAAAGTTTTAGCCAGCTAAATGTACTGTAAGTGTTTGATGATTTAATATTTTTATGTCCTCTATAAAGGTATCAACATTTAATTCTGAAGCACTTCCAACAGAATTGGATGAAACTTCTCACAATCAATGGACTGATGTCAGTGCCTGTCCATCATTTGTCATCGGAGAGCAGGTAACTATTATTGAAAATTATTCAAAAGAGTAAAGTTGAATTATTTTCAGTAATGACAGCTGTTTCTAATTATAAATTGCCTTAACTTTTTTGGTTTCCTTACTCCACAGGTCTTACAGTGTGTTGTTTTGCTCTGTCTAATGCTATTTTGTAGAGGGGGTCATTTAGACAAGAGAGAATCAGGGGTTAACCTCAACACAGTGGACAATATGTTTGTTGCATTCATGCATTTACTAAGAAGTGAAAGGAGACAGTTGTCATCATAGATTAACTTAATAGGCAGAAACAGAATTAAAAAACAAAAGCAGAAACTATTCATACAAAAACAAATGCAAACTCTAAGTTGTTTACAATGACTTAGTATAACATCAGTTGCTTGAGTTAGTACTTCCTTGTACTAACCAAGTAGTTAAACAGTTGCCTGAATAGTTTCCTAAACAGTTTTATTAATTTATTGTAATAATATTTTATGCTTTTTTGTTTTAATCTGGTATACAGGACAAACACTGATAACAGCAATTTGTGTTGTTGAAGTTACCCTGTCAAAGTGTTTGTAAATAAATTTGTACATAAATTTAAAACAATGTTTGATTTTTTGTCTTGTTTTCTCTAGGTGTTGCACATTAACAGCAGTGACTTATATACAATACATTGGCCCATGAAAAAAGGATGTTTGAACTTGCACTCTGGTCCTGGTGGGTCACTAACATCAGTTTGTGCTGATCTGGAGGCCATTTGGGCATATGCAATTCAAACATGCCTTGATATTCCTATAAGAAGTTTGCAGGTACTACAGAATGTATACAGTACTTCACCTACTAGTTCAAAAGGCCTTTTATACTAACAGTGCTGGCTGTTCTAGTTTGTCAAAGTTACTGAACAAAGCTTTTATAAAGCCTTTTAGAGTCTGGTTAATAAAGTTCCATCTTTCTCTCAGAAGATATTCAGAAGTTAGATTGGTGCAGGAAGGTTTACTTACAAAGGATTAACCTTGATACATTTTGGATAAGTGACTCTAAGAAGTTTTCTTTGATGATTCAATTTGTCTATGTTAGTCTGAGTTTGGGTTTTGTTTTTGTTCTAGTTTCACAGAGCTGTTCTTGTGGTTCCTGATACATTCAATAAGCAACATATCAAGGAGATGTTAAATATTCTTTTGTGTAGGTTGGGATTCTCATCAGCAATAATTCAACTGGTATGATAAATCAAAACTAGCATAACCAACATTTGATTAAAAACTGTATTTAGTACATGTTCTTTTCCTGAAACTGTAGTACCAGTACTTTAGGAATTGTTATACATCCAGTAGTACCTGTTTCATACTTAAAACTTGAAAACTATGAACACAAAGAAGATATTTTTTACCTAGACCTTAAGTAACTTAAGTTTTATTTCACAACATTAAATTGAGCAGTGAGTTAAAAAGAAAACCTCTATCATGGCTGAATTCCTATGACTAGAACTGTACATCCATTTTATGTTTATCTTTTTTTCAGGAATCTGTCAGCTCCACATTTGGCTGTGGTACAAGCAGTGGTTGTGTTGTGGATGTTGGTCATGAAAAAATTAGTATTTGCTGTGTAGAAGATGGGCTAGCTATTTCTTCATCAAGGTACATTGCCATTGTATGTCTGATAATTTTATAAATAAAACATTCCATCTTGCATACTCTGCATCCAAATTGGTCAAATCTTTTAACAAAAGAATAAAGTGATGTGGAAATGTCTAGATTTTTATGGCTGTTTGTTTGAAATATGCAGACTAATTCTTGAGTATGGTGGAAATGACATAACAAGATGTTTTTACTGGCTTCTGAGAAGGGTGAGTTTTAACTGAACTATGGATAGGTATGTAATTTTTGGAGGTCATGTTGGATATTTAGTATATAAGTGTATTTATTACATCTATTACCCAGTCAGCAATAACTAAAACTGTTTTCCCTAGAGATCCATTTAAGGCTAACCCTCATGGGTCCAAGGTTAGTATGGCAGACAATTAATAAAAGTTCCCAGCAAAAATCTGCAGTCTTTGGTGGAGTCAAAGCCTTACAAAATTAAATTCAATCCTGATTAGGGGCATGATTAAGTCAGGATCTTACAGTATCCTTTTTAGGATATCTACCTGGAATCTAAGTAGTAGTTAGTAAATATGTATTTCAAAGGCAAAACTGCAGTAACATATCTCTTGTGAAAACAAGTGCTTCAAAAAAGTTCTCATATGGAATATCTAAATTTTCATATGTAGGCAAACTTTCCATACAAAGAATGTGATCCATATAATGATAAACTGGATGTTTATTTATTGCAAGAACTGAAAGAAACCTTTTGTCATTTAAATCAGGTCAGTGTTTATTCAGGGGTACAATATTGGTTATCAAAAAATAATGTAGTAACATGTTTGTTTCTTTTTCAGAAAAGTTGGCTCTGTTGGTTTTGAAGAAAGTAGTTTATTTCTTTTTCAGTGAATTTAGCTCAGCTTTTTTTTTTCAAGGATATCCCAAGTGGTCAAGTTCATGAATTTCAAGTACATCGCCAAGGAGAAAAACCCCGTTTATATGAATTAAAACTTGGAGATGAGGCAATGCAGGCACCTATGGTACTTTGGGCATAAATACTGTAATATGTCACCAACTGCAGAATGATTCAATTTCTGGAAAAATTGGATCAGCTAGGAAATGCACTTTGCCTTTCAAAGGACAGCACAGAAGAGATTTTTACAGAAATTGAACCAACAATTTAACCCTTTAACTACCAGTTGTACAAATTTGTGGCATATTTATCCAGACTCTGAAACAGTTGTTAAAAGGTTAAGGGCAGGTTGATATTTTGCCAGGTCTTTCAATTTTTATTGGAGTGGTGGACACTGCAAATGAAAATGGTGATATCAACCTCTGAAAAAATCCACAAATTAGAAGTTGGCTTGAACACTATTTTTGGTATTCTGAATAAGGTTGTTTTGAAATGTATTAACACAAGTGACGTTATGAGGTCACAATGACATGTTTCAGTGAATGCCAATCAAAAACATTTTTACTGTGAATAATGCAGACACAAATTCACCAAACAGTGAACTTGTTTCTGCTTTATTTATTACTCATGTGGATTTAGGGCATTTTTTATGCTCTTAATTCACATGATGAGCTCTTTAGAAATTTAGGTATGCCAAGTCCAAATTCTGGCAAGTTTTGCCATTGCAAACTAAAAGCCTAGCAGCTTACCTACTGAACTAACTGGGAGCAAAACATTGACCCAACCTCCTATGTACAGTACACTGTAGCTGCCAGCCAAATGTTGATGTTGCATGTTACTTGCCTACTAAATTATGATCGTGAACTCGTCATATAATTTCAGGCCATATTTTATCCTCAATTATTTGGAATTGTTGGTGAAATCCTTGTCATTACTCCCAACACACACTATGATGATCCTGAAGATCTCTTTGATGATAAACAACTTCTTGAGGTAAACAAAAAAGATCTCAATGTCACTGACAAGTTATAAGTATCCTTACCCATTTTCAAAAAAGTTTGAACAATTTAAATAGAAACTTAAAAGTGAAATTTAAGTAAAGACCAATACTTTAAATGTGTGAAATTTTTACCACTGTAAAGTTTTCTTAATTTAAACAGCAGCACATGTTTTTATCAAAGAAAGTTTGGGGGTTTTTTTCAGTCTGGTGGTAGAGAACCAAGGACTGGCAAAGGTGATCAGTCCATGGAAACTGAAGAAGTTACAAAGCCAACAGGACCCCAGATGACAAAGAAAAGCACAGAGACGATTAATCCAGAGAAAGGGCTTGGACTAGATAATGCCATAATCCACAGTATTAACTGTTGTTGTATGTATTAACATCCATTTTATAATTCTTTTTGTATTTTGTATGATTTGAAGGCTGCAGGTTTATTAGTATTTCTTACTATTTTGTTACTGTCTTAAAATAAAGACTTTACCTTACTTTACCATTCCATAATAACACTATGGTATTGAAGTACATCTTGGTATTTCACTAGGGCAAAAGAGTCAAAGAAGTGAATTTTGAAAGTGAAATGAAATGTTTCCAATTTAAAAAACCTGTTTGACTGATTTCGCATTGTGATTAATAGTTATCTTTAACATATTCAATAGATATAAGGATTTACATTCACTTATTTCAGAGTTATGTATTCTCATGCTAACATGAAGAGAAAATTTCTGGATTATTATCCTGCACTGCAAAACTCACCAAATTTTTGTCTCAGTGTTTTAAATTTTTAAGTGCATTAGACATCTCAAGATTTTAAGATTGAAATTTGTAAGGGATAAATGTTTAGTAGTTGCAAGAATTTCTCATCCACCTAAAATGGATTAACCTCAACCACCATTCCCAACCAACTCAATAGTTAAACAGGACAACATCCAGTAAACTGAAGGTTTGATCTCCAGTATCACTGGAATCAATACATTGGTTGATTAGTGAAGAGATACTCATGAACTTTTCTCTTTTTATTGGTTTTCATCATAAAATACCACCCAGCTGCCTATAATTACATGGTAATGAGTTGTATGCATTTAAAATTCATCAAGAAAATTCAAAACAAATTAATCTTCCATGAGTGTCTGAAAATATGCAAAACTGGATCAATAAGGTAGTTAACTATGTAGATTCTGTTCCATGTCAAGATAAAAAGGTGCTCTGCTTTGCCTTGTGTCTGTTTAAATTTTGATACACAACAGCCATTCATTCTGGAAACAGTACTTAAAATTCATAGCATTATTTTTTTGTTAAAAAGGTTCTAATATATTTTAATTTTTCTGTTATTTTTCTGTTGTAAAGATATTTCATTAAATGTTTTTGTTGTGATTATATCTTAATTTTATATTACTTTTTTATTAAATTTTATTGCTTTTTCTTTATTAATTTTCCTACTATTATTATTACATTTCATTGGTATTGTTATAATCACAAATTACAGTAGAATCATTACCCAAACAAATGATGAAATAAATTAGATTTAGAAGTATAAAACTAGTAATTATTGGCATATTTCAATGATTTAGTACTTCACATTTTTTGTCTTAAATAGCATCTGAGGAGACTCATCAAAAAATGTACAATAACATACTCTTAATTGGAGGAGGTTTCATGTTCAATGGAGCTCATACCAAACTACAAGAAAGACTTAAAGCAAAACTGTCACACAAAAAGCATCCAAAGCTTGCTGAGATGGTGGAGGTTGTGTCAAAATCTAGGGTAAAGTTTTACTGTATAAATTTTGGGATTGCAAAAATACTAGCAGATGGTACTCTTTACAACCACTACCTTATGAAGTGATGTAATTAAACTGATGTTGTCGATTTCAATGAAAGCACATTGAAACTGGAACCCCTCAAAACTAGTGGGTTCCGGTACAGATTATCCCAGAGCCTTTTATCACGTGCCGGCAAGAAAGAGGCTCTGGGGATGAGAATGTAATGTTCAGTATATTTTGTAAAACTTTGTGTCGGTATTCAAAGGGGTAAGGTAATTCAAGTTAAAGAACAGAATCTGGTATAGTTCATATTCATAAAATATTAACCTCAATTGTGCAAATGTACTATGATGCATTTCTCTTTAAAACACAACTTGAAGAATTTCGATTTCTTTTCCAAGGAGTTCAGTGACATGTCATAAATTAACTTTAAACCATCTTTGTTTTTCTTTACTGAATCTAAAGACAGTGAGGAACTTGAACAGATAGGATTAATATTTCTGATTTCAGGATGTGGATGCAAGAACTATTTGCTGGAAAGGAGGTGCTGTGCTTGGCATTCTAGACTCAGCTCAAGAACTTTGGATTACCCAAGCTGAATGGACTTCAATAGGAGTCCGGGTATTGAGAGAACGTTCCCTCTTTCTCTGGTCTCCAGATCGATGATAGGCCAAAATCATTAGATTTTTCTTTGCATAAGAAGAACAAATTAAACATACCCTCATTATTGCAGGAAATGCATTTACTGCATTAATTTTCTAAATTGATGAGGATTTCTAAATAACAGTCTAGTTTAGTTTAATGAATTTGTCACATTATTACATTAAATACAATCCATTAACACGTACATCGTTACAAGAACGCTAAACTGCAATAATAAATGACAATACGCTTACAAAAAGAGCAGACAAATGGTAGTGACAGGAGAAAGGACCAGGACTTGCATCCCAATTGACACCTAACCCCAAGACAATATAAATATATGGCTTGCAGTCCAGCAAGTCATTGCCGACTGGCTCGTCGCAGGTTTAAATACCGAAAGTAACCCAGCTCTGCCATCTGAGTTCTAGTGGCTCAATGGTTAGAGCACCTGGCTAGCATTCAGAAGGTTGTGGGTTCGAGTCCCGTCTGGAGCTCAGAGTTTTTCTGAGTCCTTGGCATTCCACAGTTTGATCAGCGAATTTATTGCAAAGCCTTGATCTGATGAAGGCTTTGCAATAAAATTGAAATGTTATCACTACATCTTTTGTCTTGTTTTTAAGCTCATATCGCGAGTTATTCACAAGATGTTTATTTTCGGATTATTTTCTTTCTTATATTTTTTCAAATTGTCGGCTGGCAATGAATACCTAACAAAGTTTGCAGTCACTATTAATTTACTGTATATCATAGTTAATTAGAAATATATTATCCCTCTATGTTAAGGCACTGAGTATTGTCCCCCATCCACAGTAGTCCCTTTTATATTAAATGTAAATGGCTGGACTGGTACATGATAGCAATGGTGTATCATCTTGCTCTCGAGCAGAAACATCTCGCAGATCCACTTTAATTAATTCATCAAATTTTCTGAAGTCTACCCAATGTTTCCCAGTCTTCTCATCAAAGTTATCCTCAGAAATAACATGTGCAAAGTCATATCCCCATAGCATTTCATCAACCAGGTATGATGTCTTAGCTTGAGTGTTCATACCAGTTGATTCAACAATACCATCAAGTACTGCTACCAGTTCAAATTTAGAAGCAGACAGTTTCTCTGGTGTCAGGTCATAGAACGGACTCTTGTAATCAATAATATGGATTATTGTCAAGGGAAGTAAAATAAAAAGTTGATCCTGTTTGTCACTATCAGAAGTCCAGTCATATTGTACAGCAAGGTCCTGTTGGTGATAAGGATGTGACATGCCGTTCTCTTCAAATGTGCGAAAAAGTTGCAACCTCACATGTGACTCGACAATTTGAGTTTCACGAAGATCCATTAATCTAAACAAGAGACACATTTTGTTCCCTCTTTTGCTCACCAAAATATTCTTGGAAAAAATAACTGTTTTTGCTCTCTTGATTGGTCGAATTATCTTAGAAAATATTAAACCAAGAAAGATGCAATCTGTTAAATTTCCAACAAGACTCTGCACTTGGATAATCAAGCCACCCACGACACATTTTGTTGTGATTTGTCTACCACCATAACCAATAGTTTGTTGGGTTTCAATTGAGAAATAAAAGGCAGAATTGAAGTCATACACCTGTACAAATGAAAGATTCATAAGTGTACATTATCTTTTCATAACAGTTCAAAATATTCATAACATATCCAAGACTTCAAAGTTTTGTTACCTTTATCAATGAAAAACCACGCTACAAAACAACTGCCTTTGATACATAAAAAATACATAAGTACTAAAAAAGTTACAGGAAAAGTCTAAAATAATGGTTTGTTAGATTGTTTCTGCAACATTGCATCACTTAGTCACTGTGTTGCTAAAATTTGAAACAATGAAATGGATGTCTTCACACTTAGGTATTGAAATGCAATTTATCAAAACATCCAACTATAGTGTTTAA
Organism: Nanipora kamurai; assembly: GCA_036872915.1. Classification (NCBI taxonomy): domain Eukaryota; kingdom Metazoa; phylum Cnidaria; class Anthozoa; order Scleralcyonacea; family Helioporidae; genus Nanipora; species Nanipora kamurai. Next base: position 196,058 of record JBAHVQ010000482.1, on the reverse strand, counting down.
ATTGATAGACTATTTTGACTAATATTAGTGCTGGGATCTTTTAATAAATTGTGATGCACTGTGTGTTGCATAATGCGTGGTAGAAACAGTGTACCTATAGTGCATGCTTTACCTTGGATAACCGAGAGGTAAGACTACTTCGATATTTTGTGTTACAATTCACATCTTGTCAAACTTGATAGTGTTCAGTCCTTCCTCCCAAAGTGTGGCTGATCTAATTACAATTATAAATACGATTTTCCTCATTTAGAAGCCGTAAGATTTTTGTCTTTCTGATAAATAAACATACTTTAAGTGTTTCTAGTCCATAGTTTTTCAAAATGAACTGTAACACAGAATATCGAAGTAGTCTTACTTCTCGGTTATCCAAATAAACAAAGGTAAATCAGAGTGAAAAACGCGTCGTGAACTTCCTTTGAATTCAGGAGAAAAACATATGCTTCGAAATCCGCCATTGCTCGGATTTTCCAAAGAACGTTGCCGTCTCTGGCGCATGCGCAGACAAATTGTGACAATTCAATGCTGTCGATGAGCATGGATGTGCACTGTTTCAATTCTATTTCAGAATCATCTTCAGGGTAATATGAAACGATAAATTCACAATTCAGTTGACTGCGGTAGTGTAGGGTAATTGTGAACTTATCGTTACACGTCAGAAGCAGTGTAGTGTATTGCCTGCCTCTCCTTCGATGCCGATTCCTCCAGAGGTCTGTCCCACGTCTTACCTTTTCAACACAATAGCCAGGTCCATATGCAGCGACCAACAATGCCCATAAACCGCCAAAAATTAACCATGTAGAAACATAGCCACAACAAAAAAGAAGAAGCACCCATCGCCACTTCAACTGGATCAATGTAGTAAAGAAATCGCCCCAAAATCGCCATCTTTCACTTTGAACATTTCGAACCTCTACCGTTATGTCGCCTGCTTTAGAAATCAGTCTTTTCTTAGAGTTTTGAGGCTTCTTGCCAAATCTAAGGATTGGAATGAAAACATCTTCGACTGGAGCATCAGCTCGGCTTGCCATGATACATTTATAATCCAAGAAGACAATAAGGGAGTATTAAAGTCTTTACACCCCGACCTTAGAAATCACAATTAGTCGTGGATTCTTCTCTTTGACCTCCAACTCTACTCAGCGTCTTTATTGACCTTTAGTAAGGAGTATGACATGTGCATTCTCACATTACACCATGACCACCATGACCAACTAATTGACTTTAGCTAAATTAGAACTCTTGGCAAGTCGTATCAAAGTCGTAAATTTCCGGGTCCATCTTCGGCAGCAAATTTAGAACTGAAATTTGATTGGTTCGTGAATTTGATTTTTCTTTATTCACGTGACATTCATAATGCGAAGTACACCACGACCACATGTTCGACAGCAGACAGTTGTGTGTGTGTTCATTAGTTGGAGAGAGGTGATCAGAAAGAAATTAAGGCTTGGTAAGATTTAAAGCATTTTTTAGTTTCAGAGTTATAGATGTAGTTGGATCGTGTTAATTATAAACCCCGAGAAGAGCGTTGACGAAACCCCAGTTAATGATTCCTCCGTATGAGACCTAATCTCTTTGAACATTTTGTTGCATATTCACTTGGGAGTGAAATTATTTTGCAGCTCGCGAGACAGACCTTTGCTTGCAGGGAATGAATGTATTAATTTCGTTGTAGTAATCTCTTACTCGTCGTAAACATTCGACCGCGTAAGTTATGAAAGACAAAGCGATTTTCAGAGCAGAAATTAACATCTTCTATGGACCACGTGGCCGGCACCAAGCAGATGGCTTCTTCGTTCAATCGGTCAGAGTGTGAATATTTAAAGGCAGATGGCTGAAAAAAGTTCAATAGCCGATGGCTAGGACGACTTTGCTCAATGATGACAAGATGACGAGCCTGAATATTTTTAACTGATGAAACTGAGGCATTTGTCTGAGAGTATTAGTATGGCTTGTGTTGGGTACGGGCAGATAGCCATTTCGAACCACATCCCTTTCTTCCTTCCAGTGCTAGCCGCCTAATTCTGGCTTTTTCTTTAGTAGGTAATTCATTGGAGTCTCCGGAAAATTGGACTAGAGTCTGACACAAGGGAATAATCTGCCATGTGAGTTCAATTTTGCAGACTAAAATAGCTATCACAGTCCACAGATGTTTTGACTTCTTATTGCTACAATTATGATGAGATTGTTGTAGACTAGAGTCTCTGAAGTGATTCTCTTGATGACACTATCCCTTGGCTGTCTGACATTGTAGCTTTTTTCAAAACCATGGTTGTTTTGCCTTTACATTTCTTAAAGAAGTACTTATTAAACCAGTGATTCTTCTTGTTTTAGGTACCTTTTCCAATCAAGGAGGTATACAGTTTAGGTCTTCATTGTGACTGTATTTTTTGATTGGTGTTGACAGCCATTTGTTTAATCAGTTTGTTTCCTCCCATGCCAAGTATTTTCCATACAAATATTCCCTCTGTTAGGCAGTGATGAAGGAAGTAACTGACACCTCTTGTCAGAGTGTTTTTCAACACAATGAATTGAGAAAAATACTTGAATTCTGAGCCTAAGGACTTTATGTTTTTATTGCATTAATCTTGTATCCTCTTTTCCAAATATAAATATGTTCCCTTTAGACTGAAGAGTTTGTGAGGGGAAGATGAGCAAGACTGCCAGGTAGCTGGTATTAACTATATAAATCTGATAAGACCTTCATGATTTTATCAGTGATGAAGATATTTTCGCAGTTATCCCTGACTTAGGCATCTATAATGCTGAGAAACACGTCAGCCTGAGGTAATCATGAAGGTTTCATGAACATTTGTTAGAAGATCTGCTGTATTTTATATTATCTGTTCATTTTTTTGGTTGTATTAATATAGGCTGGTGGACCAGCAGGATATTGCTCAACAAATTGACAAGGTAAAGAAAATGTGGAGTTAAATTTTCATGAACATTGCCAAATATTATCTTTGAGAAATGGTCAAGCTATACAGTGTATTCATTTTAGTTATGGATAAAGGTGGGATGCTAAAAGAATAGAAAAGGAAAAAGATTTTCACATAAGACTTACCAGAAGACTTATCCATTAACCATTAAATATCATAACTCATGACGTAGCAGCAAGCAGTTTTTAGTTTCCTGATATAAAAAGCATTTTTTTTAAGATTACCAGTTAATCGATTTTTGCAGACCAGTGAAGCACTAATTTCTCTCTGTAACACCTTTTTGAATGAGTATAAGGCACTTCAAAATTCTTGAGTAATATCATCTGAAAACATTAACATTTGAAAACATTAATTCAGGATTAACTAGTTGCCTTTGTTTGGTCAGTTGTTGGTGAACTATTAAACATGTTTGTCAGGATGATGATGTCTCCAAAATATTCGCAGTTTCCACCAAAAAGATGCTCAGTAATTTTGATGATGGTAAACTCTTCCTTGGATGTCTGACTGGCACTCTTTCCTTAAACTAATTATTCTACGATTATTTGTTGTACTTTCATGTTGTCTTCATCTCATAAGAACTGATATTTCATTTTCATCAGATAACCAAGATGTAGAGAAATGGACAGAAAAGTGATCTTTAATCTCAAGCCACATTTACTTTCAGGTATTGTTAATTATACACTCAACCAAAGTCAAAATGCTAACAGGATGATGATGTTTTCCAAATATTCGCAGTTTCCACCGAAAAGATGCTAAGCCATTTTGATGATGGTAAACTCTTCCTTGGATGTCTGACTGTTGCATTGCTTTTAACATGAAGAATTAACAAAGTTGTCTTTCTTAATAAGTGAATTGCCTAATTTATATTGACAGGTATCTTAGTTTCTGATCAGTTGTGCAATAAAGGTAAACCCAAGTTTATATTGAACATTTATGTTGTAATTTATACTTTGTCTTTTGGAACAAGTGATGACTTTTTTCCCCAACTTATCGACAATGCTGATACCATGCTGTTTAAAATAGCCAGAACCATCTGATGTTCCAACTAATGTTCTTATTTGCTGAAAGCTAATGTAATGATTTGCATGAATGACACAGAAGTATGTTATTTTTACTAGCTGAAATGTCAGTCATTGTCAATGGTCTTTGAATATCCAGTTCAGAGGTATGTGAAATTTTATAACTACCATATTTTTATGGATAATTGCATTGTTTCAATGGCAATTTGGAAAAAGATGCTCCAATCAGTTTTTCAAAGACAAGCAAAATAGTACAAGTCTGAAGAACAAGTGCTATTAGAAAAACTCACCAGTGCATGTTTTTCCAAATTGCCCAAGATAACTGCTATTAACTGTTAATATCTATGAAAAAGTAATCAAGATTACCAGCCACAGAAAATGTACCAAAAAAGTGCAGTTGTTGTTTTCAAACATAAATTCCTATCTCCCTCAAAATGATGAGGTTGCATTTAAATGTACTGAATTACCTTTTTCTGGACTTGATTACCATTTTTTGTACTGTGTTACCTCATGACAGTGCTGACAACCAACCAAAATTGAGAAATTTTTTATATACATTGACTGGAACAAGTGATGACTTCTTTTTCCCCAGCTTATCGACTATGCTGATAACGTGCTGTTTTAATAGCCAGGATTTGCTGATGTTCCTACAAAAAATGACTATCATTTCTGCTTGCTTGTTTGTTTACTACTTGCTTCACTACACTGCTTGCTTCACTACTTGTATGTTTATTTTCATAAAAATGTGTCTGTTTTGACAGTCTTGAAGAAATATCCAACAAAGCAGGTCTTATGAGAGCTGGTTCTAAAAGGCATCAACTTGCATAAGAAGGTACATAACTTCATCTTTCAATACTAAGTATCTTGGTGTTCCTGAACAACTGATGACCAATGCTTTGCCCCCATCTTATTTGTCAGTGATGAGGTTTAAGTAGCTTTAAGCCAGAACTGGCTGATGTTCAACTGACATCCAAATTTCAACTCTCCAAAATTGTTTCATATTTATTTCAATTCAACATATTTATTTCAATTCAAGGTTCTCTAAATGGAATGGAAAAGTCACTCGCTGGTTTGCAAATGACAGGAGATATTCTGCATTAGAGTATAATTAAACATGGTTGTAAAGAAAATAGTTTTGTGGTTTGTGTCTAGTCTTGTGGTTTTATTGGCAAAAAAGGGTATGAGTGAAATTCTGAATTGCTTTATAAAAGTATTAAAAATTTTATCTGCACCAATAAATAGTTTTCTGTCAATTTACCTTTTGTATACTTACTGCACTAGCATTTAGTAATTGTTGTCGTACTCTTAACATTTAGTGTCCTATTTTTCAATAACCACGAGGTTTTATACATTTAAGAATTTGTGGTTCCTACAATTTCAGCTTCCACTGGTAGCAATTCGTAAGGTCTACATTTATCTAGGTATTTCTATCTTTAAAATACTTGTAAGTTCGGAAAGAGTGTATCTAACTTCTGGAATTATGGAATTTTCTGGTTTTAGCATGGTAACAATGACAATGGGATGTTGATATATTTTCATGATTGTCACGATTATGACATATTTACCTTCGGTGAACTTTATGAAAATCAGTATCAGCAAACGCCTACACTCTCCACGTTCTGTAGATTGAGTTTGCTCGTATGTGGTATTAGGGTATACTACAAGAGCCACCAAATATTAAATTTAACTGAAGACTAACCTAGCAAAATAAAAGTTTAAAAGTTAAAACAATTTCAGTCAAAACTGCATCTCTGAAGAAATACCGTTGATGAGACTTGGTGTGCAAGATTGACTACCGCATTTTATTTTTTGATTAAGTCATCCGGTATATTAGTTCAAAAGGAGGTTAACCTTATTATAAGGGCCTTAGGGCCTGATTGCCCGAGGCCGTAATGAATGTAAAGCCAGATTCTTGCTGATATTTTTCTTGGTCTTTACGATAGCATTGACCAACCTTTTAATAATTCGCGTTTTCATCAAGAAAACTGTGTATCGGTCCGAGCTGGAGTCAATCCAGCACCCGGAGTGGGTCAGACCGATCTAACGTGATTTTTCGAACGAGTTTCATGTAAACTAGAATGCGGATTTGAACGGAGAGCCAACTCAAATTATGCTTCTGATCACGTAATGGTTAACAGTAATCAGTCACTTATATAGTATTACATGTCAAAGTTCTTTGGTCACATGATTAAGCGGTATTTACAATAAACAAAAACTTAACCAAAGAAACCCGACATTAATTTTTTATCAATGAAGTTATTCGGGAGGGGTTATTTTAATTTTTCACTTTGAAGGGGTACAGCTTATTATGATAGTTTAAGGAGATAGTTTTTAACCCTTTAATAGGCAAGGCTTATCCCTTTAAGTAAAATACCAATGTGTGCTCTTGACCCTCAATTGACGGAGCGAGCTAAATATGGTATTCGGTGGTATTTTTTTTGCTCTCTGGTGTCCTATCTGAAGGATTCACCAGCTCGAATGTGATTAATATATGAGCAACTGACAACTGCTCGTGTGGCTTCGTGTTCACAGGCTGAAACAGTATCACTGGGTACAGGAAGTTCAACCCCATACGGACCCGGTGCCGCCTTCTAATGGAATTATCTAGAAAGAACAAACAAATTATCCAATCGCAGGAAATATCTTGTGTTCTTAACTACAGCTATTGTTTTGAGGACTATCCTTATATTCTCTCTAATAAGCATAGCGAAGTGGAGTCTTGAATACCTTGCAAAGGCAATGAAATATCGACGATTGATGTATCTTATAGTTTACTGTCAGCCACGGAGTTGGAAACGGTAGCTTTCAAATTCAAGAACTTCGTATGATCGTCCTCTGGGATTTGGGCAAACTTTCGCTTCCAAAGATCTGTGTAATGTTTAGCAATTCCTTCTTGACGGTTCTTACCGGATAAGATCCGTCTGCTCTTTGCACGTCCCTTTTTAATGATACTTTCAACTTCGTCGTCTTGACTGCGTGAGTAGAACTCCTTCGCCGAAACTGAGGGTAGCTCCACCGGAATACTTCCGTGAAATAGGCTAAAATCAACGAGATACCGTCCTTGATTGCTGTCCCAGCATTTCTCATGCAGTATCTGCGTGAAATCTCGTCCCCAGAAGATTTCATCTCCCAAGTACGAAGTACGTGCTTCAACGATCATGCTCGTTGACTCAATAACTCCCTCCAAGACAGCGACCACTTCGAAATCTGCCTTGGAATTGAAGTCCTCCGGCCCCATTTCGTAGAACGGACTGTCTTCATCAATGACGTGGACAATAGTTAGGGGAAGAATGAGAAACAAACTGTTGTTTCCAGACCCTTTATCTGACCAATCAATACCGCACTTCAAATCTTGCTGGTAAAACGGTATGTCTTGACCCTCAACGGTGTGTCTAGTGCGAAAGAGTTGTACTCGGATTTGTGCATTCAGGATTCGGCTTTCCCGAATATCCCCGACCCTGAACATAAGACACAACCGACCGTCACGAAGGGCCACGACAGCATTTTTTGAGAAAAGAAGAGTGTCTGCTCTTCGTGAAGGTCGAGCAAGCTTGGTAAATACCAAACCCAGTAAAAAGGCTGACATTAAAAGTCCAATTAAGGATTGAGCGATAAGAATAATAATTGCGTCTGGACATGAGGGTGTCACAGCCCTATAACCAAACCCAATAGTCGTCTGGGTTTCGATGGAGAACAACAAGGCACTAGCAAAAGAATCGACATTATCAAGACATTCGTGGAGTTTTCTAGACTTGGCAACAGCTAACCAAAGTAAACCAAATACCATCCAACTTCCAACGTAGCAAGTTGAAAATATAGCAATCACCCATCGCCAGTCTGCATCGAGCAAGGTCGTAAAAAGATCTGAGAAATAAAGGCCACCTTTTTGTTCCACATGTAAAGCTTTCACTTTTAGTCCACCACGCTTCCCAAGAAGTCTTCGTTTTTTCGGCTTATTGCTAATCATATGATCCTTAATGTTATTGAATGTAGCGGTGATAACTGACTTGGATCTTTCTGGGACATCAAACTGGAGTTCTCCCTCAGCATAATCACTAGTTTCCTTCGTGGTGTTTCCTGTTGCTCTTTGGATGCTTGAAGAGTTCGTCGTCTCCTCGTTGCCTGTAACTTGATTTTCGCCTTTTAATTCACTAGCCATGTCTTCTTTCAAATATTGTCAAGTCAGTCAGATTAAGCTTGAGTTTTGATTCTATTGACTCTGCTGAATATTTAATCTAGAAAAAAAGACCCTAACATATTATTATCTAAGCCACTATACCTTGAAATCATTTCTTATTTATTCAGACAGATTAGAAAAATTACTTTCACTATCAATCCAACCAACCACTCGAATCTAGCGCAAAACATTGATAAAAAAATGTACTTACCAATCTTCTTCATACAAAGACCTTCAGCCAGTTCAGGGATTTTTATATCCCTATATCATATCGTATTTCAGCATCTAAAGGCCAAAAAATAAGTCAAACTCACCGGATGTTTTGCCAGGTCAGTGGCATATTACTTTATACTACAACTGCCCTTAATCTTTGCACAAAATATGATAGTTTTTCTACAAATCTAAAAAAAAACAACTTATTCGATTGTCTGGCCATTTAATAACGTGACGTAATAGTGGTTTATGCTTGGTGTCACTCAAGAAACACAAATAACATGCAACTAGAGTACACAAAGGGGGTTTTTTTAAGTGCCATTTCTTTCAAGATTGATTCAATCGTTCATGTGAACCTAAAACCGCAACTCTATTGCTGCACGAATTCCCGGAGGTGTTATCAGGTGTAATTGTTTCGCTGGCTTTACGGAGGTTTCATTAAGAATATCTCTTTATCGTTATTGTTTTGTTTTTCATGTAGAGTGACGGCACCAGATCTTTGTCCTGCATACAGTGAATTGAGTTGAGTACTTCGAATTTGAACTCCCAGTCACCTTTGCGGTTAACCTCTGTCAACAGTTAAGGCGAAAAACTGGCCAAAATCGTGCTGGAATTCATGAACGACACGTGAATCGAACTAACCATATAAAAATATCCCTTGTGGAAACAGCTTGAAGCTAACTTATTGATGAGCTCTGTGTTTACTCTTAAGAAGCCAAAGAAACAGATCGTCAGCCTAGAAAAAAAAATTCGTGGTGTTTTGAAAGCAACAACCCACCGTTTTTCTTTCCAATCATGTAAACTTTGGAATAACCAAACAAACGAAAAAGTGAACGGTAGCAGCAAGTAAAATAATTTCCTTTCACCCATATTTTGTAGTATAACTCCGCTATTGTTTTGTTTTTCTGAATTTACGAACTAACTCGGTATTAAAGATTTTATCTCCTGAACTGTATTTTTATCCCACTAATAACTTTATAAATATCTTTTTTGTTGGAATTCCGATACTGAGGCAGATTATACAATTGAAATAAAGTGCGATTTTCTACCGATACTGAATAGACATAGAAGAGTTTAAACATGTATGGGTGGATTTAATGCAGGACGGAAGCGGCCAATCAATGTTCGCCAGAGAATTGCGCTTGTCGTTCAGAAAATTCACCTCTCTTACCTGGTAGAATGTGCCCCTAGTACAAATATAGCAAATTTCTGTACCAGTATGTCTTTAGAGACACTGATAACCCCTTTTCAGAGCTCAAAAAATTCGAATATTACGCAACGAGCATGCCCCCCTGGACTCTCGTAAAAAGGAACATTTTTATGACAATAAAGGAAATATTGACTGGTGCTTGTCTTCCTATAGTGAACCACCATCTTCCTCAAATCCTAGATTCTCAACTGTCTGCTTGCTATGGCCAAGGGGAAGGATTTTTCGAAATATCAGAATTGATGAAACATTCTTTCCTATGAAGAGTTACAACACTCTCATGTGTACAATATCTGATGATTCTTTTCAGAAATGAAATGATTTAAAATTCCATAGGTGAAGTGAAAAAAAGGGTTTTCGAGGGAATTGGGATATTTTCAAATACATGATATCTTTATTTCGTTTGTCAAACAGGACCTTGTTGACGTGTGAAATATCTGAACCCAATCAGAATTCCACAACAAAAGTCACAGGCACAAAAAAGTAATTTTTTGCACACGACGTCGTAACATTTTCACAAACATCTGATTCACATATCAAATAGCATGATTTGAAATGCTCACAAGTGAAACCTTGGTATATGAAATGTATTTTTTACATATAAAATACTTTGTTCACATCTGACTCACATGTCAAATGGCATCTCTTAAGATGTCACACTTCATTCTATATGTGAAAAGCATTTTTTCACATGTGAAACTTCACGGACTGTTGTTTTTTGTAGCTGCAGGCCCAACACTTGAATGACCTTAGAAGTCCTGAAAACGACCTTAATTTCATTCTTGTTTATGACAGACAATTTTATTCAGCGAAAAAAAAAAAGCAAAAAAAGCCAGCGGTCCGGAAGGGTAAACAGCTGCTTAACTCAGCAGTTGACCCTTCGTCAAAGAGTTATATTCCCTTTTTATTGTTGTTTTTGTTCACTCCATGTTATCCCGCGCACATTTCTGTTCCCTTGGTATCTGGTGATTTCTCTCGCGTCAGTTTGCTCTCCCAAACGACTTCCCATCTGCTAAATCATATTAATAATAGTCATCGACTTTCGGATTTTTTTGATTCTTTTTTTGATACGTGACTTTTTAGTATAAAACATAGCCACTACCTAGTTTGATTCAGAACACGTCTGACTTTCAGACCAGGGGCCTTTCCTAAATACGCTAGAATTCTCCGCTTTCAACTCGGATTGTCTGCCAATCTTTTGCTTTTCATCTAACTCTGCTCTCGTAGCATGCTATATTGATACATGAAATGGTCTGATTCAAAATTTTCAAACGGTATTTCACATGTCAAGAATATTAGCAACAGCTGAGCTACCGGGCGGGAATCTTAAGATGGTATTCCACAAGATATTTTGCCATTATAACTTACCATTCCGCCAAAAAGGATATCTCAAAAAGTATTGAAGCAAAAGCTCTGAAATTTTCAGGGTGCAATAACATTGTAACATTCTATGTTTTAAACCTAAAAAAATAAATATTTTGCTGACAATGTAACAAAAGATTAACTATTGAACATTGTGATTACGAACAATTTCAAAAGGTTTGAAAAAAAAAACACTGTCTTAATTTAGGTTCATGATGCAGTTTAGATATTGTTCTTTAGATATCTGCAATATTTTTTACTTTCAGGCATTGCCCTCCTTGCAAGCATTTTTACAAGGAAGCCATTAAAATCACGGCTGGGGGCCAATTAGTTGGTCACCATGGTAACCACAACTGTAAAAACTACATTTTGGTAAACAGTAAGAATATACCTTTCATATGATAAAAAAATAACAAGGGTCTGACCATTATTTTAAAAAATTTAAAAAGTTGTGGAATACCACCTTAAGCGAAGAATGATGCTGGGTTTTGATTCACTTAAGATTCCCACCTGGAACATGTGAAGAACATTTTTCTTCCACTAATTTAGTGATTACAACCATTCTAATCCTTCCGTCGAAGACAATCACATATAAATGCAATTAGACGTATTATCTTTCTCCCTGAATAACTTACTGCGGATTAGATAAACGATGGAGGAAGTTCGTCGAGCTGCTTTTTTCAAGCCATCATGCAATCCCAAAGGCATGCATCTTTAATACGATTTCCGGTAGTTTCCACGCAAGAAATCGCAATAAATGATGTAACAGCACGTCATGTGCCAGCTATCGGTATGTTTAGCTGTTTTTGCAGGTTGCGTTCAAAACCAAAACGTTTGCGATATATCGCCTCACGATCAGCTACCGCAGTGTCAGTAAACATATATGCTCAGCACGAAAACTGAAATGAACACAATCACAGCTTATAGGCCGGCAGTGTTTCAGCAGCTCATGTAATCCACATAACCACAATGTAATGAATACCTGAAGGTAGCTCCAGTACAAAACAGGTGTACATATGAGTAGATAGTGAAAGTCAAGAACCGTGAGGAATTCATAATAATAGGGAATGAAAGGGGAGCGTCAGTAAGAGATACAGATAGCCTTTGGTCTCTGGTCATTTGGAGGTTTGTTTAGTGCTAATTTAAGAAGGCTTGTGGCTAGTCACGGTTTACTTGGACAATCTAGGGAAATTATGATTAAATCTAATATCGGCATTAATGCGTAAATCATGACCTCAAATAATGTGTAGGAACTTATTAACCAAAAATGGTCGCACATGGTCACAAAAATGTGGTTTTTCAGTCTACGATGACATAACATTATATTTCGAGGTTATTGCAGCATATATTTTGATACGGGACTGCGATCCCTGCTAAATGATTTGAAACTTAAAGACAATATGTTTTACTAAACGGTATTGAAATTATATATACATCTTAGTATCCCAAGCATTGAACAGGATGTAAAATATTTGACTCACAACAAGTGCAGCATGAAGACATTCAACCCAAAGGAAAAGTCTGCGATCATTATTTTTTATGGTGCGATTTAACATTAAGTAAGTGAAACTTTTTGATGTCACAAGTTAAAATTTGACCCAAAATATTTATAGTTGTGCTATGTCAACAAATGGTTTTTCTCGTGGCAATGTAATGGGACGATAGTTTCCGGACAAGTGCTGTAAATAACCACGTTTTTCATGGAAGATTGGGTATCAATCGCTTATAACTGGATTATTACTAGCCTCTGAACGAGAACAACCGGCATCAAGAATTTCGAGACATTTCAAAAGGACTTTGTCTTTATGAATTGTGTTCGATAATTAGTCAAATTAAAACAACGTCGAATTCCTGAGGATTCCTGTGATAAGATTGCAGATGTTTCTCGATCAACACGCGTGGAAAGATTTCAAAAGTATTATCGATCCTTACAAACAAGTAACAAGACAACCTAATTTCTAAAACCTGAACGGAAAAGATTGGAATAATGAATAAATCCTTAAAGATAGTACTTACCGTTAACTGTGATCGCTTTACTTGAGTTGTCTTATTCACAGCAAGGAGTCTCTGAAAATCTTTTCGTAATATTTCTTATCCAGCATCAACAGGCAAGGAACTTAACACGAAGACTTGCTAAGACCCCTGGATAAGCTGTTGGATGTTGAGGTCGTACCGCCAGCCCGGCTGGAATGGATGAACTGTGCTCAAAGCAGAGTAGCTGTTGAAGCTATTATTGACAATAAAGGGCGGCGATGACGATTGGTTGTTGAACTGAACTTAATCAGTTGAACTGTTGACCTCGTTTTGCCATACCCAAACCACTCATTGTCTAATAGAATTATTAACAGAACCCATAGTATTTGACATAATAATAGTTTATGTTTAAGATTAAACAAATAACTTGGCATTTTTGTCTTTACTGTTCCTCTCTTCCTTCGTCGGCATCATGAACTTTAATGTCAAGAGATATTTATCTCGAAAGCAGTGAGCAGATTTTTCCAGGCCTTCGATATTCACGTGATATACAGTAGGGCGGCGAGTTATTAAATAACAAATGTATATATCTTCGTTTGACAGTTACCATAAAGGAGTTTGCTTTCAAGGGTGACAAAATCTCCAAACTTGTTTTTGACCCAATTTGAAGAAACGGTTTAAAACCTTTTTCAAACGTGGTCATCCAATATTTCTGCCATGGAAGATGACACCCTGGGCTCAAATCTGCCCTCGTCTGTAATACAGCTGCACATTTGGAAACATGCCTGAGAGATGACAGCAGTTGATGATGTCTTTGCCAACTGTAATTTTTGTTGGCTTTTGAAACCAAATCAAATCTAACTGCAAGCCATTCCTACGCTTGCGTGGGAAGGAAGTCAGCATTTTCCAGTGGCAAAATGCAAACAAAATGACCTAATTGTTGAAAATTTTGTCATTAAGCGAGGTAAACTCGGAGAAATAACGATAAAAATTGAGAGCCAGTAAAGAATAGGAAACAGCCATAATACGGTGAAAGACGTTTCGTTGCATTACACAAAGCTATGATGTCCGCTTGGTTCACCTGCAGCTGCCGTTGTAAAATCGGGTAAATTTCACAATTTGTCGAGAAAGTAGCAAAGGCATTCTCGAACATAAGTGCCGATCATTTTGGAAGAACTGGCCCTAATTCAGACCTTTAACCTCTTGTCGCCTTCGCCAAACAAAACCTAGCATTAGCCAGAACAAAGTCAATGTATATTGTTCTTGGAAGTCGAAGGTTTACGCTAAATAATTCTTCAAATAAAAATTGATCTGAAAATGCAAATCAGATTAGGAACAACCGAACGAAAAATCCGACCACGACCACTTTCCATCCCACTTTTAATCTAGCATATCCATCGTTCGTTAAAATAATCAGCCTGCTAGCTTTAATTCATGTACCACGCAATTTCATTTCATCGAGAAAGTACCGCATGCTGATAAACTTTGAAAACAGAGCAAATGTTTGCGAAGCTCCCGCCTCGTGTGCGTCGGAGTCAATACTTGTGGTCAGTGCACGTATCTGTGAACAATGTTTAATTGATCTCGAGACGAACCAAGACGCTGGCAATTAAAGTCAATCGAAGGAAAGTGATACTTTCGCACTGGCGCAAGAAAAAATTAATCACAAAACTTTCGACTGAATAATAATCTGGATAATCTGATAAGTAAGTGCTACGTTACCTGTCCCCAGACAGTACCGGGTTTTGGATCGTTGACGTCTGAGACTCATTTTCGTCAATTTTGGCTTCATTTCGAGTTGACACCTTTTCTTTTTCTTCTCGGCAGGTAAGTACAGTTATTTATATGATGTTAATGACCTCCTGTAACAGAGTTATAGAAATTCCTTAAGAAAATCAGTCCCTATGACCACCATATTTGAGTACAATACTCTCAAGGTTAAAGACCCCATTTAAACGTTAAAAGAAACTAGTAAGCCCTCGGCCTAAAGTGTGTACAGACTGAATTAAAGACAGCTTTTTTAATTGAATTATTTTGGATATAATTTAGTTGTATAATAGCTGATCGTCTTGCTTGTAGGTTCCATTAATACGAGCGTTGGCCCGGGGGCTTCCTTTAACTAAGGCTTACGTTACCCCTGAGGATCACGGTAGTGGAAACGCATACGGAGGTATCTCTATCTATACCAGATAATCCTATCATCAACCAAACTTTTCCCTTAGTGATCCGGCGAGAGCCATTCCTCGTGTGTTCAGTGTAACTATAGGAGGAAACCTGAGTATAAGGGTAAAGACGCACGACTTGCCCACGGGTGTTGGCTGGTGAGGCTATGTTGTGCTGCACCCCGTGAACAACATTGCCAACAAAGTTGTTCCGCCATGATAAAGATAGTATTAAATGTTTTAAATCTTCTATAGTATTATGGCATGTTAAGGAATCGTTCAACCATCAATGCTGTAACAGCTTGTTCAAAAGTTCGAACAACCACATTAGCGATAGTGGAAATGGTTGTTTCATCAATATTGCTTTTCCCTGTTCCAGCAACCATTAACAACCGTTGTTGCTCCATCAATGTTCAGCAACGTTGTTGAAACGATGAAAAACGTCGTTGTTGGTTCGTCACTGCTGTTCATCCATCATAACGATGTTCTAGTGTTTGGCGAACAATACTGTAACAACATGTGTGTTTCTGTGATTTCCTCGAAGAAACCTCTGAAGATTGGTAGACTTAAATTGCACAGCATATTTCTCACACGTGATCGTGGTAGCAGCAGAGCAACAGAGGGGAGCCAGATTCAAACCCTAGTTACAGAGGTGAGAGACAGTGTGTGCCACTAACATGCTTATTTTTTCTCTTATAAACCGAATAATTTTGTGCTATATTACCCAGAGATTTGATCTAAATGGTATTATTGAACTTTAGTTAAAAATATAATAACCCAGCAAACAAGTTTTAAATAAAGCATAAATGGAACCATATCTTTAAAAAAGATTTTATTGACTAACGTTTCGTTACTTAACCAGTAACATCATCAGAGTAATTA
>JBAHVQ010000482.1:135530-180026 GCA_036872915.1 Nanipora kamurai | reverse complement strand
GAATTTGGAGGTGTGGATAGGCTGACGAAAGTAATTTGGTAACTTGTTGACGAATTTGTAGGCCATGATTTCCGGTGTGAAGGCACCTCTTCGCAGTGAAAGGGGCCCTTTTGAACTTAAATCTTATCTACCGAGCAGAACAAGCCAGAAGTCATCTCCTTCCGGTGAATACAATTTAGGTTCAATGTTTCAATGAATGGATAACACTTGGTAGTATAAACCCAACCATATTCTATTAGAAATCCTGCATTCTGATTGGCTAATCAACCACTGTCTATTTGTGATAGACAATGGTTGAGAAAATGAAAACAAACTTGAAAAAGTATGGCCACTAGCTCACGTTTTGCAGACGTTTCGGAGGAGCTTTTGGACAATTTGGCTCAAAATTTTATTCCAGAAAAAAAAACGAAAAGACAACAAAATATGGAATAAAGATTTTTAATGGTAAGGAAAGAAGAAAATTCATACACTATAAAATAAATCGACTTTACTTGTCATTCAGGTGTAGTTTATTAAGACGGCATTTCGCACTAGAAAAACTGCATTTTTTTTCAGAGTTCGCAAAATTAGCACGTCATCATTGTTTTGGCAAAGGGTTTATACTAAAACAATTAGACAACTCGCCGTCGTTGACTATTCGCTCATAGACAACTCCGGCTCATTGTCTAATTGTTAATTTAACCCGTTAGCACTTATACGGCGGATTAGCCAATTGGCTTTGAACAACTGACCAACCCCAGAACGATAATCGTATACGACTTATACGACAGTCGTATTGACCACTCCAGAAACTGCGGAAGGGCTGGGTTCTAGATAACAAGCGCAAGCTATGATTGGTTGATGGTTGCATGTATAAACTTTCACCCAGTGACGGCTTATGTAGGTTACTTAGAACCCAGTCTTTTCAGGGTCTCTAGATGGCGTTTGCGGGAAAGAGTTCAAAGTCATGGTATAAAGCTGACGTTCATGTTATAAACTGTAAAACAAAATTGCAAAGCAATGCTTCAGGTAACAGAACCTAAGGATTTAACGACTAAAATTTAAGGCTTGACAATTAAATGTAAGTATCTTATTTATTTTAAATTGACATCCAACCATCTTTGGGGATTCTGTTCCTTGGTATATGTATTATATATCCATAGTTCCCGTTTATGTTCTTGCCGTATTCCTGACTCAAGGTAAAAGTTGTTTAATGTGTTCCTCCAGAGATCTACACATAATATTGATTAGCTCTTTACAACTTATACGGCCATCCTTGTCTTTATCAAACATTCTCAAGAAGTCATCTATTTCAGCACGAGTCAGTTTGTCTCCAGTGTTACACAAAACATAACGCAACTCTCCAGGGGTTAGATAGCCATCTCCATCTGCGTCCAATACACTGCAAAAGTAGAAATGACAATGACACTAAGATACCAAAAGAACGCAAAACTGTAATCTTATTATTACAACTAAACTGTAACTGAATATTGAGTTGAGCATAACTAAAGGATTTATTTAATGACCGTAACAAATCCCATTCACTTTTAGTTTTAGCTTTTATTTTCATTTTTAGAGTTGAGAAATGAAAAGATATCCCACTGTCGGGGCGGCGAAGAACTTTCCTGAGGTTTCGAAGTTATTTATCCAAAGTTTACAAAGTTTCAGGTAACCACAGCCAGCAAATCGCTGGTTAACATTCTTGGTAACCGTTGCTAGGAAACAAACATCTGCAGAGGCAACGACCTGGATAGGGTATCATATTTTTATTCATTATAATTAAAGAGATAATTAGTGGAGAGGCGAATGCCCGAATGTTTTGTGTTTCTTTTTTAAATTTTTTAAATTTCCTTCACACTAAGCCAGGCCTAAGACGATGACGTTGATTGAATAAAATACACAAACATAGTAAAATATTAAACTTGAAAAAACAACTAGGGCGTAATGCCGATTAATTGTCGGACTTAAAAGAATTTTCAAAAATCTCCCATACGCATGGTATTCCATCTTTTTAAGTTAATCAAGCAATTCTATCGAACTATTACCATTTTAAATAAAAATATGTATCTTTATTGACTAAAATTGCAACAGTTTTGAAGTTGAAGTGATCACCTTGGGTAACTGAGAAAAAAAGAATGTACACACACGGTGAAATAAAATGAACGGCGTACCTGAAAGCATTCTTGATTTCTTTTTCAAAAGCTTGCTTTCCGTAGGAATAGCCTTTACTTCTCAAATTCTTCACTAACGAAAGAAACTCGTCGAAATCCATTAGGCCGTCGCCATTAGAATCGTAAGAAACTATCATATTTTCGATTTCTTCGTCGGATGCGGTGTATCCCAAACAACGGAGCGTACTCTTAAATTCTTCTTTCGAAATTCTTCCGCTGTTGTCCAAGTCGAACACGGCAAACGAAGACTTAAGCATCTGTAGTTCTCGCGAGCTAAGATGGGCCTCAGCTTTTTGTTTGTCTCCATAATACTGTGACGTATTTCTGTTGTACTTCTGGGCTGGGGCTTTGTAAGATTGATGGTAGCGCGACATGTCGTCACTGTTGCTGGTTTCAGTTCGAAATGATAGAATGAATACTTACTGTGTCACATCGTTCTGTTTTATAAACTGATTTGTTTATGTCCATGGTAACTGACTAGCTTCACCGCAAACAGGTTGCACCATGTACTTTTACCAAATTATCATAAAGCTCAGTATGTACACTTATAGCTGCATGTTATCCTGACGCCCTGGGCAAACGACAAAACATTGTTGTGGAAATGAGTGAGGTTTTCAACGTTAATTTCTTCAAATGTTTCTCCGTTTGCTGGCCTTCGGTTGAGGAATCATGTTTTGCTGCCGTGGAAGCAATAAATGTTTCTCAAAGGATTCAGACTAAACATTTTTTTTTTGCTTCTCGGCCTCGATTTCAGTTTCTGAAACATTTAATTTTACTTCATTTGTCCACGCGAGAAACAATGTTGCCTAGTCCCGGTACTGCCTAGCGTCTAATTTACACGGTTCATGAATATTATCCCAAAATATTTCCTCGTTTCGCCATGTTCTGCAAACATTGCTTGGTGACAATGCTTCCTCAACAATGTTTTCTTGGCTTACGAAAGTTGCACTTTCCATTTAATAAAAGGTAGATAATCAAGCCAGGCTTTTTCCTTAATTAAAGGCCGTATTACTCGCGTTTGAATTAAATATTCGACAGCTAGTCTACCAACTTTTTAACTTTCTACACTGTCTTATATAATGCCCACACAGCATCCGATATTTTTACTAGTATTTGATTGGAAGAGCAGTTTCAGCAAGAAAAGTTTGTAGAAAAACCAATAAAATTTATGCCTTTCATTTTACCATTGTAGTGTACAGTAATCTTAATCGCGTAAGAAAAATTAATACCCAGCAAATTATTTTGAAAGATTCCAAGGAAAGTGAAACACATGTAGAAGTTTGTACAAATATTTAATAGACCGACAACAAAACGTAATTGTCTATCAAATATTTTATATAAACTTTCTACAGTGGACGCGTTTTTCTCGCTTTCCTTTTCACTGTGCACTTGAAGAGTGTCGTCAAGCTTCACCCAACCCCAGTCCCCAATCTGACATCTTGGTACTTTCATGTAAGGTGAAATAGTTGCTCCCTTGTTTTATTGTAAGTTTTGTAAAATTTGAAAACATGCATGAAGTTAAATCTTAATTTTACTCAGTCCAGTGCGATTACCTTTACCAATAAAACGTTTATACTCTCTGGTCTTATTTTTTTTCTGACCGTACCAACGTTAAAATCTTTATTTCATAGCCCTGTATTTTGTAATCCTGTTACTCCATGTGCTTGAATTTTAGGACGGTGAATTATTTATTTAAATTTTATTTGGCTTACAAGCTGTATCCTCAGCCTTTCCTTCTTTCCGCTCTCGCATTTCAATGACGTACGGATATTTAACTGGGCAACACTCCAATGAGGGAAATTCGAATTCTTCAGACAAGAGTTATACGAAAACACTACACCACAGACATAGTTGTCAAACAAAACCCTGAAATTGAAGTCTACGTCTTCATATACTTATACACCATTTCTTCTGAACCTTATAAGACAAAAATTTCCTTACCATTTGTTTCCTTACCTTTGGCTTAAGCGCAAAGGTCACAAGGATTAAACTTCAGACTTATACTAATTATCTACTCACGTTTGAACGTTTTATCCATGAGAAACTCTTGGTTAAGCCTTGGATTAAACTAGGATTAGTAGGATGTTCCCAACCATTTTGTGGGCGTCTGTGCTTTGACCATGTTCACAGAAACCAAGAAAGGCGTCGTGGTGGCAACAGCAGCCTGGGAATAGCAAAACAAAAAACCCAAGATGGCGGATGGCTGGAGTTCTATCATCTTTACGTGGTGCACAAGTGTGGTTCTTCAGACAGTTCACATATTTTCAAGATGCTTTAAAGACAGCTATAATAGCTGGATAGACTCTAAACTAGAACAACGTAGCCGCAGCATCTTTCACAAAGTGTTATTTTTCCCAGATAATCGGTTGGTTTGTCGGGACTATTTCTCACAAATGGGCTGTTATGTGAAGAGATGTCGAAATGCTCACTACAAGACATCTCTAAGTGAACTACTAGAATTTATCAACCATGCCAAAGAGACCTTGGATGTTTGTATGTATACAATTTCCTGTCACGAGCTTGCAAATGCGGCATTAGAGCTGCATAAATTGAAGGTTATTGTACGAATAATCACGAATGAAGAACAAGAATCTTTCAGTGGTTCTCAAATTGAGAGGTTTCACCGGGAAGGAATTCAAGTTCGTCGTGATACATCATCATATTACATGCATCACAAGTTTGTTGTAGTTGACAGTGTCACACTAATCACTGGATCGTTCAATTGGACTAGACAAGCAGTTACAGGAAACAGAGAAAATGTTTTGGTCACAAATAATGAAGAAATTGTTAATCCCTACCGCCAAGAATTTGAGAAACTATGGCAAATATACCACCCAAGGAATAAAAGAATAACAAATGATAAATGACCGTGATCAAGAAGACATCCGATGGCAGTTGCTTCATTAATTTTTATTTTTAATTTATGTTATTTTTTTATTTTTGACATTTCACATCATATTCTAGATTCTTCCAAAATAGAATAATTATACAATTTATTTTAATATTTTATGTTGGGAATAATTTTATGATTTTGTATGGAGTAAATCATGAGCCATTTGACACAGTGCACATCGCAATACTAAGTACATTTACCTCATAGCAGTAGTTTTTTTATTATGAAACTTATTATCTATACTGAAAAAGGTACTCAATCATACACTTCAAGTCCACCTCTGTTTTGGACATAATCTCTGTAAGGAACGTGTGGTCTCTACTATTGTGGGGAACATACTAGATCAACATTTTCACATTCCCCTGATTTACATCTTCCAAAAATCTTCCATAGTTTTTTTTTTTTTGTTTTTTTTTTACGTCATATGAAGTGCAGATCAAAAAGCAAGATACAAATCATAGAATAAAGTTTCAATAAAAAAATATTGGTTTTGGGTGGAGGTGTAAAGGAAATTAAATTAGAATATTTAAAAGCAAATAAAGAGATTTTGTGGTTGCAGTTACTTTTATCAGCTCTATAGGGTTGTCTTGCCAAAATGATTTGGCATCAGCAAACATACTGAGTTGATCTTCTGTTGGTTAATTGAGTGAACTGAAGGCAAGGTGAGTTGTTGATTTATATCTTTCCACATGTTGTTCTAGTTTATGTCCTCAAAGGAAATAAGAACCACAACACTCCTTAATTGTGTAGTGTTAAGAAAATATTAATTCTATTCAGTCAAGTCGAGCATTCGTTGAAATTTGACGCAACTGACGTTCCACCTTGAAGAATGACAATGTCCCAAAGAAAGCAAGGACAACCTGTAAATACAGTAGAAGAAACTATAAATTTTCCAAAATGCAGGTATCAAATCTAACATAATATCTATAACTAATAAATCTTCATCTGGCCAAAAAAATTTTAAATACAATAAGGTCTCGTAAATACCTCTACTTTCAAGCTCTCCCATCCAGCATCTTTTTCAGGTATGATCTAACTGTAATCAGGCATGTTGAGGGCTTCTAGTAATAAGTTGCCATCATAATGGCCTAATTTACGTGCATTTAGATGGTAGTTTGAATAGAATACCTCAACTGAACCATGTTCTCAAGTAATCTCGTGATCAACTTGGAACTACCATAAGATACGCTTCAAGTTTTTTAACAGTACCGCAAAATGGTTTCTCAATGTCTTTTAAACATGTAGCAATTGAGGTTTTTTCTTGGCAGTTTTCCTTGTTGACACACTGTATTATAGCTGGGCAGTACTTACCAAAATAAGGAGCTGCCACTTAAGTCCAACATAAGTACTATAGAAAAAACCAACTGCTGCTGCCACAGACTAAAACCAAAATGAATCATTTGTACAAAACGTCACACTACAAAACTTTACTAACTGTACAGTCAAGTGTAACAAACGCATCTATCCAGAAAAAAAAATTCTAAGAAATGGTCACCTCACGTGAGATTAAACCTTTGTTAAAAATACAAGGCCTCCTTTTCATGCTTAATGTAGGTGGTAATGTCAAACCACCACTAACATTTAATGATCAGCACAAAGATACCTCTAACTGGAATGTATTACATCATTACAGTACTTATCAAAACATACAAAAACTTGAAACAGTACTGAGTAGCCAGCACCAGCTTTCACTGGCTGAAAATTTCAAATGTACTAATCAACCAATCACATCTTGCACTGGATAACCACAGGTTTTTAAGACAACTGCTTACTTGAGAGAACTTGAATATGGCAAAAGCTGGAGCACTATCACTAGCATAGACATTCCCCAGAAGAGAATAAATCTACACAAAACAATGTAAAGTAACACCATTATTATATTACACTGTTCAAAAATGTTCAAGGTCTTACAAACCAAAAGGTTGCATACTTCTTTGCAGTATCTGTTTTATCATCAATTAATTATGAAGCTAAAGTCAAACTGGCAGTCATTTCAATTACCTGAGTGTTGAAACAGCTATCTCCAAATCCCAAGAGAAAAGAGCATAACATAGCTACTGGAATGCTAATGGAGAATAACATCAGAATTTTTCTATGCAACTTGAGGTTAAAAGTTTTGATGCTACAGTAATTAATAATCAGATATTGAAGTTGGTTTTAAGACACAGAGGAGTTGTCAAAATCAAGTTTCAAGGAATTTGGTTGATGGTATCATGTGATTTAATGGAGTGGGAAGGTAGTGTGGTGAAATGGAGTGGTGCCATGATCAAATAAAGCATTTCTATTTTAAGTTAGAGTTTTACTTAAACAGTGACAAATTCTTTGGAACATCATTTCATTGTGTTACCATGTTAATAACTGGTTTACATGGCAGTGCCTGGGCCTTTTACTGGACAAATGGACCAAGTAATTTGTAGATGGAGATGCCATAATTATGTAATTATTTGATGCAAGATGGAGTAATGAGGTACATGTAATCCAAAGTTTAAATTAAGTGATGAAGAGCTGATTATTGTATAATGTTGATCTGTATAATAGCAAAGTAATAAATGTTGGGGTAATTACAGGTTGTTAAGGAATAGAAAAATAAGTAGTAATAATAATTATAACACATTGTTCAAGCTAAATCCAACTGAAAAAATGAAAATAAATTCAAAATGGACCAAAAATTTCAATATTTTTGTCCAGCAAATCCACTGGGGGTGAACTCTTATCAGGTTCATTGAAGAAGTCTAATATCATGTAAATTGAAGCAAAAGAGGTTATTGCCATACAAAAGAATAATCACTGTTTAATTACCTAGGCTTGAAAATGTAACCAAACTCATGGCTCCCATCAATTGGAGAATTCTCTGGTAGGTTCACCAAGATTAAGAAGAAAGCTACAAAATGTATCAACATTCCAAGAAAAACCACTGAATCTCTGCCTCGGTTGGTTATATGCTTTCCAAAGATACCAAACACACCACCACCTAAAAACATTTACAACTTGTTGAATAGTAACAATTGGGCTGTTTATATGAGCTAATGAGCCAGACTTGCCCCCATGCTATAAAACGTCTCCTGCTGCCCTTGTGTTGCACTGATAGAGTACTGTAGTCAATGCTTAGAAGATTTCCTATCTTGTTGTGAATATTCTAAAATATTATGGAGCCACATAGGGGAGGTCCTAATCCAATTCAAATCTTACCTAGTATTTCACCAACTCCAATAAATACTCCAGAAAGACCTATTAGTCTCTTAGGTTCATTAAAGTATAGGGTGTTTCCTGAAAAAATACAACACAGGTAAACTGATATGATATTTATCTGCTTATACATTACAAAACCAATAATTTTATAAAAAGATTGCACAGCTAAATTACAAAGCACACATACACCAATGGACAAATAAGGAGGCTGAACACATTTTGCTAAATTAACATACAGAAGGCCTTTTCACAGCTGGCAACTCACATACCTACACATGTTCCATACACACCACTGAAAAATGTCAACTCAAGTCCTAAGAATGTGAATTGATTGAAGATTCAGTGTACTACCATGATAAAAAGAAATAAAAATTGGGGAATATTCACTGTATGTAAAAACCCATGCATATTTTCATACCAGTATAGACAAAGCAAATGCTGAGAAGTAGCATGTCTTTAGTAAAAAACAGTTTTACAGAGCTTTCTAAAAAGGAAAACATAAGCTGGTAAATTATTTAAAAAAATCTAGATTTATGACCCAACAATTACTGATAATGACACCAAAGTCATTCACTATGGTATTTAGCAGTATTGTTCCTTTCCAGTATTACTGTAGACATCATGACAGCAATCATAAGGATGTTACTGATCCAGCAACAAAACATTAGTAATTTAAATTTTTATAACAGATCCTCTGGCTCTTTTCAAGCTGACCTACTGGTCTGTCACACTGCACCTCTTGTATTTATAGTTCAAATTTGTTTCGGCCTGGTTTTAATTACTACTCCATAGATGTACCCCAGCATCAGTACACAGTAAAAAATCATCTTAAAAATGAACCGACTTGAGCCAATTCTGTTCTTGTAAAAAAATTAGCCAACAACTACACAAAAATGCTTACTAAATGATTCCAGGGGACTGCTTTGCACCTGATGTCTACGTTTATTACTAGTCAAAAAAAAAAGGAAGACATTGTCACGTTGGACATACAGTATGCTTTTAATATTAAATATGAATAAACTGGGATATTTAATAGTGGTGCATGCACCCATTGGGCTGCATGGATTAATTGTTGTGAACAAACAATTAATAGTCAATTAAGCTGAGGCTTTGTGCATCAAAATAACAATTGAACTACATACCAGTAAATAAATTTATTACATTTACAGATGCAAAGGTTATCAAAACAAAAAATAAGTTTAAATGTAACCAGTAATCTGCCATCTGAGCCCCAGTAGGTCAATGGTTAGAGTTTCTCACTGGCTGTTAGAAGGTTTCTGATTTGATTCTCATTATCATGGGGTTCAGAAATTTTTATGAGAACAAGAATTTAAAAACAGCTTAGAGATTATTACTGAGTTTTGGAATGTTTCATAAAACAATTACCAGATCCAGTTTTAAGATGATCAAAAGACATAGCAATCTTTCACAATTTTATGCCAACAAATCTTCATACAGTATATCAAATTTTCTAACCTCATATTTACAATCAAAGTTTCATCACTCCCATCCTAAATAAAAAGAAATGTCTGTTACATTTGGTGTTGTCGAGTTTAGACCCACTCAAAGTCTCCACTTAACACCCTACTCAGTGTACATTTGAAATATGCACCAGTTGCAACATAATCTGGATCTATTGCTGGAAAAATATTGTTCAGCAAATACACTATACCAGTAATATATAGTAGTTAACTACACACAACACACACAGTTAATAATGGGTATCCAATGCCACAGCCTTTTATTTACCACCAAAAAAATTGTAACTGTAACTTTAAGTTACACTAATCTGTTCATCTGTACCTTTCATCAGTAACTACAGTAATTATTTTCCCTAACTGTTACAGCTCTACCTTAAAGAGCAAAATAATAGTGTTGTAGTCTGTTATTCCATACCCATCATGTAGAACCAATGACCAGGCTCCTGGCAATAGCCTAGATAGCTCAGTCCATAGACTACAGGACTAGATTCCACAGGTAATACTGTAGGTCAGATTTCCACCAAAATGCCTTGAAATTTAATTTTTCTCAACAGAACTTAGTTGGGTGTTAAACGAGAATTTTGCTCTAATGTTTCCTTTTAAAAAGCCAAGGTAGCTGTTAAAACCAATCTTGTCCTCCTTGATCTTCTTAATGTTTTAAAAATGGTGGAGAGAAGGCTTTTGGTATCAGGTTGGGTTCAAAGGTAAAAAAGATATGTCTTGCTAAAACTCTTGCTGGTATTTTCATGCCTTCTTTCCTTAGAGTACATCCCTGCCTGTTAGTTACAATGAATGGTGTATTACTTCACCAAACTAACATATATTTTGCGGCCTGAATATTTTCGTCTTAAGAAAATTCATGTTTTGTGTTGCTTACAGTTTCCACGTTTACTTTGCTGCGGAGAAGAACCAAGGAAAGTATTCCAATTCCACATAAAGCTAAAAACACTATGAGTACTGTTGCCCGTTGACTTTCACCTGGAAAACAAGAGCCATGAAACAAGAAAAAAATGTTTTTAAAAACAAAAATCACTAATGCTTTAGCCCTCCAGGTACCATACAGTACACCATAATTATATATCATAAACATTATTTATTTTATATTTTCAACCATTTCTTACTGGCATCAGTATAAAAATACATCAATAATACTCACTTATTAATACAGATCCATGATTTGGCTTGAAGCAGTAGTAAACAATTAAGCTACCTATAAGAAAGCTAGGGAGATGAAAATAACATTACCAGTATACTGAATAACAATGAATAACTTGTTCTGAAAAACAAACAAATGGATGTTTAATTAGTACAAAATATATATACAGTACTAGCAAAATTTGTTCAGACTGAAAAAGCTTTTTGACTTCCTCCACTAAAATGGCTTGTAAAAATATTAACATAAAATTTTGATGCATTACTAATGGATGTTGAACTCTTTGTCGATGGCATTGTTTGATATAGATCAATGCGCACTTTAGTGCTTTATTCTGACTAATGCCGGACAATTTTACCCATCAGTGGGAAAGTCTACCATCAAGAAAGGGTTAATTAGTAAAAAAAAAGTATATATATATACATACAGTACTAGCAAAATTTGTTCAGACTAAAAAAGCTTTTTGACTTTCCCCAACTAAAATGGCTTGTAAAAATATTAACACAGCATGAACTAAGTTGGGATTGCCCCACAAAAAGCTGTCTAAATATTAAGAAGATACTTAAAAAGATATGCATGGTTAAATAATAAAACCTGCACTGTAAGAAAGCCCAAAAGATTCCACTGTTTCGTCCCATGGTAGCTGCTGTAGAGTTTACTGTTAGGCAGTTTCCTTGAGCTGTCCAGATGACTAGACAAAATAATGAAATGGAAGACTGGTGCACATCGGCAGTTGAAATGGAGAAGGATAGCTGGAGTCAACCTCTTACCCAGGGTCTTATCTCGACTCCCACTACTCTCACACTGTGAAAAGAGTGGAGATAAGACCCTAGGTACGAGATTGAGTTGGAGTAACCCAAGGATGTATTAGCAACATACAGGGCTTGGCAAGATTTTGGAGCTTGAGCACCCAAAAAGCCTGGGACTTAATCTTGTTGCCCTAAGTTGTTGCTCATTAGAATACCTCCCCAAATTTACTTTGGCTTTCAATGTCCACAATAACTGTAATGTGAGCTTGGGTTTGGAAAAATTCATACACTATAAGTGTCAATATAATATGAAATATACAAAAATCATCAAATTCTTTTTTTCAGATTAAATAAGATTGAATAACATTTACTGTTTCCAGTCACCTCAGTTATCAGAAATAGCTCTAACTCCTTACTTGGCAGGAGTATTTCATGACTAGAATGTTTGTCTATTTGTGATACTGAGTTTCATTCTTCTTTTAAAATACTAATATAGATTTTGAGCTCCAAACTAGCACCTTTCAACTTTTTAAGTAATAAAATTAAATTCCTAATATTTTATTAAGAGAACATCAACTGAAAAAGATAGAATTCTTAAAGATATATTTCTTTCCCATGAAATAGTACTCTACTGTACCTGCTGCTCCAAATCCAAGAACTGCAGATGCTGTATATAAGAGACCTGATAGGTCCTTGTTCACAAATTTTGAAACTAGGAACAAACTGCCAATGAAAAGCCTTAAAAATAAATTCAAAAAAATTATCATAAGCTTTTTGTCTTAGAGTTCTGCAAAAAAATTTTGTGGTTTTCCTATGGTTTTTCGACACTAATAATTAAAAGTACTTTGTTTTCATCAGGTGTTATTTTGAAAGTATTATGGTCCCACAATAACAATGAAAACAAAGAAGTTATCCATTACCCAGCATACCAATAATTAAATAAAGATGAAAAATTAAATAAAAATGAATGGATGAGATGATACACATGGATCTTTTTCCATTCACATAGAAAAAAAGTTGTCCCACTCACTGAGCAATCATGTACTGCTACAATAAATGCTATGCTAAGAATCTACTATGATAATGCCATTATCATCATATGCATAGGTTCCAACATGGGAATTAACCCACCATCCTGACATTCACTTAAGTTAAAAATATGATGGTCCAGATAATATATTCAATAAAGACTTAGATTACGAAAATTTTAATGAACTCACATTTCATTGCTCAACCCTTATATTTAAGCTGAGACTTTGTAATTTATATCTTAACTCTGAAGATGTCATGGGTTTAGAAACAAAACATTTTGGGCCATCATATTTTTAACTCTAGTAAGATTTCTGCCTGGATTTCTACTATCCTGACATTCAGTTCACTTAACAAATATACAGGTAAATCATCACTGATACAAATAAGGCAAATGGTAAATTCTATTGAAACCACACAAATCATTAATTCACAAATTAAATATATTTTATGGGGATAAGAGGTAAATCCTGGCACCTCTAATAGTAGTACCTGCTTTTCCTCCCATCCTGCAAAAGTACATTAACATAAATACCTATTAAAACACAGCATAATGTTTATATGTTGTAAACATGCAATCTTGCTCGCATAAACTTTAGACAAATTTAAGTGGAAAATGACTGCTTTGTTCAACTTACCAATAGCAAGTTCCACCAAGAACCAGTGAATACTTTGATCCAATTAAAGAAATTAGAGATGGAGCAATCCAATTAAAGAATGATAAACTGGCATAAATTATGCACAAGCTAAAAAGCAAGAGCAGTAAAGAACAATTCATATTAATGCTGCCCAACAATAATACAACTTGGTTTTAGATATGAATACTGTTTTCAAAGATAACTCTTATCAAATGCATACCTGTATCTTCTATTAATTTTTGAAAATATAAATTCCTAAGATGTTGTAACAAAGCTGAGCAGTTAGACTTTGAGTATATTGTATTCATTTTATTATTGGCTATATAATTGCCTAAATATTGGCTATATAATAAACCTAATTATTATGCTTTAAACTTTGCTAAATGTATAGTATATATCTTTCAGGTGATTTTTGAACTTAGGTTAAACTAGATTTACCTAGGTGAAGTCAGTAAACTTAAGTTTAGAGTAAATGTTTATTAAAAGAACAACTTCTGTTCATGGAATATGCTGTTTATTAAGTATATTGTATAGATATAATTTATTGATACAATGCTTTTTGATAAGCTGCAGTAAATGATATTGATGATTTGTAATCAAAGGGAATACTCATTTTCTTTGTTACTTCAAGTCTATTTACCTAGGTAAATCTAGATTCACCTAAGTCCAGGAATCACCCATAATATATACTTTATACTTCATAATAATTATCACACAGTAATGGTTTCTCTGAAGATTGCCAAGCAACTTTATTCCCATGATACTGTAACCACAACTCTTTATTGTCACTATAACAACAAACTTAAAACAAGAAAAGTATAAAATGCTTGCAATCATTGTTTTGTATTATTATCAAAATACTTAGCAGTTACTTGAAGGTTCATGATTGTAACTCCACATGATTAACATACCAAAGATTTATCTGGTTTATTGTAGGGGTTTCTTTTATGGAATTTTGGATATTTTTATTTACTAACACTTCACATTTGAAGCTGTCTAACTTCCTTTTGAAAATGACTATGAACAATACAATGGACTTTTGCAAAAAAATAAGGTCACATACCTGTAATACCCACTGGCTACAGTAAAATAATGATAATAAACATTTGTAAAAACAAAAAAAATAAGTGAAAAGTTCAAGCTACTCAAGCAAGTAGACTTAAAGTTTCATGGAAAAATTTAGAAAGTGAAAATTTTTAACTTCTCCTTTATTTTGTGGTGTTGCAGAAATTTTTCTGAGTGGAAAGTGGCCTTTAGTCATACATTGTTTATGTCAGTCAATTATTCCCCAATAGGGTCTTATCTGAGGTCTGATTAACACATTAAAGGGGAAAGGGTACACTGTTTCAACCTCTGGCCATTGCCAGGTGATTTTACTTATCATATAGATGAGCCCTGCACATTAACCCTTTCATTCGCACAGTGACCAGGGGTCTTCCCTTTGATGAGTAAAATCATCTGGCATTAGACAGAGTAAAATAATAAAGTTGTCATACAACAACTGCATGCATGAAAGGGTTAAAGGAGATAGCTTTTAATGAGTTAAACCTATCTTTTTAACTCATTAAAAGGCGAAAGCACACTTTACTATTTTACTTTGGCTAAGGTCTGACCATTTTACTCATCAAAGAGGTAAGCCCTGCCTGTCAAAGGGTAGATAATCCAAGTTCAAGTCAGGCAATGCCATAAGACCGGAACTATTGAAACTGTACTCTACACTCTGTACTACGTCAACAGAACATGTCGATCCCAATGAATCAGTTTGGCAGTGTATCTGGGGACTCTTGCCAAACATAATAGAACACACACGTATTACAACAAATTATTTCAAACCCCGACTTGATTCATGTTTTGTTTTGTTGTTTTTTTCGGATATTATCTCTACTTTTAAACAACATATTCGAAGAAAACTTACATTTAAATTCACTTGGGTCAGATGTCTCACTCTTGGCGCTCTTTAGTATACTTTCCTAAAAACATCAATATCTTTACAGGTTACATTGTACAATTTTTACATACTGCTTCCTTAGCTTCTCTGGACTTGATGCTCCTATAAATTCTGCCTACTTTAAATATCATTTTTAAAGACTAAAAGTCAAATAGTGTCCAACCTCAATCATCGCAGTCGTTTGAAACGCCGTAAAAATGAACATAAAAGACAATCCTAGGACAATAACATTGTAGTCACGAACGTCAACCATGTTGGCTTTTATTTTAGTTTTTTACCAGAATGACAACAGCTTTTTTAAAAAAAAATCGTGTGCTTCTATTTTCTTGGAAAAATTTGAAGTGAGTAAAAATCGGTGTGGGGTCTGGGTACAATGCTGCGAGACGATCCCCATTTTGCAATGCAACTTGCCTCTCAACGAACAATTCGAGACAAGTTGCAGGAAAAGTACGTTGAACTATCTTCTACTTTTCACAACGCTACAGGACGACTTGCAGCGTATAACTCCCCTTTCAGCGTGTAACTTCTCTTGCAATGCTGCAATAAAGAGCAAATCACAGAAGGACCAAAGACCGATGCATTACACGTTGCGAAATAAATTGCGAATTTCTGACATCCCCCGAGCAACACGCAATGTTTTTGTCACAAAGATTGCGTTCCAAGTCGTAAGTAAATTGCCTTGTGTGACATGGCCTTTAGGATGTGATATGGGAACTACTGGAGGGGGCGATCAACCTTCTGTGCTCCCCCTTGGACACGCCACAGCACTCTCGGATGTCGCGATACCTCATGAAAACTTGTATTGACTGAATCGTACTCATAAATCGAATATAAACCTATTTGCCAGAAAATGTAAAGGTTTACGATCAATAGATGCAACATAAACGTACTGCTCGAATTGGTAAATAACATATAGATGAGATATAAAAACATGTTATCCGTCATTATTCATTCCCAGATGTGCATATAGTTCAAGATGCGCTTTGTTTTCCAAAAGGCTTGGTCGTTTATTTTGTGTAAATGGCTCAAACTTGACAAAAACTTGCAAGAATATCTTCTCCAAAGAACTGAATCTTACGGTTTCACACAGTTCCTATGCATTTTGCAAAAAAAAAGTTGTTACAATAGAGCACGCTAAGGCCAGAAAGTCACAGATAGCTGACCCCAGAATTACCGGGTGACTCGTTTTTGACCCCAACTTGGGCAGAAGTTTAAAAGAGTCAGTTTGGCTAGGTATAAATTCCCGAAAAAGGTGAGGGGGGGGGGGACACAGAGCGCAACCTTAAAAAAAAATCTTAGCACGAGTGCTCAGCACGGAAGCAGCCCAAAACGTCTTTTAAAAACGTGATTGACCACTCTACTTGTAAGCTTCTCCGTACATGAAGAAAATAATACACTCGCATTTCCTTTTTGTCATCAACCTTGTTGTAAACTCCTGCTGAGAGGCCAAGAGAACACCCCGGTGGAACTGACACTTTTTTACTGCCACCAGTTTATTTTTGCCCACAACTTATCCAATCAGCAAATGGGTTCCATTTAGTAAATTTAACATAATTAAGCAACTGGGTTTTAGTTTATTCGAGCAAAATAACAGGCTGCAGAATAGGTCGTGCTTATAAACAACATCCATAGTAGAGTGGTTGTTTTGGGAGTACGGACATCATGACTAAACTCCCTCCGCCTCCAGTAATCGAAGGTACTTTAAAAGATCCGATAAATGCAGTGAGTTTAGGCATGTTGGTTTCAATGATTCTTTTAAACGTCGGCATGTTACTGACGCCTCATTTCTTTGCTTACATTCTGGGTTCCGTTTTTGCGTGCGAGGTTGTTCTGTTGTTCTTAGATAAGCCACGAAAAGACTACGAAGTCTACAAGCCAGCAACAAAGCATAAAAGAAGTTCGAACTTAGACAGCAGACATACAGCCGGGATACGACGAGGAGGCGAAAGCAAACATTTCGAAACAGCGAGGAATAGAGAGCAACGCTTTCTGAGCGAGCCTGGTAAAACAAAACACGAAAAATCTGTAAAAGAATCAAGATTTAAGTTTCGATCAAAGAAACATTTGGAATTGCCTCAGTTTGATGATTAAGCAAACATCGTGGAAAAGGTTTCCGAAATTATTTTTCTTCGTTTTCTTGGGGTTATTTAATCGGAATCTATCCCTTTAATGCGTGGACGTTTTTTTCGACGAGTACATTCACCAGGGAGAGCTGAATGCAAGTTCCATTTCAAATAACATCAATATCATAGCTTCATGGAAGTAAAGTAAAATGAACACAAGTAATTTAAATAGACGTAGGCATTATTGTTCTCTTTAAAAATTGATAAGCCATGTGTCTTATTATAGGAAGGACTGGTCAAAATAAAATATGTAACCAAAAGCAATCGTAGATAGGAGGAATTGATTGAGATAGCCAAAAACACTGTTATGGGCCGAGAGAAGCAGATAGGAATGGGGAGGTGAAGAGGTATGGAAGGATGGACAGGAGAGAGTAAGGATGAAAGAAAGTGAAGGAAGGAAGGGATCAAAGGGAAGGAAAGGAAGGAAAGGGAAGGAAGGGATGAACAGAAGGGGAGGGAAGACAATTTAAACGTCTTCAAACATGGTAACTTTTAAATAACTTCATCTTCCAAAAGGCCTTGCCTTGCTAAAAGTTACAAAATGTTGTTAACCTAAGTACATAAATACGTTGTAATTACATGATCGGTAACACTAATACATGGATTAAACATTTACATTAAAATTCCAATGCTAAATCTGTACAGAATATACAAGTCAATCAAGAGTTTTCAAGAATGAATGTTTTTCTGTATTTCTTTAACTATTACTAAACAATCAGCCTTCCCATATTCAATGTACATGCATCGACGGGTGAAAGGCCTGATGGGTGACCACAGATTTGGAGGGTAAAATGAGTAAGTGGCCGGAGAACTATTCGGTCAGTTGGGAAAAAGGAAACGTGAATGGCGAAGCTGTTGTGTAGACAAAAAGTCAGAAGGACGTGTACGGCAATTTAGCGCACGGACAGAAACTTGAACAGACGGAACAAGAGTTGGTCAGATTGAAGTTTGGACGAACGGTAATTGAACAGTTAGGACAGAATCACAGTCAGTTAGACGGGCGGACAGACGAAGAAGATTAAAACGCCATGAGAGAGAGGACGGACAAAAGAAAGGAAATTTACAAATCAAAATACAAAAAAAAACAGATTACAAGAAACTCTTTGATTAAGGTAAAAGTTAAGAAGGGTAGGTATTCATTTCGTCCAATATATCTCGTAATTCTCTTTTGATTTCCTTTCCCTGTCTAGTCATCTGCCGTGTTTCCTGTCGAAGAGGTATCAATTTTTTCTCCAACTGCATCGCCTTTCTTTCCATACTTTCTGCAGCTATTATCATCTTGTCCTTTCTGTCACTCAGCCATCGAATGCGTTCCTGATATTCATCGCATTTCGCTTGTTTGGATTCTCCAGATCTTGTTAGGTTGCGGACGCTGCTACCCGCATCGCCCAGCTTACTCTTAAAATATGCTTCACTATTTTTTGCGGCTTGAATTCTTGCGTCAACCTTAGCGGTTTCTTTCTCGGCCAACATTAATTTATTAAGCGACTCGCGGTATCTTTGCTCGGCTTCTTCAGCAAATATTCTGCGGGACTTCTGTAGCGATTCAAGATGGCTCATTGTCCCATCTTCCTTCATTTCTTTCCTCTCTAACTTTTGACGCAAGCTTTCGGTTTGGTAAATATTCTCATTCAAACGTTCAAGCCTATCAAGTTTTCGGTCAGTCGTGTCTTCAATTTTTTCCAATTCTTTTTGCATGTGCTTTATTCGTACGCTTATCGCCCTTCTTTCATCTTCAGCTCTCGAGATTCTCTCCCTCACCGTCTTAGTTTTCTTTTTAGCTTCTTGCTCTCTATTCTCTGCAGCTTCAAGATCTTCTCGCATGATCACGAGTTTTCTTCTTAATCCTTCCATCCGATTGCACACAAAGGCGACTAATACTCACTAAAAGAGTTATATCAGGTGAACTGTCTCTCTGAAGATGGAACTGAATGGAGCCTTATTAATATTCATGAAATAACACCTGTTGGTCCAAGAGAAAAACAATAGAACTGTTTATACGAATGAAAGTAAGCCGTCGGCTGATGTAATCCTTGGCTATGATAATCCACTAACGTTGCATTTATAAGACTTGTTTTCCTGTCGTATATATAACACTAATGAAAGGCATCCCGACCAGTAAAGGCCATGAATGTCAAATTAATTTAAAACAAGTGAAGTGTGGGGGACTGTTTCGGGCCATTTAACGTTCAGTTAATTTCATATTTAAGTAGATTTTATGTAAACTGATGCCTTGTCTTACTTGAGTGCATAGGAAACGAGGAAAATTAGACTGGCACTTACGATAAGTTTCGGTGATTTTAAGGAGGGGCAAAACGTATGAGAGTTTTTCCAGATATAGGGAATTTTGGTTTTGGCAAGGTGCAACGCTGTCTTTAAGTAATGTCTTGTCAAGCATTAACAAAATGACCAGCGATAAAATGTTGACGGGTTTAACTAACCACGGAATTTCTATTTCAAACTCTGCGACCTTGCATGAATTGAGAAAACTATTAGATATTCAGTTTTAACTCGCGTAAGCTGGTGGCCAACCTGCAAAATGCACGTATGGATGTCTGTCAGGAAAAACAAAAAAAAAAAAAAAATACTCAAGATGGTTTCTCAAGACGTAGGGAGATCAGTCGATAATAAACCGCACATGCACTGTGGCACCGTTGGCAATTAAAACTAAGGGGCGACATAACGTCCAACACGCGGAATCCACTGACATACCTTACCTTTTCACCAAATTGTTTCTAGTCAGACTTGGGTGAATTTGAAAATAGTGGAACCAGAGTTCTAGGGGAGCTGGTTTCCGGAAAAAGCAACTGTCCTTTTGGGAAGTTTTTACAGAAGTTTATGCTTTACACTATGATAAGAATTTCTTAAAAAATCAAAATACTGCCAAAGAATGAGTAAAATTTAACTCTTAATTCTTATTCTCTTCTAATTTAAAAGAATATTGCACTATACAGCATAATAATAATAAATTACCACGGTATTGATATTGTTTATGTGGTGTTACAGGGATAAATGACCCGACAGACCCTGTAAAATTTGATTACCTTAGTCCACAGTTGTAAACTAAAACTAACCCTGATTCGAGCTCTAAATCCTAGGACCAACCATAACTTAGACCTAGCCCCCGAGATATGATATGTGAACGTTTGTCAAGCTCCTTTACCCAGAAAAACGCATTCCGAGCGCTAGACGGGAATCGGTCACGGGTGAAATGGTCTGACCACTGACGTACCGTGGCTCAGATGGAGAAATATGGTTTATAGCTAGACTGTCGAACTATGGTAGAAAAAAAATGTAACTTTTCAAGATAAGACCCTTCCTCAGAGTGAAACGCGTGAAACTGTTCCTGCGGCTGTCACGATGGACAATCTGCATCGGAGAACCTGTGCTATCACGGACTGGTGCCTCGGGATCAGTAACCGAGGGGTCATGCAATACCGGGGTAAGTCATGTTACGGGAACCTTAGGTTTGATTAACCCTCTAGTTCTCGAATATTTGGGGCAATCGACATTTTTGTGATATGCAGTTCTTAAAAATACGACAAAGGAAAAGCGAAGAAGAAAACATCTTTATTCAGTGGCCTGAAAATAAATGTCCAACATTAACATCACAGTAACTCGCCTGAAAGCAGTCTTCTTCCCAGTCCTTTCATTACGGGCAGCGTAGAAAAAACCGACCTGGCCTTAATTAAGTTTGGATAACGATGCATGCAAGCGAGATATACAAATTTCTGTGATGTTCTGAATACCTGTTACGAAAACTGGTTAACGAATTACCTTTCAGCTAAGGTTTGGCCCTGAGACTGGAAAGAACACTGCCATACATTAGACAACAGATTCAATAGATTCCTCTTCAGAAGATTTTCTTGTTGGAAACCATTGTTTAGAGTTCCGTCTTGCTAAGGTATTTCATTACCGGAAATAACTTACTTAAAGAGGAACTGTTTATTTGTCAGTAACAAAATTCGTGAACAAACCCACACTGGAGTTCTGTAAAAATAATTTCAAAAAATATAAAATATTTCTACCTAAAATTATTCTACTTTATGTACAAACTTTCACTGAAGCCCTGTACTGTCTTACAGCATTCCGAGTAAATTTTTTTCAAGAATAACTAATAAAGAGCTTATGTACATACTCACACTGGAATCGTGTACATACTATTTACAGAATTAAGACTGGACGTTTCTCGTAAATTTGAATAACTTATGTACAAACTCACACTGGAATTCTGAACATATCAATAACAGAATTAACACAAGACGTTTCTTGTAATTTTAAATTATGTACAAACTCACACTGGAGTCCTGTTCAAATATATCTCCCAGTATTCCTGCAATATGGTTCCGTTAATTTCAAGAGTTCATGTACAAACTCACACTGGAATCCTGCACATATTATTCACTGAATTGAGACAGGACATTTCAAATAATTTTAAATAGTTTATGTACAAACTCACACTGGAGTCCTGTACAATCCTTACAATACACAGTTTTTTGAGGATCTCGCGTAATCGTTGAATTAATTATGACATTTACATCACAAAATATTTCTTAACTCAATATCAACTAACTTATATACAAACTCACTCTGGAGCTGTGTACATAGTACACTATAAATATTATGAATAAATCACCATCATCAATCTACCATAGCTTCTAAATTATCAGAAAAGCTAGAAACAAGGCAAGAACACAGGTATTATAAAAATGTTAAAAACTGGTTTTTAAAAACAAAATTTATGTGAATACGGAATTCGGGTCATATGGTCTAAAATTCATCAAAAACAAACCCACCTCAGAACTATGAATTCAGACCCATTTACCGCTGCAGCTAAAATTCAAGGCAAAAAATACCCATTAGATAAAACCAAAAACGAACTGCTACTTTTGATCTAAAATACGATCGCCATACTAACTTAGGGATATCACTGCACACAAGCACACCTTGTATGTTCCGGTATGTGTGTGCTAGCAGTGCATATTACTCAAGTACACCTTGTATGTCCCGGTTAGTGTGTGCTAGCAATGCGTATTACTCAAGCACACCTTGTATGTCCCGGTTAGTGTGTACTAACAATGCGTATTACTCAAGCACACCTTGTACGTCCCGGCAAGTGTGTGCTAGCAGTGCGTCTTACTCAAGCACACCTTGTATGTCCCGGTAAGTGTGTGTTAGCAGTGCGTATTACTCAAACACACATTGTGTGTCCCGCGTAATTCTCACTTGCAAGGGGTTCCGCGATTCTCACATTTTGTCTTGCACTCGCTGGTAATTTGTCATGTTCCGATGAATGAGCAACGAAAACGTCTCGTGACTTCCATTTATGTGAACACCAAGTCTCATGACTGTCGTGTTTTCGTTTAAGAACTAGCAACTTGTTTAAAACTGTTAGCAGGCCTTAACCATGTTGTGGCAGCCGACTGTGAAAAATGTTTTGCTGATCACCGAGATCAGTGTTGTGCTGCTTAATGTGAGCAACATTTGAGAGCATTGTTGTGCTGCATACTGCGAGCAATGTTGTACTACAGTCCTTCAATTATGTTGGGCTGCACACATTGAACAATATTTTGCTACACACAGGGCACAGTGTTAGTGTTGTATAATTTGAACAATTGATCGCACTCCATCAAAGTGCAAGGGTAAAAAGTTTCAAATTTCAAGAATCAAGCGAGAATACAGGCGAGAATAGAGGAGAAAGTAGAGTATCGCTAGAGACCCCCGAGTCAGGGATACTTAGCCCCCGGTCGGGAAACAATTGATAGCAAACTCCGCTGAAATTTGTTGATCCTGCATTCACCTTGGTTCCCACATGACTTTCTGAAATTTGTGGAAACGTTTGAAAACGTATCCGTCCAGATGGTCCTTGAAAACAGAAAATCCGGAAAATGCATCGGTGCATTTTCGGGCATTTGAAATACCGGTAACGTTCTCCGGCTCGTATTTAAGCTATTAGATCTTCTGTTATAAATATCATTTTTTGTCACCGTCATGCCTTGTGACTCTCATCCATACCACCGACATGTTCCGTAAGCGTCAGCAATCTTACACATCACGCTATAAGATTCATCTATGTAACCCCCACAATTGCAAATCTCATGTTTATAACCGTCGCATTTCACAACGCTGTATAATAACCCATGTAATCAATTCAAGGTATACAAGAAAGATAAGGAAAAAGAACCTTAAGTTCAAAGTGGCCAAAACATTTCAACATCCTCATCGATACCGTGCTGTGCATCTCCATTGTTTTGCGTCTTGAGATGAACTGAAAGTGTTGGGAATTTTTTAAGCAATCAGCTTTCAGAAATTGCGATTTTTGGTGATTGATTTGGTATACGACTGTGACGGAAGTTCCCGCTGACATTTCCCAAGACTTGACTGCGCAGGTCACACTTGAAAACCTTCTAGAAGAAAACAGAATGAAAGAATAGCTCGACAAGGAAGTCGTTTCAAGTCAAGAAGCGTCTCGAACCATAAAACGAAGGACCAGATTCAAGAACTATTCACAAGAACAATTCACGAGAACAGTCAACGAGAACAGGTCTCGAAAAACAAGAAACAAATACCGAGAGGTAAACGAGATTAACCAGCCTATAAGGACATAAACTAATAACGAAAGCCAGTATCGTTCCTTAGCATTTGCTGTTTGTCTGGACCAAATAATTACGTAAGTAGTACATGAATAAAACGGACGATATAAAAGACGAGCGAGTGAAGTATCCATGAAATCGATTATGCCACAGCCTAAAAAAAATGGAGAATTCACGAAGAATTGGAGAATTAACGAATCTCACTTCGAACGAAACGAGAAACAATATTCATTGAGGAGGGTAGAGTAACAAATAGACAGGAATTAACTGTGGGGACGCCGTGAAAGGAACATTGCAATCGAATGGAGGTAAATGAGTGATTTACGAGTTATGGTTGGGAATACAACAGAGTCCATAATCGAGAGCGACACTAGAAAAAGCAACACAGGAAAAAGCCGTCAAAAAAGGAAGTCTGCTTCCTTTTTTATACCAATAATACGAGATGTTCAACCCTCGACATTGTAAAAACGAAGGCTGTTACAACGATGATATTTAACTGAACCACTAAACTGAGGTTCTCATGGCTCCCCTATGACACTGCTGTATTAGGGAGTTTACACAAGCTGCGACGACGACGTCAACAAACGAAGTGATTAAAGTTTAAAAATTAAAAGGAAATCGTGCATTTTTGCCGATATATTCAACTCTACATATTCCTTTTCTGCCGCTGTAAAGTTTTTATGTCACTGAAGTTTGGATGTTAATGTCATTCGATGAAAAATACCAAACGTTTTCTACGTCGTACGTTGCTGGCGTCGTCTTGTGAACATAGAAAAGCTCCCAGCCACGCAGTGTTTACAACCACGACGACGTCGAGAATACTCTTGGAACTAATAATTATTCATTCTCCTTGACAAGAAAGAAAAACTCTTTTGTAAGGACACGTTGTCCTGGAAGTAGCCATCGTGTTTGCGTGAACTCTCTATTATTGGGTGTAAGGGAAGCAGTTCTATTAGCCATCTAAAAATTGTTATACTTCTTACCATTTGAAGCAATTCCAGCATACAGAACTGACAGATTTAATATAGTTAACTCAATGTAAATTACATCAGTTTAAAACTTCAAAACCAATGATCACTTATAGGTAAATATACAGCATTGAAAGAATGGGTTAAAAGAGAGGAGTCCTTTACCAGCTAATTGTGCAGAAGTAGTTCTAAACATTGTACTTCTTTTTCAGCTACAGTTGAAAGTGTTTCTGGTCATATCAGCATTATATGGAGTAAACTAGAATGGAAAATAGTACTACTGAAAGTTGCTGAAGCAGCCAAGTGCATTCTTGGCATACCAAATGGCATGAAATAAACCACGGACAAACTATCAGATACTAACAAGCATCATAAAACATTTCAAGCATGGCTTTAATACCAGTACGAAGGTAAAGGTCACGGGGTTGACGACAAGGTGTGAATTGAGGTAGGAACCAATGTCATCAGGTCATGCAAAAGAGCTAGCCAAAACAGAATTGGGTAAGGAGAGACTGAATCATTAGCAGGCTACACAGCATAAGATCAGGTGGAGTATCAGCGGTATTATCTTTGAGCATTCCAGAAAGAGTTCTATGGAGACAAGTAAGTTGGGATGGCACAAGTGTAGGGAATAATCAAATTAAAGAACGCCCCCCATAGTTCTTTGTTACTACATGAAAAGCACAATCTGAAAATAGCTAAGAATGTCAAGTCTCATGACTTAAATCTGTCATTGGCTCATGCCGCAGGGATTCAGCTGCAGCAGCTCTTGGCGGTATGCGAGAATAGCTATTTTCTGCCAGTTGTACCACAAAAGAGAGCGCTTTCGCTCAGGCCAGTGGTAGCCTGGGTACCAGCACTGGAAGATAAAATTGAGTGGATCCGAGCCAGGATTAAAAAGGAAGCAGAGATTTTGTAGTTACGTCGAACAGTAAAAAAGATCATACTTGCATTTAAAGATTATCTGTCAAATAAAAGATGTATATACGACCATTGCTTAATAAAATTGATTAAGCTTAAAGCAGAGTAAAATGCGAGTAGCCAAAGACCCATTCTCCTCGCAAGCTCGATTGTGGATCAAAATGGCGGGATTTTTTCATGACTTTAACGGGCCATAAAATGCCTGGGTTAGGAAAAGATGGACATAAAAATGGACATAATATATCTCTGGGAAATGGGTGAATTTTTGGAGTAAAAAAAAAAAATTGGGGGTGATATACACTTTAAAAAAACTGCTCGCTATAAGTCCTTTCAAGGTTTCTTCAAGATTCCAGGTGAGAGTAAGAATGTGAGTTAATTCTTTGTGCTGATGTGGTAGTAACGTCGGTACAAACGAGAAAAAACACACATGGGATACGCAGAAGAACGGATCACTTACAGTTTGTCAGTGGGTATCCTAACTTCACTTTGACCATCAAAATGATTAAGTGCCAGATATGGTCGCAGGATTTTTGTTGAGAGGAAAAATTTTTTTTCAGACCTGAACGAGAAGGAACGAGCATCCAAAGTACCGAGGGAAGCTGTGAGATTTCTTTTACCATATTTCGACTCTACACCCACCGAATAAAATTTTAGTTTCATCGTTTAAGTATAATTAAACCGAAATAGTGTCTAAATATTGGCCTGGTTGGATTTCATGTTACAGTCACACCGGATATATGTCAAATCAATTGAAATCATTCCTCAAAATCATTTGCTGAATATTCTACCTGGCTGCTCATTGTTCCCACCAAAAGGCAATGGAATTTTATGCCCAGTTTATAAGCTGCTTATAGTGAAGCGGTACCAAACTGGTACGGATCAGCACAACCTAAAAACTGAGTAGTTTAACCCGTGTCAGGCCGTACCAAGCCGAGTTGCACAACTCAGTACCTCTAAAGTTGAGCTTATACTGTGGCGGACGCATGCGCTTTTCTGCTTCTTGAGAAACACGTCGTGTCATGTAGTTTTGAGGAGATTACAGGTAGAGAGTGGCACGGCATCACATGGCTTTATAAACTCAAGCAGTACAGAGCCTGATAAAAATGCCAGCACGGCACAGCGACAAATCCTACGTTACGCCAAACTACCCATGTCTAAAACAACTACATGCCAAATATTTCCCGCATATTGCACATGACATGTAATAAACCAAGGAATATCGGGTAAACAGCGAATGCTCTAACAAACCAGACAGCTAGAGTACGCACCTGAAGCACAATAGGCAAGCTTTTGTTCATTAGATTTTCCAAACTTCGAGCCATTTCAAGATACAAGTTATTGCTCAGCTATACTTCCCATTCCAAAGTACTGATTGTATTACACGTTTCAGTTGCATTTGTGCCTTTAAATTAGCTCATAGTATGTTCCATCAGCAAGCCAGTAAGCCAGTAAGCCAGTTCATCAGGTTCTTACGGCTCCTAACCTGGTTATGTCTTTGAATGGTGTTATCTCCACTTTGGATACTTATTATTTCCATCTAATTTTCCATTATTTCATCAGTTGTTCGTTGTCAATGATATTATTACTTGTACAGTAACTTCTTTTATTATAAGTATAGATAATGGTTTTGAGTGCAATTTGGAAAATATATGCACGAGTTCAAAGGACGAGTGCTATTTAAGGTCTTTGAAAAAACTCACGAGTGTATGTTTTCAAAATTATACGAGAAACCATGCTATTACCAATTAATAATATACATGAAAAAATTAGGCAAGAAGTGATCTGAGTAACAAAAACCGCCCACCCAATGAAATCTACTGAAAAACAGCAGTAATTCAAACGCAAATCTACTCAAAACGTCAGCTATTTTTGCCTTATTTCTATTTTATTTATCTACAGCTGAGAGGTATGTTTTGACAGACTGTTTTTAATTTTTATGGTTTTTGAACAGGTGACTGGTTCAAGAAATTTGCAATGTATTTCCATTTGTCTGCACTGTTCTTCCTTACAACTACACTGCTCTTAGCCAATCAAAAAATATTTTCATGTATATTATTATTATTATTGTTATACTCATTTTTATTAAATTAACATCATTCTTAGCCCTGAACTTTAATAATCCCTACTCAGGGCTTGTTCATAAAAACACTCTACAGAACTAAAAAAAACAAAAAACAAACACCCAATAAACCCAAGTTTTTTCCAGCACCAATTTATCATGGCTCAGTTGTGGGCTGGATTGCATCACCCACACAATGAATGTTATGCAAGTGCAAGCTTAGCACCCAAAACAATGAAACGAAAAACATTTATCTTTTTATTCTTAGAATAAAATTCAGATCCCAGAACATAAGTAGTCTATTCTCATGTAGAGGTGAGATGCATTCTTGAGAATTTTACCTAAACTGCAAATCAGACTTCATCAAAAACTTCAAAATGCATGTCAGATCAACTACTGCAGGATGTCATAACTCTGATATGATCATTGACACCAAGCTATCATGTTTTTTAAATCTTGAAAGTAACAGTCATATTTAACCAGCTACTATCCATGAAATGGAAAAATGTAAACCAAAATCTTACATAAACAAGGTTTTCTGCATTTACCATATAAATATATTGTAATTAAAATGTGCAAAGAACATTTGCTTCTTTGCAATCATTGTTTAAAATAATATTGTAGTTACATGACAAAAATTTTAAACACAAGTATTGGCATACCTTTCTTCAATTGTTTTGAAAGATTCACTCTCCAACACACCAGCATCAATCGCCAATGGTAGAAAATCCCTGAC
This sequence comes from Nanipora kamurai, assembly GCA_036872915.1. Lineage (NCBI taxonomy): Eukaryota > Metazoa > Cnidaria > Anthozoa > Scleralcyonacea > Helioporidae > Nanipora > Nanipora kamurai. The sequence continues at coordinate 151,396 of JBAHVQ010000482.1, read as the reverse complement.
AAAAAAAAAATTCTAAGAGTGAAGTTAATCATGCATACAGTGAGAAATTTATATAAAGACATTAATACAATAATTTTTGGATAGCATGAATATAATGCATGGCCATAGGTTCGCTACATTTAAAGTCTACCCTAGATTAAACTATTTCAAATCAAAGTAACCATCTTTACTTTCAGATGCTAAATCCAAATCCATACTCCTTTCTGGGATCAATGATTCCTGGTAATCTTTTTTGGTTCATCCTGCATTGGGTCCCCAAGGGGATCTCACTGACCCTCAGGTTTTTGACAGATTTTGTATCTAAGACGTATGTAAAATAATATGTATAGATATCTGTATACAGTATTACATTTACTGCAAATCCTTTGAATCTAAGATGTATACAGATATTAAATTTATTGCAAATCCTTTGTATCTAACATGTGTAAAGTATTACATCTACTGCAATTATCCTCACAGAAGCACTAATTGTGGTCATGACTGTAGATTAGGAACAACTATTATACCAAATCTACAGCTGTATGTGTGCAAGGCAATGTCAACTGAAGCAAGCTGTTCATCCCAGATCAAAATATCCAGTATCAATGAGATGCTGCAACCAAATACTGTTTTAGAATAATGTACCTGTAAAGGCCATAATAAAATTGTACAAGAGCTGTTTCCTAAAGTGTACGCCTCTCCAAAAATTTTTTTTTCTGAGCCCCACGTGGTAAATTGAAGCTGTAACCATCTGATGACTAAGACACTGAGACACTCTAACCAACAAGCAACCAAGACTCAGATGTTGAGCTCACTTGCTGGTGCTCAGAAACTGTTTTTCTGAGAACACAAACATGATGGAAGTCACATATCACACCAAGCATCCTTAGTGATGCAAAAGATCCTCTCTTCCATTCATAATACATAAACTTGAAACTTTAAGGTTACCTAGGCTACAGTAATAGAGACAATTTACTGTAATTTAGATATTTACTTCCTATTAGGATTAAAAACCCAGTTAAAGTTGTGCAATATATTTTACTAGCAAAACAGCACCTTGAAAACTCGATTCAAGTCATACCATGTAGGTAGCATTAATCAGTCTGATTATTCACTTGATCATCTTGATTTGATGTAAATCTTGGGTATTAAGAGATGCTGTTATTCAGATAACTATTTGTTTTATATTTTTTCAAATTGTTGGCTGGTATTTGCTTTTGATATTTTACTATAAAACAATAGTTGACACTGCCTTTACAGAGACCTAAAGATGTGAGAAAATAATACACCAACCCTTGACTTATATCTCTCTGTTGTTTTCTTCTCAGTACAAAACATATGGTGACAGAAATAGCAAGAAGCACAGCAAATCCAGTACTTGTAACCAGTATTATGGCCATGCTCTTTTTGACTTCTGAAACACCAGCTTCTGGAAAAATGTTTTCATGTGAAGTCACCAATTTGGTTGATGGACTTGAAGTTAGCAATGCAAACTCAGATATTTTCAATGTTGTTGGCCGGAATGATCTTGAAATGTTTTTATTCATGATGGGCAATGGAGTGGAGAAAAGGGAGCGAGCCTTCTTCTCATCACTGCTTGGCTGCTGGGTTGGTATGGTACTTGGTTCCTGGGTTGATATGGTACTTGGTTCCTGGGTTGATATGGTACTTGGTTCCTGGGTTGATATGGTACTTGGCTGTGTGCTACTACCTACAGGAAACGTAAATGCTGAATGTTCGGTATTTGAAATATGAGTAGTAGTGTTTTATCGGATACATAACAGGAAGTGAAGTCAAGTATTTTAGATTCATTAAAAATACCACAAGATTTTTAAATCGCTCCAAAAGCAATATCCTCAGCATGCTAATTGATGAATAAAGTTTGAAAATTAATGTTTTCTAAACCAAAAAAACTAGCATGTCTTTATCATATTTAAAGGCATGTTAAGGTTATGATTTTCTGTCTCTTTTACCCCCAAGAATTATAAATGAGTTTGTGAAGTAAATGATAAATACCATTTGTTATCAGGAGCTAAATTATTACATTTCTTACAATGAATGAAAGAACTGTATCAAGCATCTCAAACTCACCATTTTTGCATTGCAAATTTATGCATAAAATTACTGGAATTTCAATTAACCCAACCTGTCCCTCCCCTCTAATGATGTGTCCTCCAAAGTAGAATTCTAGGTGACCACAACCTCCTGGAAAGGGTTTACTCTTTATTAAGAGTTAACTAACTAACTTTCTTGCACCAAATCAAAAGGATTATCAATAAAGAAGAAGCTACTGTAGTTATTGTCAAGTACCACAATTTATATTGGTGTTATGTTGTTGGAGAAAGATTATACTGTAGCAGCTCTGGTTCAAAGAAAGTTACATTTGCAGTTAATTTAAGCACACAAATGCTATAAAATCCACTATGACATCCCAACCTGTCTCATTTATGCGACATCCATAAACTTCAGTTCGAAGACAGATACGAACTTTAGAAGACTGTGGATATATTCGAAGATACTTGGTAACTATTAGTTTGTTAAATTTAACTTTCTGTATGGTGCTGGCATCACTGTTACCAATCCAGACCTGAAAGAAATTGGAACCAGACAGTTAAAAGTGAAGCACCTGGAATATTGTTGGAAGTCAGGTAAAGCATGGTGCTTACCGTGTTAGGAGAACTATAATCAAACCAACGAAGACCATCCAAACTAAATCTAACAGTGTAGGTCTTAACATAATATGAGCTTGTGGTCTTGAACCCCTGTGTGGCCAGTCCACTAACTTTTACAATTTGACCAAAATTTACTTGAAAGTATGGGGCTTCTTGACTGGGTCTCCTGGCATGAAGGCCACACCAAGCCAGCTGACTGTTGAGACGGCCATATTTTGGTTTAGTACTGACAGTGCCTTTCCCAAAGATGAACATATGCTCAAGGTAAGATGAAGCAGACAATTGGTGATCTTTTATCTGTCCATTTTCCAATCCTAATGAACCAAAGCAAGCTAAAAACAGATTATAGTACAATTGATATAAAGTCAGAAGCCCTTTTTAACAGCTGCATGGTACAAACATATCAGTACAAATATTTACTTACACATAATGATGGCAAGACATCTGAGTAAAGGTGACTGCACAAAACAAAACCATGTCATGTACAAACCAATTTACTTTCTATGGTGCTTTTACAGTAATCAGAAGTTGTCTGATACTCCCTTAATGGACATTGGGCATTAAGAGCCACATACCAATTCCCAAACTGATATTGCAAATCAGGACATTTGACAATAGCTCTCATAGTTTGTAAATTTATGCTAATGAACATTTTATTTTATCTTGATAGACAGGTATTTGCCTTACTGAATTTTGCCCATTGCTAATAAGGATTAGATGGATGTTATTGTGTTGTTTCTTTTGGTTGCTAATGAAACTCACCTAACAAGAATAAGCAATTTAGCAAGTACTTTTAAACTGCTCAACATCCCTTCAGTTAATAAAAGTAAGTTTGACTCTTTAAGCATAAGTTTTTCATGTAATGCTAAATATTTCCTGTGAAATATTTTGCACATTCAAAATGGCCTTCCAAACTTATTGCAATGTCTCAGTGAATGTGGTTAGGACTCACTCAAATTTTAAGCCAACTACTGAGATGAAATGTTTGGTTAAATGAATATCTAAACGAAATCATAACTATATAACCATCATACAGGTTTTTTCAAGGTTCCACCAACCAAACTTCCCTAAAGTCACAGTGATTCTGACACTCCTAGAATTACAAGCTGTTCTAATGATGTAGGTTAGCGTTTCGGAGTTGAGTAATATCCAATTTACAGCATCTTCACCGCTTACATCACATAATATGTTCTCGACACTGATAGTAACGAGTTTGCCGGAAACAGTTGCAGAATCAATTGAAATACGTTTCAGGGTTGTAGATCGAGAAGTATTTTAAAGCACACATGACAACACTTGAAAAGCTTTCCACAGACGCTAACTTTCTGCACACCATAAATATCCGAAAGGCCTCCTGCTTACTTTGTTTGGCAAACATCTTTCTTTACTAACTTTTGGGGACATCATTATTTATTTTTGCAGTTCCCGTTCCACGTGTCTCACGACACAAGTTACATGTATTACTGCCGATATTAATAAGTTCCTTAAAATCTTATGCTGGGATTCAGTATTTATCGCTACAAAATAAGGTTTTTCTTAGTTATAAAATCTGAACTCAATGCTCGAATTACCAAGTTCCACTGAGCGGCTAAAATACTTACTACAATATTAAGTTTTATTAATGGTAAGCTAGACTTGGCGAAACTTAGGATATGCTTACCTTGTGTCTCATTGCTGGCTGAATTTAAGAAAAAAAGAAAAGAAAAAGTAAAAAATAAGAGCTCCCAAAACACCATGCTGCTTTTAAAAGTTCTTTGGCCCAAAAAGACATGCATGTCAGCACGAGCCGCTCGATCAAGCCACTGTGCCAAGTCCCCCCAAGGACCACCACTTCAGACCAAAGCAAACCCCACGTAACGAACGAGAGAGCTAGTCACGTCTTCCGCCAAGTCAGGAAAGCGACCGCTTGATTGGCTAACTAGGGTTGCTATTTTGCCCTTTGTTTGTCCATATTATACTGTGAAGGAATAATCTTTGATTTTCGGGTTTTGCGATTGATCAGGCCTCGGGTCGGGAAACTCGCCGCCAATCTGATACTCAATCTATCTGCAAGGTTTCCCAAGGTCTTACTAGTTGCCCAACCTAATGTCCCGTGAGTATCACGTAATATATTTGTGACCGTCATGATCTCGTGGCTACAAAAATTGAGAAATAGTCACATCCCGAGCAGCAGCGCATCAGGGCTACCTCGATGGGGGATAATGAAATGGCAATGAAGCGGCGAGCTAGGAGATGTGGGTGTTGCCCGCATCCGGAATTGTTCTTTGTCCTCCAAGTGTTGCGTGAACGAGTGGCTGTGGAGTGTTTGACGACATCATTAAGAGCGGCACCAAGCCAAACTAACGAGGAAACAACTTCCGTAAAAACCTTCGATTTGGGCATGCTCTCAGGGGAGTCGATAAAAAAGGGCAAGTGGAGGCATTTGGACCCACTTAGGGTTCCCTCAAAGTTTCTAGATTATATAATCATTGTGCAGGGGCGCAATTTTTTTGAACGAGGGGGAGAAAAGATAAAAAAAAAAAATTTTTCCTCCACTTGTTGCGAGGCCGCGGTTTGATCTCCTGGAAAACTTTGGAGGCTCGATTTATGAGCCTAGTTCGAAAACGGTCCGAAAATGCCATCCCTAACACAGCATTTTGCGAAGAAGGCACGATTTTCTTTTTAAAAATGTAATAATTTGTTGGAATAAAGAATTTGCCTTAATAATGTGAATGGCAGTTGCCACCATTACCCCCCGTTAGTTACACCCCTGCGGTCATTACAATAAGCTGGTTATAAACAAGTAACACTCGTTGCTATTGTTCTTGGCCGTTTCATTTTGTAAAGACTACAGCTTTCGTACGTTTTGAAAGTTAGTCAAACAAACGTACGTATTCCTCAACTGCGCAGTATACATGTAATTAGCACAGCATACTTCCGCTTCAGTAGTTTCGCAACTAACGGTGTCGCCACGTCAAACCAGCTGTGCAACCAACTGACAAAAATAAGAATCTCATGACTTTAGCTGGTTAAAAAATGACCCTGTGACAGTTGATTTTTTTTTTAGCATCCGATGGATGGGGATTTGATAGGTGATATTGATCAGGAATGGAACAAATATAGTTTGCAGTTAAATTTAATAATTCTAATAATATAAATAATAAGTTCTAATATAAACAACTCCTTGAAACACGTTGCTGACCACAACAGAGCCCATCCTAAACGGAAATCGATGTCAAATTGCAAATGAATGTTGATGAGGTTCAAAATCGTCAAAGCTCTTGGGGAAATTAAATATTAAAAAAAAGGAAGTTCAGCCGACAGTTTTCAACATTACCGACATAGTGATAATGAAAAAGCGGCTTGACAGAAAGGAAGAGGGGTTTTTTCCCCCTGAATTTTGTTTCTTTGAGATCTCAACCAACGCACATCTGGAGTTGATTATAACTCTCATAGTTGTGTGATTGTTTTGTTCTAAATTTAGCCCATTACTGGTTAAGGTCAAAGCTCATTATAGAATTTTTTCAGTTTGTGTCGAAAGGGCAATACTCCACGACTAATGATATTAACTATCAACAGGCTTGGACTGGTCACTGTGCTATAGCACCGAACAATAGCCAACCACTGAGCCAAGGTAAATTGAAATGATTTAAAATGGCCAGTCAGAGCCTAAATATCAGTTGATAGGAAATCGTAGGATGGCCAATGAAATTCACAAGTTTGTGATTAGAAATAGTTGGTCGACTTGACATTTGTGCAGCTATAAAGCATAATTTCCAAAACGCGAAATTTTTCTCGCGCACTGCTTTTCGCTTTTGTCTTATTGGCTCTCAACAATCAGAGGGTTCCTGAGAGCCAATAAAAAACAAGAGAAAGGCAGTACGCGCGGAGAATCCCGCCTACGTTGGAATTAGGCTTAGGTCCGCATTAAGTATTCTACTTTTCAAGTTGTTCAACTTGACATTGTACAGCTAAACATAACGGCATGAAAATGCCACAAATGGTTGTGTTGTCTGAGAATATTTTTGGAAACTTACCAGCTCAGAGTATAGATGCATTTAAAGATGTTACTTGGACTATTTTTCTCAAACTAAACTTTAGACCAGAATAGAACTCGTAACATTCTGATGATCGGTGAGAAGCTCCAGCCATTAGGACTCAGATGGTTGGTGGTAGGATACATTTGACGTAGGGTAGATTTGACATCATAGCACTAAGCGCTAGTACTTGAAACTGCCACTGATGCTTGAGTTGTTTGGAATATGAGAAAATTTACTACCCCCAGACGTTTGACATGCTCGTTTTGTCTGGAATATGAGAAAATTTACTACCTCCACGTCAAAGATATGCATTTGAAGATGCTTTTTTGAGCTATTTTCATTTTTGAGCCAGTAGCAGCTGCTACTGGGACTCAGACGACAACTGAGGTAGTTTGGCTTGATACTGTACAGCTAAGGCCTAGTGCTTGCGAATGCTTGTGCTGCCTTGAATTTTTGAGGAAATTTGCTTGCTCTGAGTAGACAAACAGATGTTTCTTTTGGTTATTTCTTAGTCATAAAAATTTCTGAGCGCTGAGTGGGAACCAAACTCGTTTACTGTTCACCGGTACTTGAAGGTGCTCTAGCCATTGACGCACTGGGTCTCGTTTAAAATTCGCCAATTTGATATTTGTACAGTACAAGCGCCGGCACTCTGATATTGCAGACAACACATGTATTTGTGGTACTTTCAAGTGCTAGGTACTCCATCATATATCATTGAGTAAGAAATCGTTTATTGCGACACAGCGTGTCCCGCGGTTGATATCAGATCTGTTTAACTTACTGATGTGATACGGTTTCTGAGCTCCCCTTAGATCAACAAGCGAATTCATTTGGCATATTCAGAAAGTAATTTCTCGCCGCAAATAAAACACTCCTACTTCTGTTTTGCAATAGGCAATATTTTCCACACACACAATCACTAAGAGTATGACCAAAGCTATGCCCAGTGGCCCCAAAAAATTGGCTTACAAATCAAATCTGAAGAGTTTTCCATACGCAACAGAAAACTCATGTTATCATTTTAACTAGTGGTTGGCATTCAAATAAAAGGGATGTATTTTCTACAACGGATTATGAAGTGCAATCAAGACCACTATCCCGCCATAAATACAGAACCAGTTTATAACAGGTTCGTACACCAATATGGTATTTGAAGGTGAAGGTAGGCAAATAGATTGATTGTTGTGTTTTACTGATTAATCGACTTTTAACTGAGGGAAATATTAATCCCTACTTTGGCTTAAATTATTCCAAAATCTGACTCAACCGGATATCACTTTTACCAAATACTCTATAAATACAACTAAATGTATACAAAAAGATCCAAAGAAACCGTTTAAATAGTTAAATATTTGTTAAGCTTTGTCTCCTAAGGCCATCGTTGTCTTGTTTTTGGCTTCAAAATAGTTTTCTGAACTGTCCTTTTTAGGAGAAAGAAGTGGAAGTATAGCTGTACTTGTTAACATGTTCATCAGCGAGTGTCAAAACATATCCCGCTCTTATCCTACGGCAGTTGTTTAAACATGATGGTGCGAAAGTAAGTGTGCGTTACAAATGCGTGTCAACCAAAGGTCCCGGATCTGCGCAAACTTTTCTCCTTCTTTCCACAGCCTCTATAATCTTTCGCCGTGGTCCCAAAGGAATGCCCGCACTTTTCAAATCTTTGTCTGTACACAAAGACAATGCTTTCATATCGATACTTTCCCTTCTCATCGCTGACGTAAATTGTTCTAAGTTTAACGACGCTAAGAATGTCATCAATGGCGCCATCTGCGGATCGTTAACACTCGATTGAATCTCCTCATCTTCGCCATTATCCGTATCGAAATCGGAATCCATCGACTGGCTGGACGCCCAACTGTACCTCGAGCTTGTGGCATGGGTGGATGATCGGCTTTGATAACTGGATAAGCTGTCAAACTTCCTCATGGATTCTATTGAAGTATAACTGTTTCCAAGCCCATCTGACGATCTTACTAAATATCTATCTTTGGTTGCTGGCCGTGGTTGATGAACTGCAGAGGGCCTGGGATGAAGAATGATATTAGCACTGTCAAAGCTTGTTAAACTGCGCGTTTTTCCACTAGAAAGAGACAATGAACTTGCTGATGTTCTCTTTGGACCAAGAAACGTTTGTCTAACAGAACCCTGCGTGTTTGACCCAAATGTTCGAATAGACCGAATGGAGCCGTTTCCAGTTGTCATTCCGGTTATCTGTGAGAAATGCTCAAGACTTCTGGCTCTTCTCATACTTTCAAATCCACCTAATTCACTGCTTGTTTTCCTGTAGTTATTCCAATGACTAGGAATGTTCTCCTTGCTGTCATTTTCCAAGCTGCCATTGACATTCTGTTTGTTTACTCTCTTTTGATATTCTTTATCACGTTTCTTCTGATTTCTTTCCACCTTCTTGATCCGCTTTCGTGCCACTTTTTCAGCTTCTTTTTTCTGTTTAATTGCTCGGCTCCGATGGTGAAGCATCTGCTCTGCCACTACACGGTCAAGGTACTGGACACAATCCAACTGACCACGAGCTGCAGCTTCTTCTAAAGGGGTATGGTACTGGTTATCCAAAGACCAAATATTTGATCCAAATTTTGTCAAAAAGACCAGGCAGTGGAACTGGCCACAAGCAGCAGCAACATGAACACTTGTTGATCCATCATAACATGGTTTATCTGGGTTGCCACTAACAAACAGAAAAAATTATATTTTATCCTCTTGAAGCTAAAATCATGAAAAGATGTTGCAATGACTTGGATTTAGATTTTTAGTGGAATATATGTGCGAAAAAATTTTTAATGTTAATGGAGTATTTTAATATGGTAAATGCTAAATATCACTAATAATATATCCTATGTACCCCTGGGTCATTGTCATATATCATTATTGTATAAGTTTGTAACAAGTCTTCCTTTACAGTAGCTCTTGTGATTCATTTGGATGAATACTTGACTACATGTAATACCCACATTTCACAATTTTATTCTAACTCAATAGCCTTGATGTCGCATTTACAGATTTTTTGACAGTAGAACTTGTATTTATCCACTTTTCAAGAAACTGTTTCAAGTCACCTTGAACAACATTTCATTCCTTCAAACAGGATCCAAGTACCCTTCCACTTACATGTTTTGTGCAAACTGTTCTATCTTAAATTGGACTTAACATACTTAGATTAACCATATACAATGGTTTGGTTCTTAACTCAAAGAATTTCTGGTAATATCAAGTGGTATAACTAAGTTTCAGAGTGGACTTAAGTAGTCTATTGTTCCTTGTAACTGAGTAAACATGACATTTCAAAATCATGCCTGGTTAATTTGTTATTGATGCAAGAGTTTTCCTTGTTACTGTTAGATGTCTGCCTTTGCCACTCCTTGCAGCTGATATGAATGGAAATGGTTCTCTGTGTGACCAGCTCAGATGGGTGAGGTTTGTGCGAGTGAATGTAACTGGTATGTCATTTCATTATTTATTACAGGATAATGATTAGTAACTTAAACGTGTGAAGTCTTCACAACTGACACAAGTAAATGATAAACGCTATCGAACATGTTTTAATTAACCCTAAGTTCTCTGACCACAATTTTTCAGTCGTATTTTGCCTCCACTTTTACTTCTTTTCAACGCCAACACGAATAAAAATACAAACTGAGATTAACCAGAAATTCGCACTCTGTAATTCCAGATGTTTTTTCTTTGATCCCTGTTACCAAGTAGCGGTTAACCGCAATAAAAATTACGCTTGCGTCCCGGCTGAAAAAGTCAGGACTAAGTATTTCATTTTTCCTATTTTCGAAAGATTCAGGGCTGAATAAGAAGACTACTAGTACTTTTTAAATACATCATGACACTACGTTAAGTCTAAAGGAAGCTCGGACAGTTACTGAAATTTGATAGCGTAATCTAGGTAATATCATGGAGTACTATTAGAAAGATTACCAACGGCAAAACCAAGCTACATCGTTCAAGCTGTTCTACGGTGAACATGTATTACACTTTAACTGCACAAAAAGCAGGAAATAATTAAATAGTGAATTGATTAACCCGAAAACGATTAAATGCCCTTTGGATCACAACGGTAAAACAAAGTTATCTTGCTTTGACAACGGAAGACGTTCTTGAAATAATCTCAAAAGCCGTAAGTGCTCTCTTACACTCACTTTAGTAAAGACACACACGGCGGAAAACTGCCATAAACTTCGAAAAGTTTTAAGCTTCATTCTTCAACTAAAGTTTTAAGTCATATTATCGACTATGGTATTATACAATGGTTTACGTATCTCAAAAATTTAACTACTATAATGAATTAGGATAAGTAGAGGCAGGCAAGCTGATGCAGAGAAATATATTATACAACTTACCCTTTTGCACATAGAACTCTAAGACATTCTAAATTGCCACAACTCGCAGCCCAGTGAACTGGAGTCATGCCGTCTTCATCCCTTTTATTTGCATCTCGTTTGTTCACATGGCGAAGTACTTCAAGCAGACCGTCTTTAGCAGCTCTGTGGTATATGCTAGACATGAAAACTGATTCTAATAGTTCAACTTCTAGCGACTTGAAAGTTTAGCTTAATGTTTAAGTTTGTGAACCATGCGCTAGTTCTTCTACAACAAAGTTTTGTATTTTGGTTGGAAAACACAGTTCCCTAAATGCTTTGCGACGCCGACGCGTTGGTGGAGTCCAGCTGACTTTCCCACATTTTATATTCAACTTAATGTTCCAGAATTACCAATCAATGGTTACCCTGACGAGGAACGATTACTTCTGTAAATAACGCTGATTCCCAAGTGCATTTCAAAACACCATACTAAATGAGAGGAAGTGGCCTAAATTAACGTAGTACACATTGGATGATATTTTCAGCAGAATTATGCCAACGAGAACCAAAATATCACAACGGAGCTAAGAAAACATTTCTGAAAATACTAAATACGTAGCGCATTGATTAGTAAAGTTTATTTGAAATACTTGAAATACGCGGACGCAACAACCCCTCGCTCATAATGGCATCTGTTCATTTCAATGCAGTTAGCTGGCAGTTGTTAGGATAATATGGAGGAATGGTCTCCTCCTTAAAGTAAATGGTTTGAACCTGGGAGAATCGTGACATGTTTGTGGAAGTGACTGATGTTTCGACAGCCCTAGCGGCGGTCATCTTCAGAGTCAAAAGGGGTTTGACTCTGAAGATGACCGCCGCTAAGGCTGTCGAAACGTCAGTCACTTCCACAAACAGTCGGTCTCCTCCTTGTTACCCTGAAGACTGGTGGCATTCATTGCATAGCAAATGTGCACCTCCTACAAAGCACAGCAAACTTCTGAACAGTTATTTGCCGGGAGGTAAGAGGTCCCACATTTCTAAACTTTCCCAAAGAAATATGCTCCCAGAATAGGACAAGGAACCGGAGGAGGTAGGGGACTATGCCCCCTCCAATGAAAATACAAAAAACAATGAATATACAGAAAACTGTGGAAAATTTGGGAAAAATCGTAAATATTTGGGCAAATTTGTTGCAACTTGAGACAAAATCATTTTAGAACCAGAAAAAAAAAAAAAAGAGGACGAGGTAAGTTGCGAGCGAAGGCCTTTCATCACATTAAAACGCATAAAAAATTATGTTAAATAAAACTGTTGTCCTCTTAACTTATAATTAGGGCAATGTTTTTTGCTCCATTCAAATTATTTGTTCCGTATCGTGATTCTGATATTTTACTAATGAAGAACGAATGGAAAGCACACTTGGGGGCTAATTAATTATGGGCAAGCTTGTTTTATGAAGATTTCACCATGGTGATTCATGTTGAATCAACAAGACCTACGTGTAAAAATAGCCGACAGGTAGACAACATGGTTTTCTTAGTAATGTAGGCGTAGGTGCTACATCCTCAAATGATCCTGCAAAAATTTTAGGCAATTTAGATGCAAAGTAACTCTCAATTCAGTAAGAACTGCCATGAGAACCTTCATCAAAACATCCCTCCCATCTTAAATATCATACACATTCGTCTTCACTAGTACATCACAAAATTGGTGGCATTTAAAAATATCATTTGCGTCCATCACTGCGTTGTTGAACTCTTTTCTGGTCTCGTTTGCCCAAGTAAACATCTGAGATTGACTAGATTCACCACTCCATGATTAAATACACCGGTGCATTAACACTAAACCCATCTCGTCAACTTTCAAGAGCATTTTCGCCTTTAAATTCACTTTAAAAAGAATGACATTTCACGTGCAAATCCTGTTCGAGGCCTTTACAAATTGTACACTCTCTATATTACTTCTAATCTTATAAGTTAAAACACCCGTTGGTGGTTGATTTATAAAGCTTTAATGCTCTGTTACTAATGTAAAAGTTTCAGTATTAACACGTACAAACAATCAGTTTGTTTGGTCATGGTAGCACCCAGCTTGTGAAAACACGAGAATTGAACATTGCGATAGTCAACAAAATGTTAGACAGACGTTAATGCTCCATCGAGTCTTTTTTAAGTTCTTATTTTTTCCTTCGGATAAGATAAGATGCCAGCAGTAATCTCTCGTGTCAATAATCATTCGCTTGTGAGTTCAGCAAGAACGCAAAATGCCTGCACGGACGGGCCAGTATTCCGCCTCTCCTTTCTCACAAAGCCATCTTACTTTGCGTACCATTCTGGGCCAATAGTTTCAATATTTCTGCCAGTTCTGCTGAAGTTAATTTTGGAAGATCACCAGAAACTTCTACTGAGGTAATTACCAGGTTGAAGCGTTCCAACGACTGCTTTCGTTCTTTCTCGTCTTTCGTTGACTCCCTATCGACGATGATAAATTCTTTGAACTTGTTCTGGCTGTTAGACATATTTTCTTCCGTACAAGTTACACAAAGCAGAGCGTTTCCGTCTTAGCTTTTTTTATAATTCTTTCAATTTTAAAAGTTTTGGATTGACCAGCAGGTGCTACGAGTCGATAAACCCAGACTAGGTATTGTGATTGGATGGAATCAATCTCGACGTACAGGTGGGAAACTTCTTAAAGAAGTTACCATGGCAAAAGGAAACAAACTCTTATGTAATGCACAGGGGTGAAGGGGGCTCGGGGGGCTGAGCCCCCCTTGTTAAAATTGTACATTGATTTTGTACGTTCTTGAAATTGTACATTCTTGGGAGAGTCCCCCTTGTTAATATTCCAAGACTACACCCCAGGTAATGCATAATAGCTAATTCTTTCGGTACAGACCTAAAGGGTATGTCATGTAGGGAGGGCTAAAAACTGCATGTTTGTGTTTGCACGACAACAGAAAAAACAAGAAATTTTATAACAACAACAGCAATAAATACAACTATAACATCACGACAAAAACGGAGATAACGATGAGGACACATAACGAAGGGTAATTCCGCTGACCTGGAAAGCTTGTTACAACCAAAAACCATCAGAGAAAACGCAGATCAATTTTTCTTTTTTATTTGGCCTCAGTTGGCTGCTTTATTCAACTTTTGAACTTTTTACAAATATAAACAATCTTTCGTAAATTATCGTATATTATCAGGTCATGGTCCAACCCAAGGCCAACAGGTAAAACTTTTGCTTCAGTGCAAAAACTATCATAAATAAGTTGTTCACTTGTTCGTGTTGTCCCGCTTGTGGAATTCCTAAATAGTTTATCGAATGTAAACAGACACTATTTAAAATTCTTTCAAATTTCTTGCATTACCATCGATTGAAAAAAGCGTCGATTGTTCAAAGCTGATAGTGAAACTAACCTTTAAAAAAATGGTGTAGTTTGTTGAAGGTCACACGCCTTCATTCTCATAAAACTTCAGGTGACGTCACCTCTGTGAAGACATCTAACTCTCCCCAGGCCTTTGTAGACTTCTGCTTGAATTTTCCCGTATTCCACGCATTCTCCATCAATGGTGATTATCTTGGATAAGCTGGAATAAGGTTCAAACCTGAACGCACGTGCTTTAATTACGTGGAAGCCGTTCACATTAATGTGCTCACCTTTTTCTAGCTTACCCATAATATCTATTACATCCTTTCTGGTAACTTCGTCTGTCATATGAGCACCATAAATAACTCCACCACCCAATTCAGCTCCGGGGATAAATTGAATATCTTTAGCAATATGTGATAAAGTAACAAATGACCAGCCTACAAAACCTCCTTCGATGCATTTCCATGAATCAGGCAAGGGATCTTGCACATTAGGTAAGAACACATTTGGACTGCCGTTTTCATGATTTGGAAAGTCCGCAGGTTTCCCTTTAGATATCCCATTGGATACTGCTACTCTTTTATCACCATTTGATTGATGTGGTTTGGTTTCTTTTTTATCACATGAGCAAGATGATAACTGTTCTTGAACATCTGTGTAATCGTAATCTTCCAGAGGAAGGTACCACACCTTTCCCGAGAAAACCCGTAGTTTCATCATCATCTTGAATGCCATAATTGTAAACCGCGCCTCTCCTAGGTAACGATACTTTTCTGACTCAATATCGATATCTGCCACAATTCCGTGTCCTATTCCAAGAATCGAATAATATATCTCGGACTTGCAGGTTTCCGCTTTTACAATGTCCAAGGGTGAGGGGATCCCACGAAGAACAGTAAATACAGAACTTGTAACATCAAATGGTTCTCTGAAAAAGACAGACCAGCACAACAAATGAGCAATAATAAGTTTTAACATGGTCCGTTATTTTCATGTTATACTTAAGACTCGTGCCTGCTCTTTAAATGGTAACAATGTGTAGTCTTATGTTATTACAGCATACCGTGAATAATGCAAGACAGTAGCACAGAGTCCATTTCCAGAGCCACAAGGTATGTGACCAAGTGGAGTCTTTATAGCATCTTTCCAGTCAGGTCGGCTCATTAAACCATTAACAACCTACAGTGACAGAAAAATTGTCAGAAATATTTTTGGTTTCACTCGTCACAAGGAGGTTAATTCTTTGAGGAGGAGTCCATTTTTCCCCCGAGGTTCAAAAAAGCCAACCACTCTACTACAAACTAAGAAACCGACATCAATTGCAGACACGATGTCTCACATCAAAGGTACGTCTGTTATCTTGTTTCTTACGACCATACAACATATGCCTAGTACACGTTGTGGTAAAACATGTTGTCAGATCTGCAAGTATGTGGATGAGGGGGATATTTTTAGTTCAGGCAATCGTACGTATAAGATTAATTTTGCG